>CM065387.1:3575000-3967500 GCA_033060915.1 Euryodendron excelsum | reverse complement strand
TATTTCTTTTGCTAACCAGACTGCTGATATCTTCACCAAATCTCTTTTACCTAGTCGATTTAATGCTCTTGTCACCAAAATTAAGTTGGTCTCTACTAAATCTCCTTGAGTTTGAGGGGGGTATTGATGTATATATTTGTGTATATGTTTTAGGGGTAACTTAGTCTTTTTAATTTTTATGAGTAATATAGTCTTTTTCTCTTTTTCTAGGACAAACCTAACCTATATAATATTGTTCCTGTTCATTTATATAGTTGCAGTCTTCATATATACAAGATAATTTTTTCCCCCTGTCTCTTTCTTCATCTTCAACTGTATATATATACATATTATATATATCTTCATCATTCTAACAAGGGCCATCCAGACTATAAGTATTTGGATGGGAATATAGTTGGTCGGTGTTCACCTGTCTCAATAACTTCACACACAGCTGTTTTCGGAGAGAGTGTTGAGGAAGCAAAGCAGCGGTCTTGTTCAAACGAGGTTAAAGGAGATCCAAAAAGGCCTCGGCATGTAAGAATGCAGAGGGTGCATCCAGCAATGAAGCTTGCACGGACTACTCAGATCTTTCTTGGGTTGGGAGAATTACCAGTCTTGGAAATGGTGATATTGAAGTTTTATGGGCCAATGGGACGATTGCAACGATATGCTCACTGCCAAAGCCTTATGATATATTTATAGCCGCAAGCTCTCTCTTCATATATCTGTAATATCATTAGTTTACTAGTGTCCTGGACTAGTTAGTTGCCCTTTTTGCATCTATGATAAAAGACCTTGTTTCTCCTTTGCCTCTTATTCACTTTACAATTGTCTGACTTAAAATAGTTAGAGGCTGCAATTCATGGGCTTTAATTTGATTGCTTAAGAGCTACCACTTATTGCATGACTTTTATCTATTGATGATTGAGAGAATGGGAGAAAAGAGGAAGTGAAAATTAAAATTTTCGAAGACTATATAATTTAGGTGCATGTGAAACAATTGTTATGGATTTTGTGGGCTTCCTTCACTTTTCTTTCAACATATCAGAATCTTAAATGAAGTATAAGAATTGAGGTTTTTGTATTCAGTTTCATTGCCATTTGCTCATATAGTTCTTGATTGACAGAGGTGTTGTTTTTGGTACTAGGTTGGCCCTCAAGAAATTTATTTCATTTGTCGTGAAGCTCGTGCTAGCTGGGAGATTGATGATGATGATGATGAGATGGATGCCTTTGTGAATGCAAACGAGGTTACTATTCTGAATGTCCTTCATTTAATTTCTTTTACCTGTAATTAATAACCCTTAGACTCAGAATTTAGGTAGTGGTGGGTTGTGGGTAGCTTTGGTTTGAAGATGTCCCTAAGTGGAGTGGTGTTGTTCACCATTAAACTTGTGATCAAAAGGGAAATTAATAAGAAAAGTGAAATTATATGTCTGTCAAGAGGAAGCTCTTCTAACTATCCTCATGTGGTGTGCCCCAGTCCCTACGATTGATGCCTTCCTCTTTTAGATATCCTGATCAGGATTTTTGTACTAGTGAATTGTCTCCTGATATACCAATCTGCTAATATTAGTTGTGCAACAATTTGAGAATTGTATAGCGGGCTAGGTGATCAAGAAGTTTGGTATCTTTTAAAGGGGAGTTACCTTGATTATAGAACACCAATTGGTTGGTTCCCCTGGATATATTACTTCTGCATATTGGGGATTCCATTCATGGACAGTGCTCATAATTTGATAATAATTGGCTATTCAATATCGATGTGCTTATTTCTTCTGTTCAAGTGAAGGATTTTAATCATTGATGTTTCTTTATTTAGGGAAGGAACAAACCACTTTCTATTCTCCTTGCAGCACTTGGTTTTGTGAGCCAACTGCTCACTGGAATGCTTTCATGGGGAAGAATACACTCGGATCCATTTACATTGGACTCCACAGGTGAAAATCCCATCAGAGGTGATTTTGGTAGCTCCTTGAAATCTAATTGCAGTTGCAATTGTGGATTGAATGGTACCTACGGAAAAGGAGTTGAACATGTAGCTGAAAAGGCCACCGAGTTATTGGACGCAGATGAAGCTCTTTGCAGCTTGAAGCCTGAAGCACTGCATACTCCTCCACGATATGCCGATATTCCCAGTTTCAAAGGCTTCGACATTGCAAAAGATCAGTCGGACCATTATTTTCTTGGTGCGAATGGACCGGTAAATCATATATTCTGCTTTTCTTTATTGATAATGTTGCCTTTTCAACTGCTTATTGCATCATCAATGCTGAAAGTTATTCTTCCCTCCGTGCGAACATATCATGTTGCTGCAATAAGACGCTCCACTTTCAGTACATTCTGGAAAATTGGCTGTGACCTACCAATTTTTATGTATACTTAATGTTTTCAGATATTGGGGTAGTGGTTGATATTGAGTTGAGTTTCATAATAGAGGGCCAGAATTGCCTAAAGGACCTCTAACGTGGTGGATTGTTTTTTTTTTTATACCCAAACCAGTTGGTAGGAATTATCTGTCAAAACTAGGTTCTCGTCACGTTGTTGCACTGGCGGCCTTGTGAATATTGGAGTCTTAATGCTTTAATGTCGTGTTACAGAATAATGCTGAAGGAAATGGCTGAAGAAGGTTCAACAAGACTGGAGTGTCCTTCAGAATAACCTTCCCAGTAAGCATTTTGTTGGATTTAAAGCTCTGGTAACCATGCCCAACTTCAACAGCTTATTGTTTAACAAGTTTAAAATACTTGACCAGATGGGATTTACGTACGAGTTTATGAAGACAGAATGGATCGCCTGAGGGCGGCTATTGTGGGATCATGTGGGACACCTTACCAGGATGGCCTTTTCTTATTTGATTTTCACTTTCCGCCCAAGTACCCTGCTGTTCCACCGGTACGCAAAACTAAAGGTGTTTTTCCAGTGAAATCGGCTAAAAAATCCTTTTCTATTTACGTACACTAATTTGCATGAAAGTTCTGAATTCAAGACAGATGATTTATGTTTTCATTTTCTGATTCTTCTGTAATGTTGCAGTTAGTGTACTATCACTCTAAAGGGTGGTGAATAAACCCAAATTTGTACGCGGAAGGGAAGATTTGCCTTATTCTTTTAAATACCTGGACAGGCGGAGGAAATGAAGTCTGGGATCCTTCCTCCTCAAGTGTGCTCCAAGTCCTGGTTTCACTCCAGGGGATAGTACTAAATTCAAAGCCATATTTTAATGAACCTGGGTATGATTAGGAAATCGGGACAGCTGAGGGAGAGAAAAATTCATTGTCCTATAACCAGAAAACATGGTTGCTGAACTGCAAGATGATGATGTGTCTTATGCGGAATCCCCCGAAGGTGATAAAACCACATTCACCATTTTTATTTCTATTTCTCATATGCTTTTGGCTGGAGTTTTACAGTAATTGATGTTAATTTTAGGAGTTTGAAGAGGTTGTGAGAGACCATTTTAGGAGGCGAGGTTATTACATCATCAAGGCCTGTGATGCTTATATGAAAGGCTACTTAATTGGATCTCTGACAAAGGATGCATCGATAAGTAGTGAGAAAAGCAATGCAGCTTATGCAAATTCGAAAGGTTTCAAGCTGATAATGGCTAAGATTATGCAAAAGTTTTTCTTGGCAGTTAAAGAAGTTGGAGCTCATTGCCCCGCGTGTTTAAGCATCGATAGTCAGCAGCAGCAGCCATAGCTCAGGTCCTGAAAGTGAAAGTGTCAGCCTTTGATTTTATGCTGATATTTGAAAGAAGAAAAAGAAAAACAAAAGAAAAAAGGAATTCTAGTACTCAATGTAAATGCTTTAGGATTTGTTTTAAAGATCTTGCCTTGGATTAGAAACATTCTTTTTTTTTTTTTTTTTTGGGTCATGTTTGGAAGCTTGGAAGCCTGTTTGGTCATTTTTGGTCATTTTCTTTTATAAGGAATAGTGTAGTGGCCCTTCAAAATTCTTTTACCTTAGTCCTTCCCGAAAGTAAAATTTTTTTACCTGCGTTCTAAAGTTCACAACTGAAATTCTTTGTTTTTTCTTTGATGTATGATCTGGTGACTTCGTTGACAGGTGTGCATTTCAGTCTTCTCTATGGTTCAGATGTCTTGATTCCTAAATAGAATGGAAGGGATCCTTTCTTAACTTTCCCATCTTGGTTCCCAATTGAAGTTGAGAAAAGAGAGAAATTTGAGAAGAAAATATCTCAAAGTATCTTCTTGGGATTACCATTTCCCCCTTCCCCCCTTTTCCTTGAATAACCAAGCAACAAATAGTTTTCTCTATACTTAGTCTCCCTTCTCTTTCTCCTCTTTTCATTTCTACTGTTTGGTTGTTCAGAGAAGATGAGACGAAGTTCTTTTCTTTTTCTCTGCCCCTTTACTTTCCGTCCTTCCTCAACTAAAATTCTTTCTTAAAGATGATTTATTTTAGGTGACTTAGGTGATAATTTATGTGCTAACAGGTGCTTTGTTATTCATGTATGCCTTACAGTGATCATCAATTTTTTGTGTCAATATCATCACTGTCAATTCTAATTACACACATCATTTGATTCTGCAGGATACGAGGCCCGAACTTGAGGTATTGTTACTTCCTAAATTGGATTACGCAACTATTGATTGCAACTGTTGGGGCTACAATTTGGGTTGATACAAATAATTAATTCATAAGTAATTTAGACTTCGTGATTGCTTTTTTCTGTTTCTTCTGATGGTCCACTTTTTGTCTACTTAATTAACATATATAGGTTCCACTACTGCTTAAAGATTTCAGATGCTATCACTGCCGAATCTGATACTTGATTTCCCCTGAAGTCCTTTGTAAATTGAACTCTGAATCCGATAATTGATCTGAAGACTTAATAGAATTCCAGTAATTAGTAATATTAGGGGAAAATGGAAGGATGTTGCAATCACATCCATGTATGTGGACAAATATTCATTTTACTTGTTTATTTGACATCTAAAATTGCATAGTTACCTCTGAATATGGGAACCGGAAAGAAATAAAAATTCTAAAAGAAGAGTAGCAAAACTACCTTTGGTAGCCTTGGTGTTTTCTATCTAGTTAAGAAAAAAAAAAAAACTCTCTCTTTCCTTTGGGGACCAGGTTAAAATAAAATAAAATCAAGCAACCAATGTTTTGATGGTTATTTTGGCACCAGTTTTTAGAAAATAATGTGTGAAAGGGCATAAAAAAGTTTCGTTGCTTTGCATCGTTCGTTGTGCTTGTTCTTTATCAGTGGTATGTTTTAAGTCCTTTTGGTCGGTAACGTGTTGCTCTAACATCTTCATGACATGGAATTGAGATATTCTGCTCAAAATTGTGGATATTTAGAATTATATACTAAAGTTTGCTCCACAGCGGAAAAGTTTTAAGCTCATAGGTTTCCACACTCGCATAGATGTATCCTTGTGCATATGTGCGTGTGATGATTTGATAAGATTACCTTGTGCTCTCTCTGGGAAGTTCAGGAGCTCAGCATGGCATGCATTACAAATAACCCAGAGGCCTTTTCTCTAGTGGTTGTCACAAGCTCTTGACATGATCGTAGCAGTTAGGCCTCAAAACGTAATTGATCAACTTGACTTACACATGCCTTCCACTCAGTAAAACTCATTCTGTTTCTCATGCAAGGATCAACAGGGCTTGTTTTTGTTAATCAATGGGCTTGCTTTCTGCCCTTGTTGGTTTAGTTTATCTTCTAAACTATTTTTCTCTTTGTTATCCAAGTTCCTTACTTGCCACAATGAAGTTGAGATACAGTGCCCCAATGCGTAATGAGTTTTTACAACCTTACTTGTGGCCTCAAAAAAGCAGCAGTTCGACGGAGGAATCTGAATTCAAATATTTGCACATAAGCACGATTGCTATATCTTCTTCTTTATTGCCAAACCAAAATATATTTTGTGTATAATACATATGAATCTGTCTTTCTATTCGTTTTAGGAATGATAATTTTGTGATTTTAGTGGCTGTGTATGGAGTACCATTCATGTCAGTGACGGGTAGCTTTTTTAGTATGGACAGACATTATTGCAAATAGTTTAATTCACCTCTGGAAACTAATCACAAGCTTCCACCTATACAGGAAGCTTGCTGACAAAGTTGCAGCTGCTGGATTCTATGTGGTAGTTCCAGACTTGTTATACAGAGAACCCGTTGTACTTGACAATCCTAATAGACCTGTACAATATTGGTTAAAGGATCATCCAGCCATTAGTTAACGTTTTAGTAATACATGTCTTTTAGTTGCTTCTAATTTCTATTTGGAATCAAATTTTCACTGTCTAGAACTTGGCATTCCTGTTGTGAGCTCCTGGGAACATATTTTTCTTTATGCCCTATTGTGAGTGAAAACATCTAAACAGCAATGCAAATATGTTGTCCCAAATGTGCGCTCAAAAGTATCTTTTCTGCTGGAAACTTAGTTGTTCCTGTACTCTATTGGATCATACTTGATTGTGGCTTCCCCTTTTCTGACCAGAGGTCACAATCGGGAGACCGATGCTTTAGCTTTTGATCCCTTTAGAGTTTTTTCGATATTTAGTGCCAAGAATGGTATCTGAAACATAATTAATTTTCCCTTATAGGACAAAGCATCTGAAGATGCAAAAACCAGTGATTGAAGCTCTAAAAAACAAAGGTGTATCCAAAATTGGAGATGCGGGCTTCTGTTGGAGGGGTGAGATATTATCTGGAAAATTTTCTCATATTTATACTGTTTAATAGTGTGTTCAACATCTGCTGCTAGATATGAACGTAACCCATATTCTTAATGGTGTAGTGGTTTTTTTTTTTCTCCTTATTATTTTGGCTGGCTAATACAACTTCTTGAATTCTTGTCAGCCAAGGTTGTTGTGGAATTAGCCAAGCATGCTTATATCCACGCTGGAGTGCTGTTACATCCTTCATTTGTTACATTGGATGACATCCAGGGTATGAATTCCATTACTTCACCATTCCAAAATTATGTTCTTGTTTTCATTTTATTAGATCAAGAAATTCAAATAGGGATTTGGAGGTGGGTCATCTATCCTTCTGGTTGCAGGTGAATGTCAATTTTTGTTCTTGTTTTTGGTTCCTTTTGCACTTTCTTCTTCTTCTTCTTCTTCTCAGTTTTTTTTGTTGGGTGAGGGTTAGGGTTGAGAGAGCATACTATATTTTAGAATGTCATGGGTGGAAAGGGTAAACTTGGGATGAGTAATTTAGTTATTTATGGGTCATTGATAGTTCGCATGATTTTCAGGGGTTAAGGTTCCAATTTCCATACTGGAAGCTGAAATCGATCAAATGTCTCCACCAGAACTCTTGAAGCAATTTGATGAGGCCTTGAAGGCTAAATGTGAGGTAGGAATCTCAAAACTTCAGCAATCAATGTAGTAACAAGTACATATTTTCATATGGTGACTCTAAGTTTCTAATTTGTCAATAACTACCCCTATAACTGCAGTCATCAGTTTGAATAATCTGGCCACAACATATGGGGTCTATGTTTTATCTTCTCCAAAGTTACTTATTTACTGTATTAACCACATTTGATATAGATGTACTTCAAAGAACAGAGTCGGGATTGGAAGGTAAAGAGGTCATTGTTTCTCTGTTGATTCCGGGAGATCTTCGAGTCTGTACATTAATCGGTTTAAGCATTCCTCTTGATATGTTGGTTTTGTTTCTCTTTTTTCATTTTTTGTTCAAGAAAAATGGGGGAAGAGGGGGGGGAAGGCATTACTGAAATGCTTCTAAGGTTGATGATCACTAGCCAACTTCTAGCTGTGATATGTCAATGTTGATATATATCCAAACAAGCGCGAGAGAGGGTCTGATGAAAATTAACTCCATAAATAATGCCTACATGATAGATATAGGCCTCCTTTGTACTGGCCTCGTTTCCCAAAGATTAAATTATTTATTTCCTTTATATGTGCCGGTACCTTGTTCGATCAATAACAATAGTAATTGGGTTTTTGCATGCTTGACTTTGTCTCTAATTGTTTCAGGTTTTGTCCTGTTTTTGTACTCATATGCTTCTTGCTCTTAGACATGGTCAGTGAGTTGTAAATTGTAATCCGGTCTAGAAATTAATTATCCCGATTCTTTTCAGGTTGATGGCTTTGTGAAGATCTATCCCGGTGTGCCACATGGCTGGACTATGAGGTGCAAGGCTGAGGAAGAAGAGACTGTGAAGCGTGCCGAGGAGGCCCGCAACGATATGTTGGATTGGTTTGCCAAATATATATGTTAACTAAGAAAATTATCAATCTAGAAAATAGTTTGATTTGTTCAAACTATCAACTCTTCCTGGTATTTCAATTTAGTCCCATGAAAAGTGTCTGCTTAATAGATTATGAGCTATGAAGACTGTGCTTGGGGTTGAGCTCTTGATTTGGAGCTTAGTCCCAAGCTGACTTGCTTGAAGTATGTTCAGACTCTCTTGTTGATATTTCAGATTCTCTTGTTGAGTTGTTAAAATATAGGAAGGTTGTAACTTCAAAAATGGAATTATAATCTGTTTTCTTGTGTGTTTATATGTATATATATATATTGCTGAAGGCATCTTTGTTCCATCAATTTCAAATATTGTGAAGGGAGGAAGTAATGTTTGGTATCATTTCAAATTTGTGCTTTTGTTTTTATTGTTTTTTAAAAACAAAAGTAATGTGAAGTTCAAAAACACCATTAAAATTTGAAAAAATAGCAAACAGTTTAGAACTAATTTAAACATTGGATTGTATTTAGAATATATTATTTGAAAAATAGTTTACAAAAACAAGTTTTACGTGTGTTGATTAAGAGCCTACTTTGAAACTTGTGAAAGCGACGGAGAATTGAAGGAAAAGGAAATTGATTAAGAGCCTACCATCGTTGAAGGTAGGATGATCTGCCGCGACTCATCTTGACGTTCAAATCAGTGCTTCTTGAGAAAACCAGAGAGAGAGAGAGAGAGAGAGAGAGAGAGATGTTTTGGGAGAAGGAAGAATAAGCTATGTAATGATTGTATATATATACAGGTTATCCCACTTTACTGAATAATTTCTCCTGTGTTAGACTTATGAGTGTTGTATATTTAATCCGCAGTCATTTTGTCCTCTGTCTAGAACTTGGGGAGGAAAGGGAGGGAAATTTGAGGAGGAAAGGAAGGGAAAAAAATAATAAAGGAAAAGTATTTTTTCCCTTCCTTCATTGTGACCTAGGTTTTGTAAATAAAAAGAAAGATAGTGAAACTGAAAGTGAAAGGAAAATAGTAGGGAGAGAAAAAGAGAGTGATTTAAAATTAATTTTTTTTTCCTTTTTTTTTTTTTTTTTGCTTTTCTCTCTTGTTTAGAATCAAACAAGCAAAGAAAAAGAGGATGGGAAAATATTAAAATAGAATTTTCACCTTTTTTTTCTTCTTTTTTTTTTCTTATACAAAATATGAAACTTGTATTTAAGAGTTTAAGTACAACATTAATAACAAAAAAATGATTCATTGAATATCTTTTTTTGGAGTCAAGCCGCAAATGATTTATCTCTTATGAATATCTTAGTTTTGGCACGGATTGTTTGCCCTTTGTCTGGACTAGGGAGAAAATTAATTGAGGTGCGCGTGAACTTGCCTAAATACTTTAATTGCATTAACGAAAAAAAATCCTTTTTTATTCATAGACACGTGTAATTCCTGAACACGTGTAGCACTTGGCTTGGCTTGAGAGGTTGAAATGGCATCAACTTGTATAGTTGAAGCTTGACTTCAAACCTTAATGCGATAGATGGACCTTAGATAAGAAAATAAAATGAAACGGTTCATTTTATTTTAATGAATGTTTGGGTCTTTGATTCTTGTGAAGGGAAAGAATGGAAAGGGACATGAAAATTTTACACAATTGGATAGATGAACAGAGAGTAAATACCTACCATATGAGGGTCAAGAATGAACAAGATATATGAATATATATACTAGCTGAAAGGGCCTGTGCCTTTCGCGGGCTAGTTGTAAGAACATGTTTTGGATTTTTTTTTTTTTGAAAATATTAAATAAAAATTATATTTTTTATTGCATATTGCTAAGTTAACTGATAGAATTGAAATAATAAGGGAACTTGTTATATACTCTCTCACACTCTATAGCTGCTTGAGTTATAAATATTGGAGAATAAAAAATAATGCTAATAGGGTATCTGCCTTCTCAATAGGTTGTGCATGACAAATAAAAGAAAACACATAACAAAAGTTGCAAGATAAAAAAGTACTTGGCTATTTATACAAGGAAGAACTTATATTGACAATTTCTCTTTATACACATAACAATATTTCATTAACTAATTAAAAAAGCTTCAAAACAAGACAATCAATTCCTCGTTGAGATATTCATTTTGCCCATGAACTAAAAACAGAATAAGAAGACACGGCAAACAAAAATAAAAAATTATTCATCTAAAGTTTAATTGATTTGACAAGCATCATCAAATGCTACTTAACATATTATGTAAAGTCACATTTTAGCGAGGTAATACATAGTTTCTACATGATTTTTTGTCTCGGAATAAATAAAATAAGCAATTTTAGGAGTTTCTTCGTATAAAATAAGAACAAAAGAGAGCGGGCGAGAAAACAAGCTAAACCATTAACTAAGCAATATATAATGCATCTAATTCCAATTTTGCGAGGCATATATCTTGGAGAAGCAGTGATGGAAGGTTTTCCCTGCTAATATAAACTATATTCCAAATAACTACAATTCAAAAATAAGCCACATTTGACCAAGAGGGGTTGGCTGAGTAACATGAGTTGGCAAGAATCGGGCACTCCACTTATAATGCTCAGGTTCGACTCTCACTACCAGCAATCCTCCTTGGTAGGCTTTTAACAAAATAATGAGATAAAATATAATAAGCTGCAAGAAACAAAACCATTTCACTCCTCGAACAGAAACTCCACTCAATTTCATGGCATGGCTTTTAGCAGAAATACATGGCATACCTATTACTAATCACAAGAGCTTTTAATTAAAACCACCTTCTAATATATTTCTTCTTTCAACCACCTCACATTTATTTACCCAAACCCATGCTCAATTGACTCGAATTAACCTGAAAAATATCACAGCACGAAAAAAGTTCCCAGCAAGAACAAAAACAGACAATCACATCTCTTTCACAAACCAAGCAGAAATTTCTTCTACATGTGTGTATATGTATACTGTTAAAAATACATATACAAATATGAAGAGGAAGCCATGGACCGGTGAGAAGATATTGAATAACTTGAACAAAACAAGAGCTGGAATGAACACAGAGACTACGATAAACAATGAAACCATCATCGCACAGTAGGATCCCCTACTTCTTCATGTTGCAATCAAAACACACCTGAAGAGACAAAAAAAGCCCCAAATCAAAGCCCAAATAAAATAAAAATCAAGATTTCAATTTAAATGCCAGATCTCAAAGATATCTGCAAGTGCAGCAATAAAGGAGCAAATATCCTGGCAACCATTTCAAAACCAGAAATCTCCAACTTACCAAAGCACAAATCCAAAGAAATGGGGTGAAAATTGAAGAAAGACTGAAGCACAAACCAAGAAAAAAAATTAGAAAAACAAAATCAGTCCATAAAAAATTATAATAAAACAAAAACAAAACAAAACCTTCAAACATTCCATAAAAACGAAATCTCTAGCATAGACATATGTAAATGCAACAAGTAGACAAAAGACAAAACAAACCATATAGAACATTATTCATCCAGAATTGCAATAAACTACCAAAAGAAAGAGATGGAATCAAGACAGATCTGAAATTTCCAAATATAATTATCCAGCATTCATTCCTTTTGTTCTGCTTAGCGACCTCTTCAAAGGCATGAACTTTCTGATTTGATGTCATTTTCTGCTGCTACTGCACACAAAAGCACCAACAAAAAGCATATCCTTAGAGATCCATGTACATACATATATATATATATATACATACAAGCACACTCAAAGCAACACTCCAGAGGTTCTTGAAACAAAAGAATCAATTTTTTTTTTTTCTACACACTGGGTCATGGTTCCATGATTCCGAAAGAAGGTTTTGGATGGTTGTAGTGACAGGAAGAGATGAGTTTGGAGAGAGGGCTGGTTTTCTAGAGATCAAAGGTGATGGTATGGTAGGATGAAGACACGGTTTTGGCTAGTCGAGGAGTGGGTCTTGTAGTTACAGTGAGAATAGCCCGGAGAAAGGGAGAAATGGATTAATGGTTGTCATTGAGAAACAGAGGGAAAGGGAAATTTTTTGATTAAACTCAGATGAAAGAGAAGAAAATCTCTCCAATTTTGGCCAACATCATGCGTCGCGAAGGGCGACATGTGCAATTCCTGTCCGCACATGAAAACCCACGGAAAAACCCATAAGTCCATCAACGTTAATAATCAGATGAGGTGGCGCGAAATGGCTGGATTACACAAGAACCAACACAAAAAGATGAGCTGGGCAAAGAGTTCATATCTATCTACTACCAAATTGACAAAAAATCTAATAAACATAAGGCCAAAAGGAAATGGACCGAAAGAGGGGCAAAAAATGTCAAGTGGAGAAAACAAGGAAAAGAAAGACAAGGTCCGAAAGTTGAGAGGCGCTCATCATACTTATTAGATAGGTAGATATATATTTTGCAAACACTTAAAACCCATCCGAAAGTTGAGAGGCGCTCATCATACTTATTAGATAGGTAGATATATATTTTGCAAACACTTAAAACCCAAGCATGGGTTATACCACCATCACGCCTCACCGGCCAGTTGACATCTCCAATGGAGAGCCTCTTCAAAAAAAAAACTGACCAGTTTGCCACTCACAATTTGCTAAAAGAACAATCTTTAAAACTATGATAATCTCTCCAGAAACTACTCTATAAAATACACAAACAAAAAAACCACCATTTACAGGCTTTCAATCTCTAAAATAGGATAGTACTAAATTACCAATGCGCTACTCACAGCTTCTGGATTTGCGTGTCCAACGATTTTGTCTGTAAATATTGTCATTATTCTGCTTTCATGAAGATAAACGGTCCTTTTCTGGCTGTCTGCAATCTCGTGAAGAAAGAAGGGTAAGAAGAAGACAAACCCACAAATGCCAACAAAAAGGAACTAAAATCTGGAAGACTAGGTGACAACTCAACTTAACTAGGCTTTATATGCACGTTATGCAGATAAGAAAGATAGAGCATGATGAGAAAATAACGTTATGGCTGAGATGCCCGGAGAACTACCCACAGTCATACGAGATGAATAAACAATGCTCTCATTGAGCTATATGAGATTAATAAACAAAGCTCTCATAATAAGCAAGGTGAAAATGAAAATATTTGTCTAGACCAGAAAGAATGCTTCCTTTGGACTTCACTGGCAGAACAAAATTGATCAAAACAAATTATTTGTCGCAAAAAAAATTTATCAGACAAATTAATAGCAACTATCTACCATGATCTGAAAAATCAAAGATTAAAGAACTACTAGCTTTAAAAGACAAAAATACCTCGGAGAAAAAAAAAATGCACCAACACTCGAGTCCACATCAACAACACAATAAAAAATAATGTGTTGGCTTAATAGCAGCTTATTATTGAGGCTCAAAGAATATTTCCAATTGACAGAGGGCCATTCCAAATGCAATGTGCCTGAACCATATGATGGTCTTTCTCGGGCATCAAGTTGATATTCTTGACTCCCTGTGTAAGCCTTTGTTCAGTTCATTCAGTAGACGTCAGAATTTTGGCTGCAAAGATTCAAGCTCATCCAGTACAGCACACAATTTCTGCAAGAAACAACATAGACAAGAAAATGACTTCTTGTTACCAAACTACTGAATATGGATTAGGTTAACTATACACTAATCTGTAAAACCAGTACGCCCTACTCACCAACTTGTAAAATCCTCTTTCTTTTGGAAACATAACCTGGTAATCTCGATGGAAAGGTATAATTTGGACACCAAACTGGGAAAAATAAAGAATTTAGCATACACATACATAGTTTCCTGCAAAGTCGGCAATGCTAAAGAAAGCAAGCAGCATTCTCCTTACCGTATGTTGAATATCGAAGATGTATGACTTCTTGTTACCAAACTACTGAATATGGATTAGGCTAAGTATATATTTATGTGCAAAACCAGTACACCCTACTCACCACCTTGTAAAATGCTCTTTCTTTTGGAAACAAGACCTGGTAATCTCAATGGTACGGTATAGTTTAGTTACCAAACTGGGCAAAATAAAGAATTAGGCATACATATACACAGTTTCCTGCAAAGTCAGCAATGCGAAAGAAAGCAAGCAGCATTTTCCTTGAATATCTAAGTAGTATGATATACAAGTTTATAATGTTGTTCTCCTCCCCATAAATACTCGCCTGGATGTCAGAGATTTGCCAAGACATCAAGTACATTAGAAAGAAAGAGAATGAGGGGAAGGGGGGAACCAACAATATAATTACAAATTATACTGCTTGAGACTTTATAAACCAACATGCCAAGATAGGTCTCTTTTGTTATCAGCTGAGTCTCACCGTCGCAGTTTCCACCAGAGTTCCATTGCCCTCCTCTGCAATGTCAAAATTGGAATAGCTAGTAAATATTCAGCTCAAATTAGCCAGAAGTGATTGCATTTTCAAATTCTAAATCAATGCATATAGCGTATGTATTTGGGTATTAATGTATGTGTGTGAGTGTGTATATACATGTGGGCAAATGTGTATCAGTGACTGAGCATGCAATATGAATGAAGTCAATTCACACGAAATGAGAAGCAGAGTATCCCCGAAAGAAGACCCTGGTCCAACTGACGTTGATATTGGCATCAACCCACTGAGCCCATGTCCTCAAGGCCCTTATATATGCTTCTGCCACTTCTAGCCTGGAATAGACATGGTTTCCTTCTTGAAAGTAATTGTTGCTGAAAGAACAAAACCCTATCACAGTATCAAATGGTCGGTAGATCATAATCTTGCTCTGATTATATTACATAGTAGAATTTAACCTTCATAGATTTTACACCAGTGACCTGATTGTATCAGCATGATGGTACCTGGTTGGGGAATCCTATATCATGTCGAGTCGCAGGGTTTCTCTCCGGGTTCCGGCCATATCTGAAATCTTTCATTCTTGAAAAAGGAATGGTGATTTGATGAAGTCGATCGAGCATTGATAATCCAGAAGAATTCACACATAGAACTATGTACATAAGAACTAATTCAGGAAAAGACTCAATATTGAGTATACAGGTCTGAAGAATAATTAAGAACCTTGAATCTGAAAGAGTAGAACCCTTGAGTCTTGAACTAGAGCCTATCCGAAACTTAAAGATACTTCTTTTGTCAGCCAGACCAATGATTCCCACACGTTCCTGTTCAATGAATTCCCAATGAAAACCAGTCTTTTCCCTCTTAGGATCTTCAACATTTTCAACCCATAAAAAGGCCAGAGGGGAAGGTGGTGAGTTGAATTGATGATCACCTTATTGAGTCGAGGCGAGGCCATGCCGAGTATTAAATCAATATAAAAGGGGAAAATTTTATCCTTTTTTCCAGTTTTGATAATGGGAAATGCGACAGTCACAACTGTCGGTCACTTACCGTTAGATGGCCTCCACATTAATTTGACTCTACCTGCTTGATTGTCGGTCACTCACAGTTAGATGGCCTCCACATCAGTTGGATCTCACCTATTGCAGGTGGAGTTTAGCTGATGTAGAAGCCATCTAACAGGGAGTAACCAACAATCGTGACTATCAGTAGAGCTTCTCTCTGATAATTCATATCAGCAACATTTTATTTTATCCTTTTTAACTAGTTTAATGCCCTGGGTTTCACATGAATTTTTCATTCACATCGCTTCTACACAGCATGCAGCATCATTTTTCCTTCCACTTTAAGAAATTGAAAGTCATTAGAAGTTTCCTTTACCGCTACTAGGGAAGTAAATTTCACAGTGGACAATTAGCAAATACAAGCTATGCTAGAGGACCAATTGTTCCTTGTGGTTTTTAATATAATTATATCCCCTCCCTACTGTTCATATATCGGTTTCAAATTCCCCCATCCTGTTAGTCAACGAACGGTTGACTAAGGGAATTTTGACTTAATTTTTGCAATTTTTTAATCAACCCTTCATAATAGACTTCACAAGAAATTGAAATTAACACACTACAAAATAGAACAAATAGTACCTATATTCATAACTTAATATCTCTCTATACCGTTGTTTTGAAAACTGAACCGGATCGGCCGGTTGAACCGGAAAAACCGGGAACCGGGCTAAGTAACGGTTCGGTTAACCCTTCAAACTCGTTTTGGTGAAAACCCGATCTAACCTGGTTAAACCCGCAGTTAAACCGTGACCTGGTCATTAAAAGCAGTAATTAAACCGGTCAGTTCAACTTTTAAGATAAAATTTTAAATTTTAAGTATTAAAACTAGTGTAAAAAATTAAAATACATTTTATTACTATTAATAAATAAATTAATGACATAATTATGACATCACGAGTCAATAACGGTTGACCTGACGGTTAAACTAGTGACCCGTGACCCAGTCTCTCTTCCGGTTCGCTCAACGGTCCGGTTTTCAAAACATTGCTCTATACCATAGATCTATTTTAAAAGCTACACAAAAATTCGCCCCCTCCCCCTTCTGCGACCAATCACCACCATCCCCATACCTTCGGCCACTACTTAGCTCCGCTCTGCCATTCCACTGCCACAACTCAGCCCCACTCATCCTGCCACAACTCAGCCCCACTCAATCCTGCCCAACACAATCCCCCTTGCCCCTACCCATTCCACCATAACAGTCCAACCCTACCAATCACCAGTCACAACCCAGCAGCAGCACAGCCTCGTCCCATCCTACCTTCCACTGCCACAACTCAGTCACAACATAGTTTCCTCACCCATACCCATTCCACCACCACAGCCCAGCCTAGCCCTGCCCATACACCATCATCCCTACTCCCTTCTTGTCGTAGCTAGCTTTCCATCTCCAGCCATAACAAGGAACACTTCGCCCACCACCATGGTGGGCCAATAGTGGGTAAAGACAGAAATTCGTGGAGACCAGTGGTGGGGCGGGTGGGTGGTTGGGATGATGGTGATGGTGGTGGAGAAAGTGGTGGCTATTAGTGGGTTTAGAAAGATAATGGCGGTTCTTCCTATTTTTCAAAGAGAATGTAAAAATTGTGGGTTTAGTCGAGAGATGCGCTTACAAAGAGACCGAATAAAAAAAGGTAAAAAGTATAATTACACACACCTCCATTAGGTCTGTTAACCGCCAAGCTTGGACATGGGATAGTGTAATTTTTAGAAAAACAGGGGGTGCAATGTATTTGTTAAAAATCTTAAAGGAGGTGTAAATAACCCGACCCTGGTTGAGGGGTGGTGATCTGGTGGTTTTTTCTGTTCCTGCTCTGTTATCTGTTTTCCTTGTTCTTTTCGTTGCTGTTGCTTGCTTTTCTGTTTCACTTAGCCCCAAAAAAAAAGGACCCATATAATTTTGGTTTGGTATCTTTTTTGCCATAATATCCTTTAGCTGATAATATAGTTAGATCCTTATACATTTGACAACTTCGGATAAGAAAGGATCTTGCTTACTAAATGCACAAAATGCTTTATACAACAAATTATTTGGCTACACCACGACACTATCCACTCTTCTTACCAAGAAACTACAGAATGCATACGCAAATGCAAAGTTTTCAAGATAGGAACACAAGTAAAAGCATAATGCAGGTACACAAATACTCCTCGAAGTGCAAATGGGAAGAAATACAGAATCAAGTGTTCTTATCTTTCCCTCCTCTTGGGGATGACCTGAACCATGGTATCCACACAGAGGTTGTCTCCTGGTACACCCTGTATGACTCAGCTCTGTAATCTTGTTTCAGCATCCGCCTCTCCACAAGCATGGTGACATATGCTAAGCACATGCTGTTGATGAGTGACCCGACAAAGGTCCAAGCATGTCCAAGGTTCCATCCAAAGATGACCAGTCCCCACCACCATAACTGCTCCCCAAAGTAGTTCGGGTGCCGAGAGTACCGCCAGAGACCCTTGTCAAGATTTGGCACGAAGGGATTGCCAAGTTCTTTTAGTTGGTAGTTTCTAATCACAAAATTGTGAAGCTGTGTGTCGGCATTATAGGCAACAACTATACCAGTTATGCAGATAACTACAGCAATAAAATCCCAAAAATTCCATGGCTTGTCAACTGAGTGGACAACATACAAGGGCAGAGACACTCCAATCAGAAACACCTGCGCGCAGTTTTGTTTTTAGCAGCAAAAAATGGGACATTTAGGTCTCCAAGAAAGCTCATTCAGACAATTTACCGAGCAGCTATTCCGCATCAAAATTGGCCTTGTGTTTTAACTTCCTTACAAGTTGTAATGTAAAGAAGAGGCGCAAAGGAGGAAGAACAGTACAGTAGTGGTTACCTGCTGAGAGAGGTAGACGGAAAAGAACGAAACCCACCACCAATTTTTGCCATACTGTTGGCGCATATCGGTAAATCTCCAATCCTCCCTGGCACCCAACTGCCACCTTTCTCGGCGGAAGTAGTTGTGACTCAGCCTGACACCCCAAGCCCATGTCATCAGGATCACAGCCCTCGACCTCAGGGGGTTATACTTGGCCAGAGGGTGAGTTGCATAGTAATGTACTAGCAAGACCGGTATTACGGTCCAATATACATCTATCAACTGCACTCGTCAGACAATCCAAAAGAAGAATGGTGAAAAGGGAAAGGAAAACAGGAAAAAAAAAAAAAGAATTATTAATCAAACTGTACAGTCAAATACAAAACCACCCACCCAGTGGCTAGACTGGATGAGACCAATTAGCCAAAATAGGAGATTGACGTTGAGGAAGAAGAGGACGTTGGCCAAAAGGAGAGGGTGGTCGTAGCACCAAGTCCACATATGCGAAAGAGAGTAGTCACTATAAATTGAAGTATCACGCTCATGCTCACTCCAGTGGCGAAGGAGTGAGAGATAGAAAAGTAGAGAGGGAAGAGGAGCCAGCAGCGTTATGACAGCATTCTTCAAGTTACGACCCATGTTGGCCGTTGCATCGGCAACCTTAGGGAGGCCGCCTTTTATAGATCTTGATAGAGGAGGAGGAGGAGGAGGAGGTGGGTTACAGCTATCTTTCGGCAAGATTCCTAGCCATGATAATTGGGGGTGACATGCAAATCCCGATCTAATCAACATTATTACTATACATATAGATATATATATATCTAGGAGTGTCAGTGGATGTAATGATGTTTTGCATCCTATAGTGGTGTGCCTAATAAATATGCCTATATCCCATCACATGCCTGGCTGCAACGGTTTATAAAGAAAATCCGAGTACTCGTGGTCCCTACCCCTCCGCTGCCTTGATTCCCACCGTTCTCCTTCTGCATCTCAATTGCTCAAATGTCATCAGTCATCGCCACTTCCCGCAATCTACGCAGTAAATTACATTCTATTGCTGCCACGTGTAAGGAGACTATGTTCTCCATCCCACCGCTGCTCACCGCACTTCAAGAACTCATTGAGGATAATTCCAACCACTGAGGGACAGGGAATTATCTTCCGCATGCAAGGAAGGCGGAATAAATTTCTTTATGTCGGGAGCGGGAGGGAAGGGAGTTTAGTTGGAGGGAAAGGAAAGAACAAAAGGATGAACTGGAGAATATTTTGTTCTTTTATAAGTTGAATGTCTGTTTTTTTTGTTTTGGAAGTTTCATTTTATGGGTCATTCGTTTTTAAATATTATTAAGAAGTTCAATCGTCACTTTTTCATATTACCTCTTCTGAGTTTTATGTTTAATACAATCGAAACTCTCAACAACAAAAGAAAAACATTAAACAAGATAATAAGTGTTTTTATAAATCTATCCCTCAATGATAATTTTCTCAATTTCATCAATAATAAAAATAAAAATAAAAAGATGTATTTCTTAAACTATATGCATGGTCAATCATAACACAAAAAGCGGGGAGGGGGAGGGAGCAAAGTCCCATCTTGGGACCTGTACAATTCTTCCGTTTCACATAAACTATGTAATTATCATAAAAAAAGACCATAACATTGACTCCAAAAAATTAATAGCACCTAAAATGTTTCAAACTAGATAAACTTACTGGGGTTAGCAAATTCGGTAATATGTAACTCCTTTTCACTTCACTCCAAAAATTTTTAAAATTGGATGTGAACAAAAAGTGTATTCAAAAAGGTTTAACCATCCATCGAGAGACTCCTGTCCCTCTAATTATAAACATCCACAAAAAAAAAAAGAGTCATGCACTTTATTTTTCGATAATATGTTTTTCTAAACATTTTCATTTTATATTATTTTATGAGAATTTTTTATTTTTAGTAAAATACAATGCTCATGTCAGACCATTTCACCCCACATGCGGCAATTGACTAGTATATTTAAGTAGTATTTTCCCTATTTATTATTCTCTCTCACAACTTGCTTTATCTAGCATTCTATTTTATATATACAAGAATGGGTGCCCCCACTACGTGAGTGGTTAGTTTGAACATGTGAGAGAGAATAAATAGGAAATGATTAGTGGGTGGTTACAAAATTTAAATTAGTATTTTACTCTTTTATCTTTTGACTTAGATAAAGATATGCACAATATTAGTGATTTATGTATTTTTTAAGGACTTTTTGATCTGTATCTAAAAGTGACACTTTTTTAAATTTGAAGTTTCACCAGCTTCACCAAACCCAAGAGTTTACTTTATAATAGTATAGATATATATATATATATATATATATATCTTTGAAATTGTTGTCTCGCAGGCATAACAAAAAGTAAGCGACTCTATTCTTTCTAAACATTGAGATCAAGAGTAGGCCTATTTGTGTTTGTGAAGTTAAATATTTGCTAAATAATTAGTAATTAAAGTTATTTTTAAAGTAAAATCATAAATGTTGATATTAATATAATGAAATTTAAAAGACAAAAACAACATTTCTTTTTTCACATAACTATGCATTTCTTTTTAACATCTTTAAGGGCTTTTCTTTAAAAAAAAAATGGAAAATATGAATAGTGTTTAACATAGATAGAGTCAAAAAAAAAAAAAGGAAAAAGAAAGATGACTAAACCTCATTTACGGCTTTGCTTGTTTCGATGGGAAATATTTTTCAAACAATTTTTAGAATTTGTGGTGTTTGACCAATCTAATATTGGGTAAAGGATTACGTAAAATTCTTAGGGTGCGTTTGTTTTTGTTTTTTATTTCTGTTTTTTATTTTTTTAAAAATAAAAAATATAAAAAAATACTAAAATAGATGTGTTTTCTGATTCTGAAATATTGATATAGTACTTCTAAAGAAACGATAACCTATAAATGTCATCATTAGATGATAAAAAATAAAAAAATAAAAATAAAAACAAAAACAGACAACAAAAAATAAAAACTGACAACACTTCCAAACGAATCCTTAGGTTTCTATGGTCAAAGAACAACTTATGTGATTTGTCATTGCATGGAAATATACATGATGAATTCTTATCGCCCTTCTGTAGCCACTAAAGTTGACTTTTATTTTTGACTTGAATATTCTCTTTTCCTTTATTATGCCTTGCTACATTTGGTGCCCAACTTCTCAATCTTCTCTCAATTTAAGTGATCGTTTTGCTTCAGTTATTTAAGGTCTCATTTAATCGATTTGTTAACTTTGTTGAGTTTAAACACTTTGTTTTACTCTAGTTTAAAGCTTTTAGTTACATTCCTTAATTTTTGTCGATAGAGATGTTTTGTCTATATCACATGCGTATATATAAGAGAAGGACACACATATTGTCATATGTAAAACAAATTGAACTTATATACAGCTGTGGACTGTAAAATTTCTCACAACTTACATATAGTGTATATGTATAATATCAAAAAATTTAAGTAAATAGTGATATAAATTATAATTTACGTAAATAATTATTAATTCTGGTTGAATTATGAATTTTTATTTGCATAGGAAGCCCTAGTTATACTTATCTTATGCTCTTTTCTGTAGCCTCTATATATACGCACTCTAAAAATAGTTAGAGTTACACTTGTTCATAATTGAAAAATACATGTTTTTGTGAAAAAGATAAACCCTAACAGTTGTGAGCCCACTCTGTCTAGAGTAAGGCATATACGAAGGATATAACAGAAATTTGAAGATTAAATTCGAGTAGTTGATTTGTGCTTGCTGCTATTACTTGTTATTCGGATCAAACCAGAGAGATCTCGAATGTATGATTCTAATCGCATAGATTAGGATATACTAATCAAATTAGAATTTTTTATATTATGCATATACACTATAGTTAGGTCGTGAAAAATTCTGCAGTCCTCAGCTATACTATATAGAATAAGAGACATACATATATAATCATTAAATAAATAATACAAGGCAAATATTAGTCACACAGATTCTCATTAAAATAGAACAACTAATTTATTAATAAATATTAAAGTCATTACACAAAGCATGTCTTTTAGTATAAATCCCTAATATATGCATCTACAAATGCATCTACTCATAAATTTTTAGAATTTTTATTCCAAATCATGTAATTATATGCAGTTTGAGACGTACAATCCGTATTGCGTGCTCAAGCACTGAAGAGTATATTTAGTCTCCACGAAGTAGAGATGGTAGTGGACCGGGGCGGGGTAGGGATTGAAATTTCCATCCCCACCACTTAAAAAATTTGCCTTCATCCCCGCTTTGATGGTGGTGAGGACCTTCATCCCAGCCTTCACTGGTGCAAGGTTATCTTCACCCCCGCCTCCGTCCCCAACTCTACCCTCGCCCTACCTCCGCCTCTGCCTTGAGCTTAAGTCCAAGTTCAAGCCCAAGCTTTTTTCACCATTTAATTTGTTTAAAAATGGTTGATTTTCAGAGTTCAAGCGTTGATTTCATGATTAAGAATTACTTAGATCACTGTTTTGCCTAATACATGATTTTCTATTATATATATTGCTATGACAAATATTGATGACAAAAAATTTAAACCCTTGACATATCATTGGAGTTCAATTATAGATTATACTTTGCCACTCAACATCTAGAGAGGCAAAGAGTTAAAAGAGTAAAGTAAATATAAAAATAGCTTATATAAAAAATAAAAAAAATTAAAGCGGGAAAACAGGACTGGGGTAAGGGAAGCCTTTGGTCCATTCCGGCTTTTATACCCGTTTTGAATCCTCCATACCTTTTTGAAATGGAACGAGTTTGGTCAGATCTCCACTTTTCTCTGATCTACTACCATCCTTACTACCAAGCGACTATGCAAACTAAAACCTAAGTATTGATAAAAAGATATGAGTTATAACCCATTGAACAAACCATTCAGTGTGCCATTTGGGTCAAGTCAATCCACAATTGGAGGAGATTAATCTTGTAGTTTCGCATTTGCAAAGAAGTTTACATATGCACCGATTGGCGAGTCCTCATCCAAGCTTGTAAAGAGCCAAGTACTTGGCCAATAAGGCACTGCCTGACCTTTTATTAAGGTGCGACAAAATGGGGTATCCACCGTTGTTAACGTAATTTATCCTATTAAGTCTGATTGCAAAATAGTAAATTAAAATCCATGATAATATTTGTCAACCACAACTTTAATTGGGTGTCAATGATATTTGTTAAAGAATGAGCATTGTCTATGTATTTTTTAGAAAACTCATTGGTAGTTGACTCTTTTTTCTATTATTTACTAATATTACACATAGTCAAACTGCATAATCATTTGATTAGAATTTTCGAATTTTTTCCAAATTAAATATAATATGTTTCTCTTTCCTTTAGTTTTAACAAGAAAATTCATAGTAAAATAAAATGAGAGATATAAAATAAGAGTTACAATAATTAATTAATAGATATTTTCTCTAGTTAATGAGAAATAAATGATGACCGCATAGATAAAAGAGAACGCAACCATTAAACTAGAAAATTAAATTTCTCTTAAAATTGTTGACAGTTTGATGGGAAGGTAGAAGGTCCACAGGAAAAAAGAAAGTTAATGAAGATACGTTATTTCACTTAATTAGGAGAGATACATAGTGGATGGAATAAAAAATTTCTATTTCCTAACTCCACATCTCTATAGGGATACACAAAAGAATTGAAAGATTTGATAATTGGATTGACCCGGTTTCCATTGATTAGTTTGATTTAGTTTATCATCGTTTATGGATCTTAAAATGGTCGAACAAATAAATTCGGTTGGGCATTGGGTTTACATTTTTGGGACTCGAATGATCCTGAAAACTGACCCAGCTCAAACTTACCCAAAAACCAATCCATTTATGTTACAAATTTCATATATATAGTGAATATATGCATTTAGTTATTACTTGTTGTACTTAAATATTGTTGATTAGTTTTGTATATATATATTTAACTTTTAGAGAAACTGAGATACAAAAATTGAGTTTTTTTTTTAAATTTTAGGTTAATAAATCAAAATTATAT
This sequence comes from Euryodendron excelsum, assembly GCA_033060915.1. Classification (NCBI taxonomy): domain Eukaryota; kingdom Viridiplantae; phylum Streptophyta; class Magnoliopsida; order Ericales; family Pentaphylacaceae; genus Euryodendron; species Euryodendron excelsum. Next base: position 3,943,037 of record CM065387.1, on the reverse strand, counting down.
AAAATAAGAAACCTTCGCTAAACACACAATATACATCGACATACTAGGAGATTCACATAGAGCGACTATGCACTGAATAGAGTCCATACAAAATAGGGGACCTTATTAGAACTAAATTGTACCAACTATACCCAAATCGAACTATATAACCTGCTCAAATTGTTTTGGTTCGGTTTCATATAATGATTAATTTGATTCTGGTAAAAAAATCTCATACAGGTGAAGATGGGTTTAGTTATGGGTCAATCCATGCGCTCTCCTCACTCAAACCCCAAAATAAATAGGACAATATCGGCCTTCCGAGAGCTCAGCCCAAGTTCAGTTTGGGCGGAAAACCGTGAGGTCGTGAGTCAGCTGAGCCCAGTTGATACTTGCAAGTTTTATAAAGAAAGTTCTTAAAGAACAAGAAGCACAAGAACAACAGCAGCAACAACAACGCGGCAAATCGGCAGGTCATGAAACAGAAGAAGGGCATCAGGTTAACAACGGCGATTCGTCCGAGTTGCCCGATTCGTCCACCCACGCTTCTCTAAATCCCTTCGATCTCCTCAACGAGGACGACGACCATGATCACGACCAGGTTTGTCCTCCCTTGAGATATTTACCATGCGTTGCATCCATTCAAAAATTGATGTGTTAGACTTCTCGAAATTGCGCGTGGTTTCCCTCTTTGCCTGTTGTTTTCGGTTTTGAAGGCAGTGGCGGACGCAGGTTTCTGATTACTTTCTGCGAGTCAGTCTCTTTTTGGAGGACAATTACGGCATGCAAATTTTGTTGCTGCCCCTTTCTGAAAGTCAAAACCTTCATAGAATTTGGGAAAACGACGAAGAAAAAATGATCTCTAGAATACAAGCTTCATCCGCACAATCTTAAATTCTTGCTGATTATAGCGATGAAGACGTTGATTCAAATAATGTGCGAAAAAATGATCTAAGACTCGGAATGCTTATAGTTGGTTTATGTACCGTTAAATTGGCTGTTACACGTAAATATCACTGAGATTGGTGAACAGGAAGGGGAGGTTTAACCTAAGGGCAACTTAGTTAGACAATATATCCACCGGAATCAACACTGCCTTACACTCAATTGCATATTACAGAAGCAATGGAGTAGCAATGGAGGCGTCGATTCAAATAATGTTGGAAAAATGATCTGAGATTTGGAATGCTTGTAAGGAAGGCGAAATAATTATTTTTTTTCCTTCCTCTTTTTGGTTTCTAGCTTGGGAGGGAAGGAAAGAAAAATTCAAATCACTTTCCCTACAATTTCTCTCTCCCTTCTTTTCCTTTCCTTCCTCAAGTTCCAAACAGGCTGTAAATTGTCTGTTACGTGGAAATATTACTGAGATTGGTGGATAGGAATGGGTGGCTTAACCAAAGGGCAACTTGGCTCAACAATATATCCACCAGAAGCAACATTGCCTAACACTTAACAGCTTAGTAGTTGCAACGACCCAATCATACCTACCCTAGCTGATATCTATGACTAACTTATGATTTGAGATGACATACTGCTGCTAAATAAAGCCTGAAATGAGGGAACAAGAGATACCACTTAGCTATTAGCTGATATCTCTCTGTGTAAGAGACCTTCCTAACTTGAAATGCTGTATCTAGGGTTTGTTTTCCAGGCTATTCTATTCCTCAGTTGCCTGTAGCCAAAATTTGCTATCAATTAGTACTTGTATGGTTTCGCCTTCATGCCTTTCCATGGAAGTTAGGAATAGGGTTTGCTTTCATTCTTCTGCACGGAGGATAGAGATAGACTGAGTTCCTTGTTTGGGGTGGAGGCATTGTAGTAGATTTGATACTAGATTGCGGAGGATGAGGTTATCTTGTGAAGATATAATGAAGGGACCTGTGCAGTGAGCATGGGGGCTAGATAGAGATGTAGAGATTATGGGGGTGTTTGGGTCACCTGATTATAAGCCATAAGCCATAAGCTATAAGCTACTTTAAAAAAACTACATTTAAAAATAGTTTTTCTCAAAAAACGTGATTAGACATAAGCTGTTTTTTTAAGCCATTCACCCAAACACATTTTAAAAAAGCCATAAGCATAAGCCCATAAGTTACTAAATAAGTTACATCCAAACACCCCCTATACACACTTGAGCTCAATGTCATTTTTTTTTTTGTAAGTAAATGAGCTATATTTGTAACACTCTACAACCATTGCCTACAAAAGACATCATCTTATATATCTACATGCATATACAAGTTTCTCAAAAAACTAACAAAAAGAAGATAAACTATGAAGAACAAGCTCCGTCATCCAAATGAAGGGAAATGCGTACGATTCCTTTCAAACACTTAGTTGTTATCTCTACACCTTCAAAAGTTTTATAATTTTTTTCTCATCAAGTATAGCACATAATGCACGGAGGAGTGGCTTCCCAAAACACCCTCTTCCTCTGCCTCGGATCGATGGTCCTCCACTGAAGAAGGCACAACCCAAATAGAAAACAAGAAGTTCCAAACATCTCTAGCTATCGGACAATGACGAAGAAAGTGTTTTACTCTCTCCATTCTATACATTTTTTTTTTTTTGGATAATTAAAGTTTTTAGAAAGGGTACCAAGGGTGTATCATCCATGTACAAAAAGAGAAGGAACAAAAGGCTTACATCCCATTATACATTGAAGTCTATTCAAAAAGCTTAGCAAAATGCAAAAATTGGTTTGGGGTTGGAATTTCATCCTATGAGAACCAACAACACAAAATAGCAAGGAGTCTACTTTGGAACCAAAAAATCAGCTCTTTAACCTCTTTAGAAGTGATCTTATTGCGCTTGCCTCTAATAATCCACTTCAAAATGTGAGGCACTAGCATCCATGCTTTTTTCTTCCTCTTCCCCACCTTAGCCCTCTCTAGGTGCGGATATGATCCAAACACTCATCAAAAAGATCCAATCAACTCCAAAAGCATCAAGAGTCAACGACCAAACCTCCATAGCCACCATATAGTGAATTTGCAGATGATTAATCGGCTCCCCATCATATTTGCACATACAACGCAAATTCACATGAACGTGCTTACTTATAATTAGATTATCCACAATGAGGATCTTTTCATGCATAGCTATTTAAAAAAAAAAATACAACCTTGGCGGTTTTTGTTGGGGGGGTTTGTGGAACCCACTTCTTTCCAAGAAAGAGACACCCCTTATAAAAAGATTTAACCTCCAACCGATAAGAAATTGTCCCCGTCCATTACATGACATCCTTGCCCATTCCAGAAACGCGAAAGGAATAAAGAGTGCCTAAAAAATCCATCAACTTACCTATCTCCCAGTCATTTAACTCGCGTTTGGACGTTATGTCCCAAAAGACTAGTAGCCCACTGTAATTAAGATATTCACCAATTGTTGCCCTTTGTCTTGAGCCACATGAACCAAATCGAGAAAAGCCATGCCTTTACACCACTGTTGATTCTAGAAACAAATCCTCTCGCCGCTCCCTACCTTAAACCAAATATGATCCTTAAAATCATTCCACCTCTCTCGAATACCTTTCACAATCCAACCCTATAAGGCAAAGAACCTCCCTAAATGACTAATCTCCTCACAAATTACCAAACTTGCCAGCCACTGCCTTCTTTTAGAATTCATCATGCTCCTAGGCCAACCTTTATAATCACTTTCTCAGAAGAGCCTAATTGCAATCTTCCAATCCCTAAACCACCCTCTCGGAAAGCAGTGCAAATAGTGTCCCAATCATCACAATGATCTTTGAACTTATCCCCTAATCCATTTAAGAGGAAATCCTTTTGCAACTTTTGGCTATGGGAGCAAGAATAGTGAACAGCGACATGAAGTAAGTAGCAAACTTGAAAAGGTTTTTTGGATCTAGGTCAATATAAGTCTACCTCCCTTTGACAAAGGACAGAATCTTAAGCATGATTGTTTTATGCTTAGAACCCGAGAGGAGACCCAAATAGTTGGAAGGCAATGATTCCACTTTCCACCCCAAGATGGAAGCTAGCCTCCCAATAAACTAATGGAAAAAAGACACTTTGATATCCTCCGCTCTCCCTTTCTCATAAGAGCCACAAATGAAGCATTCAAGCTTTTCTCTAAAGCTCCTGTTTCAAAAGACTAATGAAATATCCCTAAAATCTATGTCCTAACAATTTTCTCAACATTGCTGAAACAAAGCAAGAGTCATACCGTGTTGCCAGGGGCCTATGAGCCTTCTATTTGTAACTAAGAGTCCTCCTCTGCAGAAACTTGACTCATCCAACCCATCAACCTAGTTCTCCATAACCTCAGATTATGAAAAAAGGTCCTTATAAAAGCCCGCAACACCACTCCTAATCTCTTCTTCACTCTACTAACCAGCCTATTCTAAACACAAATCTTACTAGATATTGCTGTTAGGGATTTATACTAAAAGACATGCTTTGTGTAATGACTTTAGTATTTATTAATAAATTAGTTATTCTATTTAAATGAGAATCTGTGTGAGTAATTTTTGTCTTGCGTTATTTATTTAATGATTATGCATGTGTGTCTCTTATTTTATATAGTACATAATTTGGTGTAGAGAGTACGGCTTATACACAGAAGATCAGATTATTTGTTTTTATGAAATATAAGCTTATCGTTTACGGTCTTAGATGGAACTTGACACATTATTAGTAGGACTGTAGTACAAGATTTTAATAGATCTATCTTGACTATGGCGAACGGTATAGTTTCAACTCTATGCACTAGTACACTGTGTGTGTATTGAACACGATCGTGTTGAGGTGAGGTAATTGTTTTTATGCTGACTATATAAAATAATTAATAACTCATGATTATTATGCGTACTTATGCGCTTTATCCTAATATAATAAATAGACACGTGCATGTAGTGTTTATTGTTTTGATTCACAGAATAGTGAGATTCCTTGTGGGTCAATAAACTCAGTGAGTTGGACAATAACATTACGTGTATGGTGAATATTAATTATTGATAAAATTTACGTCCCAGTATAAGGATTGGTGATACCCCCTTGAGAAAGCTAATAAGTTCTAACTATGTCAAACTCTGCAGGTGGATTATGAATCCGACATATCAAATAAGTTAAGTAGAATGTCTCGAGGAATTAAAGAAGTCTATTAAATTTAATTGTCAGTAATTTAATTTAATAAACAGGTATTTGTGATCTTAATGTGCGAAGATAAATAAACATTTAATAATATGGAGCTCTAAATATAATTCCTAGTATGACAGAGAGTGTAATTATAATTCATTAGTGGTATAAATTATAATTTACGTAATAGAGATTAATCCTGGTTGGATTAAGAATTTTTATTTGCGTAGAAAGCCCTAGTTATACTAATTCTATAGTTCCTGCTGTAGCTTTTATATATGTACTCTAAGAGCAACTGGGGTTACACTTACTCATAATTGAGAGATACACGTTTTTGTGAGAGAAAAAACCTTAGTAGTTGCGAGCCCACTTTTTCTAGAGTAAAGCATGTACGAGGGATATAGCAGAATTCGAAGGTTGAGTTTGAGTAGTTGATTTGTGCTTGTTGCTGTTGCTCGCTGTTCGAGATCAAAACAAAATATTTTTGAAGTTCATACCTGCTGCTATGCGGGATCAAACCAGAAATATCTCGAAGGTATGATTCTAATCACGTAGATTAGTCTCTGCTAATCAGATTAGAATTTTTGGTATTATGCGTATTCACTCTAGCCAGGTTGTGGGAAATTCTGCACTTCCCAACAATTGCATCGACGGTGAACATTGGCCATCTTGTGAAAAAACCACCTATTTCTGCCCCTCTCCTATCACAACTATTTGAACTTGTACCTTGAGCTTAGCACAATTTTAGCCAACTTCATGAACTCTTCCCTCTTGTTAACTCTTCTATGCTTCTGGTCCTCTTACAAGTCCCTGTTACTCCTTGCTTCATCTAGATCACAAATCTCCTCCAATACTTCTATTTTTTGAGTAGATGCATCCTTGTACTGCTCCCGATTCCATTTCTTAAAATATTCCTTAAGCAACTTTTATTTTTTAGCGACCACCAAGCTTAGGTTACCTCTATCAAATATCCTTTCCACCACTCTCCCACCTTTTCTCTGAAGCCACATAAATGGGCTCCTCCCTCTCCTAATACCACAGCAGTGCAAATGGGGAATGATTTGACACCGGCCTAGGCAATAATCTCTAAGCCGCATGTGGAAAATGCTACTCCTAGTTTGAAGGCACCAAGAAGCAATCTATATAAGACATTGAAGGCACCTCCTGATTATTTGACCAAGTAAATGACCTCTCGTAAGAGGTAAATCCATCAAGCCCAGCTCATCAATAAACTTTGAAAATTTCCTCAATAGGTCTTGATAGCAACTAACAGGTCAATCTTTCCACTGGGAAGCAGACAACATTGAAGTCACCTCCAAGGCACCATGGGCATCCTATCTAAAAGCCATATTTGACAGCTCCTCCCACACTTTCATCTTAGCATAATCCTCCACTGGTTGTATAGACCCTAAAGCACCCAAGGAAAGCCATCGCCTGCACACCTTAATAGGCAAGAAACAGAAAACCTCCTCCAACCTCGTAATCCTCCCTCCAACGTCCTATGACCCATATGGTAGGAATGCCACCTGCATTCCCAACCACCCCTAGATGTTCGCATTCCATGTCTCCCTCCCAAACGCTCCTCTTCTCCCCCCTAATAACCTCTGTTTAGTCTCCTGAAGTCAAATCACATCCTCCCTCCCCGCTTTTACAAAAGACTTCATAGTCATTCTTGTGTCAACGACATTCAAACCCCCTCAAATTCCAGCTGACAACCTTAATCTTCATGAGGAAATACTCAACATGCATTTTCCCTTCTCTCTCCTGTCCTCACTTTGAGTCCTCCTCTCATAATTGATTGAATATTCCAGGTTCCTTAACTCCCTTCCTGATCTTTTGCTGAGGTCCCCACTCCTTTGCATCCTACTATTTGCTATCTCTTTGCGCCATCTCACTTTAATGGTATAACCAGGTGCATTGCTTCCTCAAACCCATCTAAATGAACCTCTGGAAATTGCTGAAGCCCTCCACTCCACTTAAGGACCCAAGCTGAAATCTCTTTCTGATCCACTTCCCTTGTGTATGACTCCCCAGCTGCTAGAACAGGGCTGCTATCGCCATCAGAGTGCACTCCAGGGCTCCACCTCCATATGCATCAAAGCCACATTTTTCACCTTGTCACACCCCCCACTAGCACAAGAGAAAACATACATGACATCCAACAACACCCCCATTGATGTAGCTTGCTGTCAGCACTGCCCTCGTCGACCATAGTAGCCTAAGCCTCATGCCATGACTTAAATATGCTTGTTTTATTGTCTTCTCTTCTCTTCTCACTTCTACTTTCACATATTCTCTAATAAATTTAAAAATTTTCTAATAAATTTTGTATATTCCTAATAGGTGTTTAAACAACTCAAATGCATTGGTATGCTTTGGGTTTTTGTGGGGTTGGGGGGTGGTGGGTGTTTTTTTTTTTTTGGGGGGGGGGGGGGGGGGGGGGGGGGGGGGGGGGGGGGGGGGGGGGGGGGGGGGGGGGGGGGTTGGAAATAGACTTTGGCTTCTCTCTGTTTGATGTGGACTATTTGGGGAGAATGAAATCATAGGTCATTTGATGGGGGTGGAAGACCCTTTGTTTATGCAAAGTAGTGTTTGGGGAATGGTAATACGAGTCTCGAAGATTTTTAGAGTTTGTACTGTCTTTTGATTCTTGAGGGAGGGATGTGTACGGTTTTGTTAACTAGAAGAGCATACTTTCTGTAGTGGGTTGGTACCCCATTTGGTATCTTCTTTATTTAATTTGTTCACATATAGAGCTAGTGGCTTGCCCTAGCGGTTGGGGCCTTTTTCAGCCAAGCTCAAGGTATGGGCCTCAAACCCCAACCACCCCTCCCTCCCCCTTCCCCTATAAAACAACCTATTACCTATCAAAAAATATAAACTTGTTTACATAAAAAGAAAGAGAAATTTTTTTTTGGGACCTTCTTGTTAGAGAGAGACAGCAAAAGGAGTGGGACAAATCCTCAAGTCCAAGTAATTCACTATGGGTATACTTCCGCCAGTAGTTGAAAACTATAAAAAAATTGAGAAGATAGATATCCTAACTATGAGAAATAGTTACTTAAAACTAGCAGACAACGATAAAAGAATGAAAATTGTTTGCTTAAAAAAACGAGAAAATGAAACCTAATCTTTGACAATTTGATAAATTAGGGAAGACTTTCTCATAGTTGTGTATATAATCAAGAAATTTACTGATAAATTTTGAATTATATTGCAATCCACATGTGATGATATATTGCAAATGAAGTTAGTCATTACATGATATACCTTTTCTTCTTTCGTTGGTAGGGGCCCATGTGCACAACCCATGTACAAGCAACATATACACAGCCAACTATAAACAACCCTAGTTTTTGTTTGTCACCCCCCAAAAATAATGGACCAATTGGAAAAAGGGAGTCTTGCCTTCTGAAAGTCAAAAAGAAAGTGGAACTCATCTAGTGTTTAAACTAGAAAATCAACGCATCTGGGGTTTACTTTGCAAGGGTAATGTGGCCCTGCCTTGGAGAGTTTCCTCGTCATAAAAATAAAAACATTAAGACAAAGTATGTCGAAGCATAGGGAACTAAAATTACCAGCATGTGCATTTAAAAATAGTTTCTAGGTTAAAGTATGACCCAAATCCTGCAAGAATGTTTTATGACTCAAATAGCTATCAGGCTTAGAAACGAAATGTTCCAAATGTTCCTGGAAGGTGCTTGTTGCTGCTTTATTAGTAAGGTTGCTTGTTTTTATATCTCCTCAATAAAAGTGAAAGGCTGTTTTACTTGTAAGATAAGGCTTGTTAGCCTATCTATAGGTTGGGGCCCTTTCTTGCTCATTAGCTCTTTCTTCATTGTGGATCGGACCTTCTAACTTAATGAATTCGTTCGAACTTCATACTTTAAATTTTGTTCTTTCCCTTTGTCCTCTCATTGTTTGTCTCACTTTTGAGACAGATCATTAGTGTACAATTCAACTTAGATCTGTATGCTTCTTGTGAATATCACATTCTATTGTTATGCTTTTGACCAAGCTAATTCTTGTGCAGATTGTGGCCACAGTGTAGCACAGACTTACTTTATGGCAATCAGTGGGTCATTTGTTCACTCATAATGCAAATTCCAAGGCATTTTATAATTATGATATAGAAATTATGGTAGCTGTTGCTTGCAAGAATAAATTGCTGAAATGTTCGTTTACAGATATATACATATATGTATATATATCTATAAAGAAGCTTTGGCAACTCATTTTTCAATTGTGAAATGACACCAGGCTGCTATGATACTTTTTTATCAAATTTACTTTTTTCCTGTTGTCAACTTTTTATTGCTGATAGCTGTTAGGGCCATCATTTTACGTGGCATTTGTTGGATTTCACTGCCTAATGGTCAACTTCAGCTGCAGGGGAGTGTGCCAGAAATTGCTGATGAACCCTTGATGGGAAACATTGATGACATAGAACCCTCCTTGGTGAAAGCTATTGTCAACACGGTTCCATCATCTAATCACAAAGCAAAGAAGAAAACAAAGAAAAAGAGCAAGAATGATCCATTTTCAAGTGCACAAAACATTGAAAAACCACCCTTGGATGTGATGCTAGAAAATTTAGCTGTTGAAAATAGCTCTTCTAGTCATCAATCGGGTCCTTTAAAAGCCAAGCCAGCAAATGTAGAAGTTGGTGACAGCCTGCTTAAACAACACATACCCTCTATTTTACAAGTGGATCTGAAATTTCTATGCGCAGAAAATGAGCTGCGAAGAATATTTGGTTCTAAGGTAGTAAGTTCATTTCAGAAGAGTCACAGAACAAGCAGTTCTAGACAGATGCACGGGGGCAGACGTGGAAGCCACAACCATCGAAGGACTATTCTTGTCTCTCCATCAGAACATTGGCCTCGTTGGGATGGATCTTTGTCAATGGAACTTTTGGAAACAAGAGATGGGTACCACTATTTCAAGTGAATCTCATTCTTGATCCTTATATAGTTCGAATATACTTACTATGTACTTGTTTTATCGTTGTTTATACTCCAATTGCTACTTTTCTCCCTTGTTAATTTATGCCACTGGGTTGCCCTTTCTGGTTGAAAATATTTATCTAGTTTGAAGAGTTTAACATAATTAATCTGTTAACCATTGCATCAAGGAAATGGAAGATTGTTGAATTCATACATATTGTTCCACCATGATATGATTTGCATACCAGAAATCCTTTTTATGTGGCATTAAGATGGAACTGCATGAATCCAGAGCACCTCTTATTAAGGTCAGTGTTGTTTGTGAGCCTAATATAAAGTACGATGAACTGAAAACACTCCAGGATCTAGTTTTCAGAGTTGGGAATAACCATTCTAATTAATAGATTTATTCGATTGAGTAATCATATGCTTTGACTAGGCATTGATTTGTTTGACTGTGCAAAAGAAAAGTTACTCTTTGCTTGTGGTGGGCTGATAACACAAGAAAATTAATGTATTCCATAACTTCAATGTCAAATTAGGTATAAATCCAAATTGTTTTTTATTTTATAATTACATTCCAATTTATTTTCTTCAAACTTGCAATGTGGTTCATGTGTGTGAAGTAATGTACATGTGTGTTTGAAGCATGTCAAATTCCCAAAAAAATCAAAATTAATAGGAGAGTGTCCAATGAGTGTAGTGTTTGATATAGTGTCTAACACAGATAGGGGACCTTTTTACTTCTTGGCTAAGAAGTACGGATATAGATGCGGGTACGGATACAGACATAGAAACGGACACGGTACATGAAATTTTCAAAAAAATGAGGATATAGATATAGCAGGATAGGCAAAAAATATATATATTTTTATTTGTTGTGTATATGAATGTAAAATTTACAAATTACGAAAAACGAGATGAAAACAACTATATACGTTTACACTTGTAATACAATAACTAACAAGGTAAGGATTTGAAGAATTAGATTTGGGTGTTTTATGTTTTGGTGTTTTAAAGTTTTGAAATTTATAAATTCAATTCATTTAATACGCTTAACAATAACATTTCAATCCCACCGGGTCCCAACATGTGTCCAACTAAGCGACACGCGTGTCCTAGATGTATTTGGGACATGTCCATGGGAAAAAATTAAAAATTCTGGACATGCCATCTCTCATGTTTGACTCGTATTCCAGCGTGTCAGAGTAGTAGGTGTATCCGACATGTATCGTATACATAAACGGTACCGTAAACGAAGTGACCGTACTTCCTAACTTCTTAGAAGTGTCTATGCTTCTAAAAGGTCATGTATTTGACAAATTTTATGTTTTTTTACATTGTTTTGTATTCAATATGAAGGAAGTTATGTCTTTTTCTTCCTCTTCTATCTATATGGATGTCCTTCCCCAATTTTATTTTATTGACTTCTTCTTTTCCAGCACTATATACTCTCTTTTCGTTTTTGAGTTTCTCATTTTTCTCATTTGGTCTTCATGTTAATTCTCTCTGCTTAGATATATTTTTATTTGTATATATATGAAAATGTGGCAAATTTGTTGTCTTAATTGAACCAGAAATAATTAATGTGTATATATATATATATATATATATTTATCATATAACCTTATTTTCTTTGACTATAAGAGGTGCTTTCTTACTTGTAAGCAAGAGATGACAGAATTCGGATTGTTTGAATTGCATCGGGAAAAGTGAGGATGCAGGAGTCTTGGGATGAGATAATTAGATAAAAGAGAGGTGGAAGAGTTACATTAATCAATTAATTTACAAGTTTCACATTTAATGACCTTGTCCACATTAAAGGTAAAGAAGAGCAAAAATTAACAAAGGTTAAGGCAAAAGTGTAAGCTATGGTAGCATGTGCTTTAACTAGGATGTTATGAACCTTGTTAGAATGGAGGGAAAAAATAAGATTCGTGTAGCCTACCCCAATTAGTTCGAAGGGTATACTAAATGGCATGTGCTTTTTTGAAGGACATGTAGTTCGTTGAACGGAGGGGTTTAGCTAGAAATGAAAAGGAAAGGAGGGACCTTTAGAACTTCTCTAGTCCCACTTTTAAGTGTTTTTGCTTTCCTCCCAAAGTGGGAGGAAATGGTGGGGGAGGGAGAGGCGTTATTAGATTTGACCATTCTTCCCCTACTTTTTATAGTAATTCTTGTTTTGGCCCCCTTCCATTCACATTAACAATAGAAGACCTTTTTTCTCCTTCCCTTCACTTTTTCTCCTAATCATGGGCATGGATCAAAATTTCATTTCGAAAGATCGTTTCAGTTGGCTCAGAAATGCAAACAGTTCGGAAATGTTCCGAAAACATTTCAGAAGTAACAAATATTAATGTAGAAAATCTCAATCAAAATTGTACAACAACATTTATGAGAAGATGTAAATTTGAGTAGACACAACTTATTATTTTGATTTAGCATTGAGTTTTGGTGCATATTTCTATGTTTCGGAGTGTTTTGATGGAAATCATAAAGTTTCGTTATTTCATTAATATTTTGTTTCGATCTCTTAGAAAACAGAAACATTTCGGCCGTTTCAGCAGAAACAAATAGAAATTTTGTTATTTGATCATGAGGAGAGTGAACAAATTATCCTTACTCTCATTTTGCTTCTCTAGTTATTCGAACAAGGGTGGTCTAAATTGCCCTTTTTCCCTTCCCTTCCCTTCCCTTCCCTTCCCTTCCCTTCCCTTCCTCTATACACTATTATTGAGTTGAATGGGTGATTTCTAGGTTGGCGATCGAAGGTTCTACTTCAATAGCTCAACTAAAGTTGGTAGTTATAGATATTTTGGGGAAACGAGTTGTTCTTAAAGAAACTAAAAAGTACTTGTATTACGGTTGGAGCATGGAAGGTACGAGTGATGTTAAGGTAGCATGGTTAACAAAACTATTCAACTAAATGTCACAAAGAAAATGTTCAGTGAATGGACAAGGCATTTTGGTCGTATAGATTAAAAAGGTGACATATAGTGGTGATGCAACGATAAGGCATAATAATTGTTTGAGTTAAATTATGAAAATTAAATGGTAATAAAGACTTGGAGTAAGAATGCTGGTCTTATATTGGCCAGGACACTTTTTTCTTATTGAAATATTGATCAAGGAATATGCAAAGTTTGTGAAGTGCTATGAGGAGACTTGTTAAGAAAAAGGTTATGTGCTATGAATAAATGAAAACTATGAGTTATATCATACCCAAACTAAAGCATGTATTAAGTGTGTAATCATTGTTGGCACACAAATTTCAACCAAAGAAGAGCTAAAGATAATGTGCCACGTGGAGCTTTCAAAAGTCAAGAGAGCTAATTGGGATTTGATACATATAGAGCGCATGTGAAACTTGTGATATCAGAACATTGGCAATTTGAGTTTAAATTTCAAACAAGAATGGCAATATATTCTGGCGGATAATATCTTTGGTTTGAATTGAGGATGAAGATGAACATCCTGAATTCAAATTCAAAGAAATGATAAGTAACCTCACTCGAAAGACCTTATATAAATATGAGGGTCATCATTCGAAAGACTTGGACTTTTACTTCGGACTTCTTCAGACTTTGAGAGTTTGGAGAATATGACTGGCATTCGATTTAGAAAGCAAAAGAAGTTTCAGAGAGAGAACAAGGAAGGTTGTTTTGGAAGTCACTGAGAGCATCCAGAAGATCAAGCGTCAATCTCGAGAAAAATTCATCAATGGCATTGCTGAGGTAAAAGGTTCCAACCCATATGATTTTGTTTAAAAGACCTCATGATAAATTGTAAAGGGAGTTAATCCCTATTTGTTCCGTAAACAAGGCTTTGAAGCCTATGAAATCCAATAAAAATGTCTTCTTTACGAAGTTCTTTATCTTGGTTTTGTTATTTATTAATTGGAGGTTTTGTGCTTAAACAAGTAATTAACAATATTGGAAATTGGAGTCCACAAAATAAAACAGTGGATTTTGTGAATGCAAGTTTCGAAACCCGATTTAAAGATTTCAGGGTTTGAAATTTGTGTCAACAATCATATCTGGATTCCTTGTCCACATGAGCTGCTGCCATCTTATTCACCATAGTTGATCTCTTTTATTGATTTAGTGTACCGAAAAACCTCCACAAAAACAAAAGAACTACACTATATATCTGGAACGACAAGCTCAACACTATCATCATGGATAGAAACTGATCTCATGCTGTTTTTGCCACCACCAACCCTATTATTGTAATCTACCCTTGCTACCATGTCAATCTCTCTAAATGCTTATGTTTGTGCAGGTAATTAGCGAAACAATTCAAGAATCATTTTCAAATCACTTTTACTTTTCATGAAATTAATATTTTACAATTCAACAATGCATGAAATTAATATTATTGTTACTTGCTTTTGATTGCCATTGGGTTCTTGTAAAGCTAAAGTGGTGTGTGAATCTTTCGTAGATACATTTAAAAGGAGATTGTCTAGGTGGGAACAACAAGTTCTTTGTAAATGTTGGTATCTTATTTTGATAAAGATTACATTGTCTAGCCTTCTCACTTATTTAATGTGCACTATTAGTATTAGTACTTTAGTGGTGTGTAAGTTAGAGAAACTTTAGAGGGAAATGCCTTGGGGGGAAATTGGTTGAAGAGCTTAAATACCCATTTCGAGTAGATTTAGTGTGCAAACCAATTGTACAAGAGGTGTGGGTATTAGGATACTTTGACATGCTTGTGGTGTTGGGGAAAAAGCTACGGATGTTTGCTCCTTAAAGAGATAAGGTTTGAAGGATTTTGTAAATATTGGTGAGGTGGAATTTATTGAACTATAAGTGAGTTCAAATTCTCCTATGGGTGCAAGTTTGTGGCAATGGATTAGAAAGGGTTGGAGATGGTTTCGTAAACATATCTAGTACGAGGTAGGATATGGCAATAGGTAACCTTTTGAGATGATATGTGGTTCAGGAATTCTACTTTGAGAAATTCTCTCCCTTTGTTGTATCAAGTTGTTGTTGATTGAAATCCCTTGGTGGCCAACTCTTGGAGAGTGGAATGGATAGGGTGATTAGGAATGTTCTCTTCCAAAGTCTGTTACATAATTGGGAGGTTAACATGATAGTGGAGTTTTTAGAGGCCTTGTAGAGGGTGGAGTTTAATCAATGGATGAATGGAGGCTCGTATCCGAAGACAATGTCTAAGTTAGGGAGGTTTGAAGCTGACCCATTATAAGGAGTTTATTGGAAACGATGATGTGCCTTTTCCTTGGGAATACATTTGGGAAAACAAAGCACCTTTTAAACAATGTTTTGAAACCCGGACCGTTGAGCGGAGTGGAAAAGTGACCGGGTCATGGGTCATTGGTTCAACCGTTGGGTCGACCGGAGTCAAACCATGACGTTATAAATACAAATATATACATAGTTATATAAAACATGTAATAAAATTACAAAAAGAGCATAAAAATATTTAATTTTTCTTGATCAAACTTTTTATTTATTTATTGCTTTCTTGATCAAATTTGATGAGTAAGAGAAGAGATCTCTTTCAATAGGCATCAGCAAAATATTCATGATAGGAAACTCCATTTTCAACCAAATTAGAAAATTACTTCTGCATACTGGAATTTATATTTGCTTCCATGGAAACAATGAACAGATACAGTCATATAATCCAGGAAACAAATCATAAGTGAACCTAAGGACCCTTGAAAGAATCAAACACAATTAATAATAAAACCAAATTCTACATTGATGGAATAATTGGGGGATTAAACTTCCAAAATTATATGGACAAGTGCACAATTGCACATGACACAGAAAAATAGAGAAAACGCCATCTGTTAACCACAAAGCAACAAAAACAACAAAGAATGCTGAATAAATATTGAAGTAATAGAAAACTCCACCACCGATAAGAAAATTCAAAAAACAAGAAATCTAGTCTTTTAATCTTGAAAATGTATATTATTAATTCAAAAAGGGAAGGGCTTTTTGCTTGGTCACTGATCTGCAGGCCAAAGAATGGAATAGAAGAAAAAGGCTGCAAAAGATAGAAATACAAAATTTACAAATATCAGTAATGAAATCATGATGCATACAGATATCACTGAACATTGGTGGACTGATGTATCGTCGAAGACTGAGTCTCTGGGTCAGATGCATCATCGAAGGCCGAGGATGACCAACACACTCGCTGACGGAAAACTGTGGGTCTGAGAGATTAGCCGACGAAAAACTGAGAGTTTAAGAGATTAAAGCAGAGAGAGTCACATACATGATCGAATGCTACAGGAGTGGGGTTGGAGCGGATTGGAGATTGAAGGGCTTTCAGTTCTTCTGTCTTCTCAAGCGAATGAATATGATACAACCCTAAAAAAAAGAGAGATTTATAGTTTCTCAAACCCAGCCAGTTATGCTGAACTGTTAACGGTTCGACAGGTTCGCCAGTTAAACTGCCGGTTTGAGCGGTTTTTGCGAAAAAGAGCGGGTTTTTATCTAGAATGGTTCTAGGGGTCAATCTGGACCGGAGCTAGGACCAGTTCCCGGTTTTTCCGGTTGAACCGGCTGGTTCGGTCTGGTTTTTAAATTATTGCTTCTAAAGTGGCTTTCTTTGTGTGGGGCTGCAGCAAAGGGAAAATCCTCATCATTTATAATTTTCTCAAGGGATGGGAAATCCTTCCAAATTGGTGTTATATGTGCAAGGAGGCAGGAAAGTTGGTTGATTACCTCCTTACTCATAGTGGGTGGCAAGGGAGTTATGGAGCCTAGTGCTATCCTTGTTTGGTATATCAGAAATTGGTGGTGGAGCTACTTGTGTGTGGAGAGGGTCATCAATAGGGTGATCTCTTATGTTCATTCTTTATTGGATTTTGTTGACTCATTTGGACTCATGAGACATTGTAGAGGCAGTTAGCTTCTTTTTTCTTTTCTTTTCTTTCTTTTTTTATCGCTTTTTTATTTTTATTTTATACTTTTCTTCTGTTTTTGTTCTCGTTTTCTCTGTAGGCATTGGTAGTGCCACCTTCGGCCCCTTTTCCTTATGAACTATATTTTACCTTCCAAGAATAGTTCCATTTAATATCTTCCTTTCTTCTTTTTCCCCATAATCCTGGATAATGCACTCATCCTTGCTAGTGATTTCTCTCTAACAAACTTCTTCATTCAATTGTTTTTTTTCCCTTTAGGTGTTCAGATATTCCTTTGTTTTTTTTTTTTTTTTTTTTGTGGTCAGGGGGTGGGTTGTGGGGAAGGGGATGGGATGGGGTGTGTGTTGTGTTTCGGTCAACCTTTGCTCCATTGCAAGCCTCCTGCCTATACATGCAGCTAATTGTTAAATTCTCTCTTTACTAATGATGTTAACTCGTATTGCCTTTATTTTGAACTTAGTCTTCACCTGTTCTCAAAGCCATTTTGTCATGACACTTTGGGGTTAGACTCCGGTGCGGCAACACGAATTGATCAAATGATTGTATGAATTGGCTTTTACGTTAGGTAACCAGCAAAGCATAGAACCACACCTATCATTTTGTAGATTAAAGGGAAAATTATTGGGGCGCCCTGTTGATTTCCTTGCATTAATGGGATTGTAACTTCTACTATTTGGTTGTAAATTTAGCAGATCTGAACCTTAGCCCAGACCCCAGCTTATTTTACATTCTCTATAAGCTTATTTTACATTTCCATGTGTAAACAATTACATTTGAGCATTTTAATTAAGTAATCTTGTTTAGTATATAGGTAGGCTGCAATCTCCAGAAATTAGAATTGAAAGTACCAAACTCTTTTAAAGTTTTATGTTGATATTGTTCTTCTCATTGTAGGCAGAATACAGAGAGTCATATCATGTGAAGACCTCTGAAAAGAATGTAATACCCAAGAAATCGGAGTATAGGATTTTTCCTGTTGAGATAAGCATATATTTCCCATTTGAATGTTGATAAACACACACATGCATAAATACCGGATAGCCAACAAGAGGGATGAAAACAGTTCAAGCCCCTTTGGTGGCTCAAACCCAAGCATGGGTTATACCACCATCACGCCTCACCGGCCAGTTGACATCTTCAATGGAGAGCCTCTTCAAAAAATTTGACCCGTTTGCCACTCACAATTTGCTAAAAGAACAATCTTTGAAACTATGATAATCTCAACAAAAACTTGCCCCAATTACTCCAGGTTCGTTACATGAATCCCATTTCACCATGCCACTTGATCAAGAGTCATTATTTCAGTTAGTCACATTAGAAAAAATTAATTACTTTCTCCATGTACCCCGAAAACAAAAAGTTGTTGATCTGCACAAACCAGATTTTATCAATGACTAGTGAGAGAGCTGCGTGCCTTGCATGCAACCTAGTGCCCATTACAAGTTATTTTGAAATTTAAATATTTTACGGAATTAAAAATGAAGTTTCACCTAATGCAACTTTTGCCTAATAAATCCTATAGGTTGTAGCTTAAAGATCTTATGGATCACATTCATCCAATTTGGGTATTATCCTCCATAATCTGTTACTACAAGAATGCCACAAGTGGTGTTTACAGGAGTCACAATGTTAATCACTGTATAGGAGTACAAACTTAAACTAGGAGAGTGAAAATTGAAATAAAAAATGTCACTAACATGGAAATGACTAACTTACCCGACTTTATATTACGGAGACAAAGGTACATTCTTGTATAGGAGTACAAACTTGAAGTTATTTTCAAAGAACTCCAAAGAATTTGGTGCTGAAGAGTATGTAGTGGAGAAGGCAGCCACTCGTGACAGCAATGATGGCTGTGAAGTTAGCCGGGTTGGGGTTGTCAAAAGTGTAAATGCAAAAGAGCGGACAGCTTGTGTGAGATGGTTAAAGCCAGTTGCTGTGGCGAAAGATCAGTGAGAGTTTGATAAGGAGGAAACAGGGAGTGTTTATGAGCTTGAGGGGCATCCAGACTATAAGCATTTGGATGGGGATATAGTTGTTCGGTGTTCACCTGTTTCTGTAACTTCACACACAGCTGCTTTCGGAGAGGGTGTTGAGGAAGCAAATCAATGGACTTGTTCAAATGAGTTTAAAGGAGATCCAAAAAGAGGGCTTGGTATGTAAGAATGCGTCCACCAATGAAGCTTGCACGGACCACTCGGATCTTTCTTGGGTTGGGAGAATTACCGGTCTTGGAAATGGTGATATTGAAGTTTTATGGGTCAATGGGACGATTGCGACGGTATGCTCACTGCCAAAGCCTTATGATATATTTATAGCTGCTAGCTCTCTGTTCATATATCTGTAATATCATCAGTTTACTAGTGCCCTTGACTAGTTAGTTGCCCTTTTTGCATCCATGATAAAAGATCTTGTTTCTCCTTTGCCTCTTATTCACTTTACAATTGTCTAACTTAAAATAGTTAGAGGCTGCAATTCATGGTCTTTAATTTGATTGCTTAAGAGCTACCACTTATTGCATGACTTTTATCTAGTGGTTATTGAGAGAATGGGAGAAAAGAGGAAGGGAAAATTAAAATTTCCAAAGACTATATAATTTAGGTGTGAAACAATTGCTATGGATTTTGTGGGCTTTCTTCACTTTGCTTCCAACATAGCAAAATCTTAATTGAAGTATAAGAATTGAGGTTTTTGTATTCAGTTTCATTGCCATTTGCTCATATTATTCTTGATTGACAGAGATGTTGCTTTTGGTACTAGGTTGGCCCTCAAGAAATTTATTTCATTTCTCGTGAAGCTCGTGCTAGATGGGAAATTGATGATGATGATGAGGTGGATGCCTTTGTGAATGCAACGAGGTTGGTATTCTTAAAATGTCCTCCATTTAATTTCTTTTACCTGTAGCTAATAACCCTTAGACTCAAAATTTGGGTAGTGGTGGGTTGTGGGTAGCTTTGGTTTGAAGATGTCCCCAAGTGGAGTGGTGTTGTTCACCATTAAACTTATGATCAAAAGGGAAATTAATAAGAAAAGTAAAATTATATGTCTGTCAAGAGGAAGCTCTGCTAACTATCCTCATGTGGTGTGCCCCAGTCCCTACAATTGATGCCTTCCTCTTTTAGATATCCTGATCAAGATTTTTGTACTAGTGGATTGTCTCCTGATATACCAATCTGCTAATATTAATTGTACAACAATTTGAGAATTGTATAATGGGCTAGGTGATCAAGAAGTTTGGTATCTTTTAAAGGGGAGTT
Source organism: Euryodendron excelsum (assembly GCA_033060915.1). NCBI lineage: Eukaryota > Viridiplantae > Streptophyta > Magnoliopsida > Ericales > Pentaphylacaceae > Euryodendron > Euryodendron excelsum. Next base: position 3,922,849 of record CM065387.1, on the reverse strand, counting down.
GCCTGGATTATAGAACACCAATTGGTTGGTTCCCCTGGATATATTACTTCTGCATAATTGGGTATTCCATTCATGGACAGTGCTCATAATTTGATAATAATTGGCTATTCAATATTGATGTGCTTATTTCTTATGTTCAAGTGAAGGATTTTAATCATTGATGTTTCTTTATTTAGGGAAGGAACAAACCACTTTCTATTCTCCTTGCAGCACTTGGCTTTGTGAGCCAACTGCTCACTGGAATGCTTTCATGGGGAAGAATACACCCGAATCCATTTACATTGGACTCCATAGGTGAAAATCCCATCAAAGGTGATTTTGGTACCTCCTTGAAATCTAATTGCAGTTGCAATTGTGGATTGGATGGTACCTATGGAAAAGGAGATGAACATGTAGCTGAAAGGGCCGCTGAGTTATTGGACGTAGATGAAGCTCTTTGCAGCTTGAACCCTGAAGCATCACATACTCCTCCACGATATACTGATATTCCCAGTTTCAAAGGCTTCGATATTGCAAAAGATCACTCGAACCATTATTTTCTTGGTGCAAATGGACCGGTAAATCATATATTCTCCTTTTCTTTAATGGTAATTTCGCCTCTTCATCTGCTTATTGCATCATCAATGCTGAAAGTTATTCTTCCCTCCATGCGAACATACGATGTTGCTGAAATAAGACACTCCACTTTCATTACACACTGGCAAATTGGCTGTGACCTACCAACTTTTACGTTTACTTAATTTTTTCAGATATTGGGGTAGTGGTTGTTATTGAGTTGAGTTTTATAATAGAGGGCCAGAATTGCCTAAAGGCCCTAACGTTTTTATACCCAAATCAGTTGGGAGGAATTATCCGTCAAAACTAGGTTCTCGTCACAGTGTTGCACTGGTGGCCTTGTGAATGATTGGAGTCTTAATGCTTTAACATTGTGTTACAGAATAATGCTGGAAGGAAATGGCTGAAGAAGGTTCAACAAGATTGGAGTGTCCTTCAGAATAACCTTCCCAGTAAGCATTTTGTTGGATTTAAAGCTCTGTAACCATGTCCAACTTCAACAGCTTATTGTTTAACAAGTTTAAAATAATTGACCTGATGCGATTTACGTACAAGTTTATGAAGACCGAATGGATCTCCTGAGGGCTGCCATAGTGGGATCAAATGGGACACCTTACCAAGATGGCCTTTTCTTATTTGATTTTCACTTTACACCCAAGTACCCTGATATTCCACCAGTACGCAAAACTAATGGTGTTTTTCCAGAGAAATCAGCTTAAAAACCCAGCTCTATTTACACACTAATTTGCATGAAATTTCTGAATTCAAGACATAGACGATTTATGTTTTCATTTTCTGATTTTTCTGTAATACGATGGAGGGAAGGTTTGCCTTAGTCTTTTAAATACCTGGACAGGCGGAGGAAATGAAGTTTGGGATCCTTCGTCCTCAAGTGTGCTCCAAGTCCTGGTTTCACTCTAGGGGATAGTACTAAATTCAAAGCCATATTTTAATGAACCTGGGTATGATAAGGAAATCGGGACTGCCGAGGGAGAGAAAAATTCATTGTCCTACGACGAGAAAACATGGTTGCTGAACGGCAAGATGATGATGTGTCTTATGCGGAATCCCCTAAAGGTGATAAAACAACATTCATCATTTTTATTTCTATTTCTCATTGTGATTTTGGTTTATTGACTATGCTTTTAGCTAGTGTTTTACAGTAATTGTTGTTTTATTTTAGGAGTTTGAAGAGGCTGTGAGAGACCATTTTAGGAGGCAAGGTTATTACATCATCAAGGCCTGTGATGCTTATATGAAAGGCTACTTAATTGGATCTCTGACAAAGGATGCGTCGATAGGTAGTGAGAAAAGCAATGCAGCATTTGCAAATTCGAAAGGTTTCAGGCTGATAATGGCTAAGATTATGCCAAAGCTTTTCTTGGCAGTTAAAGAAGTTAGAGCTTATTGTCCTGCGTGTTTAAGCATAGATCGTCGTCATCAGCAGCAGCAGCAGCAGCCATAGCTCAGGTCCTCAAAGCGAAAGTGTCGGTCTTTGATTTTATGCTCATATTTGAAAGAAGAAAAGGAAACAAAATAAAAAAGAATTCTAGTACTCTCCAATGTAAATGCTTTAGGATTTGTTTTAGAGATTTTGACTTAAATAAGAAACATTTATTTATTTTTTTTTTGTCATGTTTGGAAACATTTATTTTTTTATTTATTCATGTATTGGCCCTTCAAAAATCTTTTACCTTAGTCCTCTTCAAAACTAAATTTTTTTTCCCTTAGCCTTCTAAAATTTACATCTTTTTTACCTTGATTTTTCACTCAACATAATTTCAAATCCCGTCCCTAATCTCAGTAAAGCTAGTAGCACTAAATTTAATGTCCCTAGGGTCAAAATTGGTACTAGATCACAAACCCCTAGTTAACACCCGATAAAATAAAAAATAAAAAGAGTCTATCCATTGGGAATTTGGGAGAGTCTATCCATTTGGAATTTTGGATTAAAGAAGTGGAATTGTGTGCTTCCCCCGTACCTTTTTTTTTCTACATTATAATTAAAAAAAAAAAAAGGAAGTTGTCATGAGATTGAGTTCAAGTAGGTGTTCATGAGCCCTCTAATTTTAAATTTGACATTGCAAGCAAATCAGAGCACAGGCCAGGCCATAGAGTTTGACTAGGCATTGTATGAAGACTCTTCATTAAAAATTTTACTACGAAATTCATTTAGATCTGGTTGCACCATCCATTAATATAGGAGCTCTTTCCTTTGATCTAGTTTCATTGACATTTCATTTGGAATCAGTATTTTTAAGAAGAAAAGTAAAGAAAAAAAGAAAAGAGAACAAAATATTCTGTATTTTTGTTCTATTTTTTTTATTAAAAATTTGAGTTTCAAACAGAGCATTAGTCCGTTTGATAGATGCAAGTTGTTAATGCTTCTAAGGTTTTTTTTTTCTTTTTTTAATTAATAAGATCCGCCTTATTGAGAAGAAGATAGTTTAAGTGAACCAATTAGGAGTTCAAACCCTTCTTGGTTACTATCTAAAAATGTTTAATTCTTAACTATAGGGAGGTGGGTAAAAAACCCTATTCATTGTTAAGCATATTTAATTCTTAACTTTAGACAAGTGTAAAAAAATCTTATTTTGAATTAGCTCGAGGAGGAGCGCAAAGCAAAAATATATTATTTGTGCAATATTAACACTACTTGAGAATAGTTTTCTGTCTGAACGGTCCTAATTTTATTAAAAATTGAGAAATTAAGAGTGTTTACTAATTTCTAAAAATGTTTACTCGTCGGAAAGGAGATGTCTTCACCCTTGAATAAATTTTCTCACGTCATCAAAAGTATATATATATATATATAAATATACTACACGCCATTAATATCTATCTGGGTGCCAGGTGGAACAATCAAGGAAGAGCTCATGAAATGATTACATGACCCTGATTTCATGATAGATCTACTCTATAATTTAATTATAAAAAAATATTATTTTTACATAAAATTAATATAAAAATACTTATTAAAATAATGTAATAGTAATAATTTTATAAATTAAAATTATTATGATGAGTATTTTATTTTTAAAAAATATTATTTTTATAAAAAAATATAATATTTACATATAAAATGGTATGATAATAATAATTTTATAATTAAAAATTATTATAATAAATATTTATTTTAAAATAAAATATATTATTTTATATAAATATTTTATTCATATAACATTATCTTTCTTTCTGTTTTAAAGGGGAATAGTCATTGTACTTTAAAATTTTTTATATATATTCGAAGGATATGAGGTCAGGGATGATGGCTACTTTTTTGGGCTCTTCCACCTTTCCCTTTCCCTTCCTCCCACGTCCCACGTCCCACTTCTCTCTCTCTCTCTCTCTCTCTCTCTCTCTCTCTCTCTCTCGGTAGAAATATATATACACAGAGAGGAGTGTACTTACACTGGCCATCTCTGTCTCTGTAGATCTTAGGATCATCTTTGGCTATTTTCAGTAAAAACGAAAAAACAAAAAAAAGCGGATATGGCAAGTGCTCAGTGCTGTGAGAATGCTCCAACCCTCAGCTCAACCTTTGGAGCAGGGCATGTGGAGGACTTTGGAGGTCTCAAGGCTTACATTTCTGGTCCCTCTGACTCCAAGCTTGCCGTCATTCTTGTCTCCGATGCTTTTGGTACTTGCCCAACTGAAATTCTTTGCTTGCTCTTCTATGTATGACCTGGGTCCTTCGTCGACTGGTGTGCATTTGAGTCTCCTCTGTGGTTCAGATGTGTTTTCTTCACTTTCCCCTGTTTGGTTCCCAAGTAAAGTCAAGAAAAGAAAGAAAATTGATAAGAAAATATCTCAAAGTATCTTCTTGGGATTACCATTTCCCCCCTTTCCCTGAATAGCCAAACAAAAGATAGTTTTCTCTATAACTTTCTTCTGTTTGGTTGTTCAGAGAACAGGAGACGAAGTTATTTTCTTTTTCTTTTCCCCTTTACTTTCCTTCCCTTCTTTTCTGTCCTCCCTTAACCAAAATTCGTTCTTAAAGATGATTTGCTTTGGGTGCTTTGTCATTTGTGTGTGCTTTACAGTGATCATCACTTTTTGTCTGTATCAATATCCCCACTATCATCACTGTCATTTCTAATTACATACATCATTTGATTCTGCAGGATATGAGGCCCCGAACTTGAGGTATTGTTAATTCCTAAATTGGATTATGCAACTATTGATTGCAACTGCTGGGGCTACAATGTGGGTTAATACAAACAATCAATTCATAAGTAATTTAGATCTCTTGATTGTTTTTGTTTCTTCTGATGGTCCACTTTTTGTCTACTTAATTAACATAGATAGGTTCCACTACTGCTTAAAGATTTCAGATGCTATCACTGCCGAATCTGATACTTTATTTCCCTTGAAGTCCCTTATAAACTGAACTCTGAATCTGATACTTGATCTGAAGACTAATAGAATTCCAGCAAAGAGTAATATAAGCGGAAAATGGAAGAATGTTGCAATCACAGCCATGTATGTGGACAATTATTCATTTTACTTGTTTATTTAACTTATCCGTCTGCATCTGAAATTGCATAGTCACCTTTGAATTTGGGAAAAAAGTCCAGTGGTAAGGTAGTACGAGATTTCTCGGTACTCATGCCTATTAAATTGGGATATATGGTGTTTTATTACATCAACAACATCAATTTGTAATTATTGAACAAGCTTTTATAACACATAGCAAAACTTGATATGCATGAGTATCAAGAAATCTCGCACTACCTAACTACTGGACTTTTTTTGTCTGAATATGGGAAAATGAAAGAAATAAAATTTTAAAAGAAGAGTAACAAAGCTAACTTCTTCCTTGGGGGACCAGGTTAAAATAAATAATAAAAAAAAATTAAGCAACCAATGTTTTGATGGTTATTTGGCGGCATCTGTTTTTAGTAAATAACGTGAGAAATGACTTAAAATGTTTTGTTGCTTTGCATCATTCGTTGTGCTATATTGTGAATAATACTAAGATATTATTCTAACATCTTCATGACAAGGAATCAAGAAATTCTATGCAAAATTGTGGATATATATAATTATATATTTAAGTTTGCTCCACAGTGGAAAAGATTTAAGCTCATAGGTTTCTGCACACTCATAGATGTGTACATGTGCGTGTATCTGTGTGATGATTTGATAAGATTACCTTGTGCTCTCTCTGAGAAGTTCAGGAGCTCAGCATGGCATGCATTTCAAATAACTTGACTTACTCATTCCTTCCAATCAGTAAAATAGATTCTGTTTCTCATGCAAGGATCAACGGGGCTTGTTTATGTTAATGAATTGCCTTGCTTTCTGCCCTTGTTGGTTTAGTTTATCTTCCAAACCATTATTATCTTTCTTATCAAAGTTCCTTACTTGGCACAATGAAATTGAGATACATTTCCCCAATGTGAAATGAGTTTGACGGAGGAATCTGAATTCAATGATTTGCACATAAGCACGGTTGCTATATCTATATTTTTATTCCAAGACCAAAATATATTTTTGTGTAATACATATATGTATGTCTTTCTATTCGTTTTAGGAATGATAATTTTGTGCTTTTATTGGCTGTGTATGGAGCACCATTCATGTCACTGATGGGTAGCTTTATTAGTATGGTTTGCCATTATTGCAAATAGTTTCACTCACCACTGGAAACTAATCACAAGCTTCCACCTATACAGGAAGCTTGCTGACAAAGTTGCAGCTGCTGGATTCTATGTGGTGGTTCCAGACTTCTTATATGGAGAACCCATTGTACTTGACGATCCTAATAGGCCTGTACAAACTTGGTTAAAGGATCATCCAGCGGTTAGTTAACATTTTACTAATTTTAGTAATACATGTCTTTTAGTTGCTTCTAATTTCTATTTGGAATCAAATTTTCAGTGTCTAGAATTTGGCGTTGTGAGCTCCCGGGAACCTATTTTTCTTTATGGCCTATTCTGACTTAAAACATTTAAACAACAATGCAAATATGTGGTCCTAACTGCGTCATCGAAAAAATCGTTTCTGCTGGAAACTTATTTGTTCCTATACTATTGGATCATACTTAATTATGGCTTCCCCTTTTCTGACCAAAGGTCGAGATCGGGAGGCTGATGCTTTGGCTTTTGATCCTGTAGAGTTTTCATTAATAGGTAGTGCCAAAAATAGTATCTGAAATAAAATTATTTTTTCCTTATAGGACAAAGCATCTGAAGATGCAAAACCAGTGATTGAAGTTCTAAAAAATAAAGGTGTATCCAAAATTGGAGCTGCAGGCTTCTGTTGGGGCGGTGAGATGTTATCTGGAAAATTTTCTCATATTTATACTGTTTAATAGTGAGTTCAACATCTGCAGCTAGATATGAATGTAACCCATATTTTAAATGTAGTGGTTTTTTTCCCCTTATTATTTTGGTTGGCTAAGGTTCAACTTCTTTAATTCTTGTCAGCCAAGGTGGTTGTGGAACTAGCCAAGCATGCTTATATCCACGCCGGAGTGCTGTTACATCCTTCATTTGTTACATTGGCTGACATCCAGGGTATGAATTCCATTACTTCACCATTCCAAAATTATGTTCTTGTTTTCATTTCGTTATATCAAGAAATTCAAATAGGGATTTGGAGGTGGGTCATCAATCCTTCTGGTTGCAGGTGAAGGTCATTTTTTGTTCTTTTGTTTGGTTCTTCCACTTTCTTCTTCTTTTTCTTATTCTTCTGTTTTTTTTTTTTTTTTTTTTTTGGTGGGTTAAGGGTTGAGAAAGCATACTATTTTTTAGAATTTCATGCGGTGAAAGGGTAAACCTTGGGCATGAGTGATTTAGTTATTTACAGGTCATTGATAATTCTCATGATTTTCAGGGGTTAAGGTTCCAATGTCAATACTAGGAGCTGAAATCGACCAAATGTCTCCACCAGAACTCTTGAAGCAATTTGAAGAGGCCTTGAAGGCTAAACGTGAGGTAGAAATCCCAAAAACTTCAGCAATCAATGTAGTAACAAGTAGATATTTTCTTATGCTGATTCTAGGTTTCAACTTGTCATAAACTTCTATAACTGCAGTCATCATTTTGGATAATCAGGCAAAGACATACGGGGTCTATGTTTTATCTTCTTCAAAGTTATTTATTTATTGTATTAAACACCTTTTCTATAGATGTCCTTCAAAGATGAGAGTCGGGATTGGAAGTTAACCGGTCATTGTTTCTCTGTTGATTTGGGGAGCCCTTTGAGTCTATTCTTTAATAGGTTTAAGCATTCCTCTTGCTATGTTGGTTTTGGTTTCTCTTTTTCATTTTTTGTTCATGAAAAATGGGGGAACAAGGGCGGGAAGGCATTGCTGAAATGCTTTTAAGGTTAATGATTACTGGCCAACTAATACCTGTGATATGTCAGTGTTGATATGTATCCAAACAAGTTCTTACAAGGAGTTGTTGGATGCGATTTGATATATATATACATATACATCAATGCGTGAGAGAGGGTCTGTTGAAAATTAACTCCATGTACCAGCCCTTAAGCCACAATTGTCACTGGCATCTCAAATATTGTATAAGCTGCAGAAACAAAACAATGCATACATGATAGATATTGGCCTCATTTGTACGGGCCCAGTTTTCCTAATCTTAATTTATTTATTTCCCTGTATATATGCCGGTACCATGTTACATCAATAACAGTAGTAAATCGAATTTTTGCATGCTTGATTCTGTTTCTAATTGCTTCAGGTTTTGTCTTATTTTTTTACTGATCATATGCTTCCTGCTCTTAGACACGGCTGGTGAGCTGTAAATTGTAATCTAGTCTAGAAATTAACACTCTATTCTTTTCAGGTTGATGGCTTTGTGAAGATCTATCCCGGGGTTTCACACGGGTGGACTTTGAGGTACAAGGCTGAGGAAGAAGAGACTGTGAAGCGTGCCGAGGAGGCCCACAGTGATATGTTGGATTGGTTTGCCAAGTATATTTGTTAACTGAGAAAATTATCAAACTAAGATTTTTTTGAGTTTTTTTTCTTGTTTTGAGAAGAGATCAAACTATGAAATAATTTGATATGTTCAGACTATCAGCTCTTCCTGGTGTTTCAGTTTTTAGTCCCATGAAAGGAGTTCGCTTAATAGATTATTAGTTATGAACATTGTGCTTGGGGTTGAGTTATTGGTTTGGATTGAGATATTGAAATATATGGAGTTGTAATTCATTGGACTATGAGGGTGTCTAACAAAACAAGTTCTCTGAGTTTTCATCACAATTTTATTTTCTATTTTTCATAGTAATCAAATAGGAAATTATAATCCATTATATATATATATATATATATGTATTGAGGAATGCATCTTTGTACATCAATTTCAAATGTTGTGAAGAGAGGAAGTAACTTTGTTTGGTATCGGTTTCAAATTAATATCATTGCTTTCTTATCATTTTTATTTTAGTATGAAATTAAATTACAACAATTAACAATCAATTTAAAATTGTTTAAAAAAATATAGTGTCTTTAGAAATTTTTTTGAAAAACAATTTTTAGAAATAGCTTCCTTAAGTGTCAATTTTACTTTTATTTTGTTTTGGAGAACATTAAGAGCTAGTGTTGGAACTTGTGGAAAGGAAATGAGAGAAAATTTGAAAAAAAAAGTGATTCTTGTCCTTTGTGTAGCAAGGAAAATGAAAAGAAGGTGGAAAAAAAAAATTTACTTTTTTCGGTTTGATATTCAAAGAAAAGAGAAAGATAAATGAAGAATAGCTATTAGAAAGAAAAGATGGGTTAATTACACCAGTAGTCTTTGTACTTTAAGCATAGTCTCGATTTGGTCATTGTATTTCTAATTGCAAAAAAAAAAAAAATACCCTTTAATTTTGCAATTGATGTCTAATAGATCCAATAGAAGATGACCGTCAACCAAATGGATGGAAAACAATCACTTGCACGGCACATGGTTACTATTTAGGGACATAATGGTAAACACCCCATTTTCCCTTCCCAAACAAGTGCTCTTGACCAGAGACGGCGTTGAGGTTGCCGAGATGAGGGCATGGAGGAGCTCTGTTATTATACAATGTTGAAAAAATATGTAATAATTGTGCTTTGATAAATCAATATAAAACAAGAAGTACATTATATGGTGAAAGTAAATCACAGAGAATTTAGAGAGAAAGAAAGCTTATCAAATGAGAAGAAAAATGAGTGTAGGCACGGAAATTAATCCATTGTCCTTAAAAAACGATTTCGCCCGCACATGGTTGATAACCTTTGTACATATGGCTTTAGGCGAGCGTTCTCCAGGATACAATGACTAACCTTTGTGGTGCGCACTTCAGCAAAAAAGGTTTGAACCCATCTAGTATGAAAGCCCAAGAATACAAAAACAATAGGGAATAAATTGAGAGAAAAGAGGACACAAAAGCTCACTCCTTTACATGAAAAAGATTGGAGGGAGATATACTTACAAAGGCCAAAGCCAACGTTTAAGAGATAAGGCATTAAAGCCATATCTCGTTAGTAAAATTAGGTAAGAAAATATACACAAACTTTAATGAAAAGGTGATTGGAGCCGACAAAGGAAAATATTAAAACCAAAAGTAATGTTCACTTTTGACTTAAAGCAATGTTACAATTGCAACCACAGTTCCTCTTTGAAATTTTGAAGCATTTTCCAACAATCCCCTGTTAGTCTCAAGTTTTCATTAATTGATTTTGATGATAACAAATATAAATGTTTTAATGATTAAAATTTAGTTAATCTCAAGATTTCATAATAAAGTAAGTTTGATGTATGAGTTAAGATTTTTAAAGATTTTTTATTTTAAAAGTTTAAATATATTGCGCATTTCAATGATATATCACTTAATTTTTATTTATGTTTTAAATGTTAATTATCTAACATTTTTTGAAATTATTGTTAGACTTGGACTTAAAAAGAATACATAGCATGAAGAAGAAGACTAAGTTAAAGATAATGGTAAGAAAGCTCATTGGAGATAGTTTCAGTATTATGTACATAACTTTTGATCCAACCGTTGAATTGATCTGATTTTTGTGGCATTGAAAATAAGACTCAAATTCCTATAAACGGTATTTTATGAGGATTTCATGAATTGAAAGTCTTATGGGACAAAACTGAGCTGGAAGGTGACACATTGGAGTAAAAGTTCAAAATATGACAGCCGGGAGATAGCTCGAGTAATTTTATCATTACTTTTGATCTAACCGTTGGATATCTATGATTCTTATTGATCTGAAAAGATTACTTCCAGGGATATAATTTTTATGGTATAGTCATTTTCAAATTCAAAAGTCATAGGGAAGAAAATCGAGATGGAAATGAAGACAACTCTGTAAAAATTTCAAATATGCCAACTAGAAGACAGCTTGAGTATTTTAATGATAACTTCTGATCTGACCATTGGATCGACATGATTCTTGCAGGTTTGAAAAGATAACTTCTATCATTACAACTTTTATCTTATAAAAATTTTCAAATTCAAATGTTATAAGGGAGAAAATTGAGGTGGAAGTGAAGACAACTCTGCAGAAATTCAAATATGCCAACTGGGAGACAGCTTGAGTATTTTGATGATAACTTTTGATTTGGCCGTTGGATTGATATGATTCTTGAGGTTTTGAAAAGCTGACTTCCATATCTACAACTTGTCTCTTATAGACATTTTCAAATTTGAATGTTTTCAAGGAGAAAATCGAGGAGGAACAGAAATAATCATATTTGAAATTCAAATCCTGACTGGCAGCAACTTTGTTCAAACGGGAAGAAATGTATTCAAACCTCTCAAACGACTAGAAGTTGATTTTAAGCTACAAATAATCCACTAATCTTTCTCTATAAATAGAGATACACAAGAGAAGCAAGGGCACACAAGAGATTACAAAGATTGAGCATACAAAGTGATATTCATCAAGATCTTCAAGTTTTGAGCTTTACTTCTTCATCATTCCATCTCATCTTTGAGCTTCATTCTTTTATTCAACTTTTGAGAGTTTTGTATCTATTGTTGTAAGATTCAACTCCCCTATATCATTTGTAAAAGGGTTGCTAAACCCTTGTGATTTATTTCTTGAGTGATTGAGAGGAACACTTGGAGAAAAAGATCCTCTTGGTGCTTTGTTTTAGAGAGCAAAACAAAGAGTTATTTTTTGAGTGTTTTTGGAACAAAACACTTGGTGTAAAGGTTTGCTAGCAACCGGACAAGCTAGTGGTGTAAAGCTATTTGAAGAATAGTAGATTTTCCTAAGGAAGGAGCCTTGGAGGTGGACGTAGGATTGGCATAAGAGGAGCCAACAGAACCACTTTAAATCGTTGTGTTTGATCTCTTCTCTTTTCTCTCTTTTTATCGTGCTTAATATCTTTCTTACATATAGTCTTGATATACTTGAGATACACACACACTTGAATCATTTGTACTAATCTCACATTGATCATATCTTAGCTTGTCTTATTCATTACTTAACTAGATTAATATTTTATATATTTTCTATTGCATCTCACCTATTGGAAATTAAGTGTATTGGATTATTTTAAATTTTAATTTTTAATTATAAACCCAATTCACCCCCCCTCTTGGGTTGCCACCTGGTTTAACATCGTTGACGGGTTTTACTGAGTCTTCTACGATTATGGGTCTTCCATGAGAGAGAGAGAGAGAGAGAGAGGGGGGGGGGGGTGGTGGGCAAGAGGGGAAAAAAGAGCAAAAAATAGAGGTAGAACTTGATCGAGAGGGAGTTTTAAGGGGAGGTTGCAGTGATGTGGAGGGTGTGGAAGGGTTCTAAGATGGCGGCAGATCACCTTTCTTCCTCATCTCCGGCACCCACCACTACTGGACCACCATTCTTCCTCGTCTCCGGTTGATATGTTGATGATGGGTCTTGTATTGAGATGGATCTGGTAGAGTTTAAGGGATTAGAGATTTGGAGATCTAAAATGGGTTTTCAATGGATATTTATACATATATATATATATATATATATTTATATATGTATGTACTTGGTGTATATATGTGGTATGTGCATACATATATTAAAGAACTTCCCATGTGTGTACTTGTATATTAAAGAATTTTTCACAGAGAGGGGCATGGAATCGGCAATTTGTAATGATGAAAGGTGATAAATCCATTGTTACAGTAAAGAGAAAAACTAGGGAGAGATTATAAAAAGAGAAAATGATGAAAAAAATATTGCTATTATTTTATATAGCTTTTAATTTGAGTACCGGCAAAATAGTCATTAAAAGATATAATTAATCTTCCGTAAGCTTTTGTCGTTTGATTAACTAACAATTGACTAACAGAGGGAAAAATATGTTAATGAAATTAATAGAGTAAGGGAGGTCAGTGTAAATTTAAAAAGAGAATTTTTTGTATTTTCGCAAATGTTGAGAGGAGGTCAGTGTAATTTACCTAAAAGAAAAAAAGTGGGATCCACAATCTCTCTGCTAGTCTGCTCTCTCCCTCTCTCGATACCTTTTTTTGCATCGTTGCTTCTGCAGTCCTTCCTCAACCTTAGAATCACTGCGATCACATCACAATGTCAATTCTCTTCTAAAAACCTGCTTCCAAAAGTCTCACCATCGAATTCACCACTACAATCACACCAAATAAATGACTAGGATTTATTCAATTTATTATTTGGGGGACTATTTGAAGGCCAACGCATTGGGGTGGAGATTCACCAAACTAGGTTTTATATACAAATATACAAACTGAATGAGAGAATATGTACATTTTTTTAAGGATTATAGTTCTTTTGTGATCACAATGAAGAATGTATAGAGAGAGAGAGAGAGAGAGAGAGAGAGTATTTGCCATTTATTGAATAAAGCATTACGAAACTCAAAACCAAGTACGTCTCGAGCAATTTTCATATTTTTAGCTTTCAAATTTGGCTCGGCTTGAGCTGATTTTATCCTTAAATAACATCAAAGGAATCGTCGTTTGGAAAGAAATTCGTGGTTGTGGATCATGACATGGGGCATCTCTGTCACACTAATGACAGGCGTGTTCCAGTGTGTCACAGGCTGATAGATCGGGCTTCACACGGTGATAGTAATGCGACCCACCATGATCTTATGCAGCGAAAATAACCTGTGAGGCAACTTCAAGGCATAAAGGCATAAAGTTATGCACTCATCTAGGATCCATCCATAATGCCCCTCACATTTTGTTAAGCTTCGTCCTCCGATGCTTAAGCCTTTTGACTTACGCAAGCTATAGGCGATAGCAACGCCATTATTAATTGCGCGCACACATGACATGTAATGTGCTTAGCGCTAGTCCTTCTCAAAATACAAGCAAGATAGCAATGTGCAACCGGACATGCGCGTGAGCCAAGTATCACTTGTTAAGTACGACTCCTCCAAACATAAAGCTCTTAGCGCCCCGCATCAAGGTAGTTGTCCGCAAGGATAAGCACAACTGAATAACAACCGATAAGCCCATAACATAGTGTCCCGCGACATCAATGCAAGCCAAACCAAGCAACCGTGTGCACAAGCTTGAACCCAACACACAAGTGCACACGATATGCAAGTGTGCACATCGAGGCTTAATTAGTCATGAGCATAAGCCCCATCATGACACGAATGCGGTATAGCGGATGCGAATGTCACGACCTCTTCCTCGACGTCAATGCCCAACATCTGCCCCACCAGATACAATGCCGCCTATATAGCCCCTTGACTAGTATGAGGACTATAGCCACGTGCTATAATTAACCCCCAAGTCTCGCGCACTCCCTTGGGGACTTACTTGAGTGTTATCCCTTTCGGTAGCACAAGGAGGTGGTAGAGTCAATACCAGACCCCTCCTTATAATAGCATTCTGAGCCATCTCCTAACTAGCATAACGAAATATCTTGCCCCCTCGATGAGTCATAATTTATAAATCTAATAAATATGAAAAATACAAATTACGAGATTGCCATGCCGTCAGCCGACCATGCTTTGAGATGCCCCATGCTAAGGTCCTTTGCGACCCTAGACATGCCACGAGTGGCAACCCATGACATTCTCCACCATTTCAACCATCATCTTCCTAGAATAACGCATAATGCGGTAGTGCTTATATGCCCCTACGATGAGCTGCCACCACCCCTCACAAATCGACACCTCCGTACTGATAGCCTACACATTTGGTCTCCCCCAAATCTGCCCCCACTGCTACTCGAAGCAAAAGTTCGCACAGACTCCCTTACTGAACTCGATTAAACAAAACACATTTTCCACTACATTAAGCAAACACAAGCTCCTTTGAGCAAGTGTACTGTACCGTATTGCTTCGTTTGCCGGCAACATGCACCTGAATATGTGATGATCGTCGCGCACTAAGAAAAGGCATGCACTATCCGTCGCGCACTCTCCACCACTTCAAGGGGTCAATGCCCTCATCGACAAGCATTTCACGTGAACCCTCTACATAACTTTGCAGCTGAACCCACAAAAGCTCACTTAACATCAGAATTCACTCTATGCACGACCCAAATGCACCCTCGCGACATCCTATGGTTTCGTCCCACACTAGTTCCCAACTGACCGGCACTCCTACTAGATGCAAGGTCATCTGCACTATCAAAGTAAACCCTACACACTGGAAAACGGCTTAAACTACTGAAGTTTTCACAACGTTGCTCCAGTACCTCACTCTTTAGACCTTCACTTGAAGACAAACCATGTTGTTCCAGTGTCTCAGCTCTCCAGCCTTCACCCAAAATTAGCCAACATACAGCTTCAGCGCCCGATCCTCTAATTTTCACCCGAAGTCTGCCCATAATGCCTCCCTCCGCCGAAGGACTTTATGTCTTGATGTACCATCGCTACATGATGCTCTCAAGTAACGATGAACTCTACTGAGTCACCTGACGTTCACTAGCTAACATGTATCACACCGAGGCACAACCACCACAAAGTAAGAACAAAAGCATGCTCTCACAAATGTCAATTGCCAAGCGCAAAAATGAGCACAACCACTTAGTGAACACAAAGCCAACAAAGTAACCATGCAATAATACGAGCAAGGCTGCCAACGATTGTGGCTAACTCAAGGGTCAAATGAAGGTAAGCAAATCCCCACAACACGAAGCGAGTTCTTCCACACAAGCTCACATACTGTAGAAACAACCCACCAATCTAACGAAGTAGCACTACTAGCTATGCACTAAGAATCCATGTTGTGACACACAGAAGCATTTATGCACCATAGTGCCACTCCCATGCAATCCTTAAGACGGCTTGCTGCATTGAGCACTACGACCACAATCAAAGGACCGAGCGCGAATCCAAAGCTTGTTGAAGCGGCCACTCTAATGAAGGTATCAAAGGGGTTCAAATAGCAACCAAGTCCACTAATACAATAAGATTTCAGCCCACGTAGACTAGAAGTCATAGCTCGGGCCACCAATCCACTCATCATGAGATTGAATGACACTAACTCCATAACAAAATTGACAACCAACAATCTAAAGCAAATAACCCACTGAAGAGATGCCTAACACAATTGAAGAGGATGCCCATATAGATAAGAGATGCAACACCCAATTGATACACACCACGGATGGTTAGTGCTCTGATACCAAATGTCACGGGCTGGTAAATCGGGCATCACACGATAACAGTAATGCCATCTGCTATGATCACACGCAGCGAAAATAACCCGTGAGGTAATTATACACCAAGCAATAGTCCTTCCAAACTCAATGATCGAGGCATAAAGTTATGCACTCATCTAGGATCCATCCGTAATGCCCCACACATCTTGTTAAGCTCCATCCTGCGATGCTCAAGCCTTTTGGCTTACCTAAGCTATAGGCGATAGCAACGCTATTCTCAATTGCGCACACACATGACAAGCAATATGTTTAGCTTTAGTCCCTCTCGAAACACAAGCAAGATAGTAATGTGCAACCAGACATGCGCATGAGCCAAACATCACCAGTTAGGCACGATGCCTCCAATCATGAAGCTCTTATTGCCTCGCATCAAGTTAGTTGCCTGTAAGGATAGACACAACTGAATAACAATGGATAATCCCACAATATAGTGCCCCGCGACACCAATGCTAGCCAAACCAAGAGGCCGTGTGCAAAAGCTTGAACCCAACATGCAAGTGCACACGAGGCATACGACATGCAAGTGTGCACATCGAGGCCCAATCAGTTATGAGCATAAGCCCCACTACAGCACAGATGTTACATCGCAGATGCGA
This sequence comes from Euryodendron excelsum, assembly GCA_033060915.1. NCBI lineage: Eukaryota > Viridiplantae > Streptophyta > Magnoliopsida > Ericales > Pentaphylacaceae > Euryodendron > Euryodendron excelsum. The sequence continues at coordinate 3,906,106 of CM065387.1, read as the reverse complement.
ATGTCACGACCTCTTCCTCGACGCCAATGCCCAACATCTGCCCCACCAGACACAATGCTGCCCATGTAGCTCTTTGACTAGCATGAGAACTATAGGCACGTGCTATAGCTGGCCCCCAAGTCTCGCTCACTCCCTTGGGAGACTCACTTGAGTATTGTCCCTTTCGGTAGTACCAGGAGATGGTAAAGTCAACACCAGACCCATCCTTAGAATAGCATTATGAGCCATCTCTTAACTGGTATGAGGAAAATCCTGTCCCTCGATGAGTCATAATTTATAAATCCAATTAATGTGAAAATAAAAATTACGAGATTGTCATACCACCGGCCAACCATGCTCGACATGCCCTGCGCTAAGTCCCTCGCGACCCCAAACGTGCCACGGGTGGCAACCCATGACACAGTATTATCACCACTCAAGATTCGACAAAAAATTAAGGGTAAATTCTCCTAACCTCTCTTGAGATTACTGATAATGACGGATAGTTTCTCCAAGTTTTTAAAATGACACAACACTCTCTTACTTTGTTTGACAATGTGCAATGACCTCACTCTCCATTACTTAGCCATTAAAGAAATAAATGTAAGATGTTGTTGTCATCTGTCCAAAAATTTGAAATATCAATTTTGCCCTATATCTAATTAAAATATTTTAAAATAATTTTGTAGATTTACATATATTTTAAAATAATACTTAATAAGCCATCACGTTATATCTTCCAATCCTCTTTTGCTACATCATCCTTTCACTAAGAAAAGCTAAGTCCACAACACTAGTTTTTAGATTTTTTTCTCTTTTCTACCAAATTAAAAAGCAAAAAAACAAGGGGTATTGTGACATAACTGTGGATGACTGACAATGTTATGGATAATATTATTGATATTGTGAAATAACGCATGGATGACATCCAAAGTTTTTGGCTTTTTCCAACCTTTCTCTTCTATATAAAGAGAGCTTAAGATAAAAGAAAAACACACAAGAAGAAAAGAGAAAGAAAGAAGAGGAGAGAAAAAAATAGAGAAGGGAGAAGAAAGTAAAATGTGCAAGTAAAATATTCAAGTTCAAGTTGTATTTTATATTTTATCTTATAATAAAAATAAAGCATTAGATGATCAAGAAGATCTATCCCTAATAGTTCCAGAAGAACTATTTAATTATTATTTGATAGTTTTAGAAGAACTAATTTTATTGTATACTATGTTTGGTTATTTTGCTTACTTTATATTTTTTAGTTTTATAACATGTTATCAGTACGAAACTCTAAATACTTTGGTAACTAGCATTGGTTAGGATGTTAAACGAATCATAAGAGAAGTAAATGCTATAATATAAAAATATGCATAAATATAATGTTGCATTCATCAATATTATTGACATGAAGTGTCTTTGTATTTATATGGTTGTCCATATCCATAATTTTGTGGGTATGTAGTTTGGCAGATTGTCTCCATTTGAATTTGCATAATTATGCATGGAGACTTCAACTAGTAGGACCTCTTAGTGGAATAAATAATTAGAACTGTAAGCTCTCAATTGCTAATGAGACATATCTATTCTTTAGTTAGAAAGAGGGAAGAATTCTCTTGATCTGGTTGTGCCCTTCATACCTAATATTGTTGTGGACCCGGAATATTGATATACCTATTTACATCCTTGCTGGATCTTATCTACAATTGTCTATTAATACCTTTATGAAAGATTATATATATGCTCTCCATATGTTCTCAACGAACATATCTATAATCTACTATATTTTTTTTAGTTTTATTTTATATTTGTCAATATATATTATTGTTCTTGATAGATCTCCCGTATGAGAATATTATTTGACCAAAGTTCTATAATATGTATTTTTTATATTATTTTTGTGTTATCGTAATTTAGATTCTAAAAATTTTGTTATCTTGTAGGTGTAGCATCATGAAAATGTCAAACCTTGCAAAGTTAGAATTTACTGCTCTTGACATTTCGGGCAAGAACTATTTATCTTAGGTAGCTGATACTGAGATTCATTTGTGTGCAAAGGCTCTTAGAAATACTATAAAACAAGAAAATGAAGAATCTCAGTAGGATTGTGTAAAAGTAATGATTTTTCTTTGCCATCATATTCACAAAGAATTAAAAACTGAATACCTCACGGTAAAAGACCCATTGACACTATGACAAAATATAAAAGAAAGATATGAATACCAGAAGACCATGTTTTTCCCCAGAGCTCTCTATAATTGGATACACATGAGGTTGTAAGATTTTAAAATTGTTAGTGAGTACAATTCTGCATTATTTAAAATCAGCTTACAATTCAAATTATGTGAGCAAAATATTACTAATAAAACTCCACATTTCATGCCTCGAATGTGCTCCTACAAAAGTAATATCGAGAGCGAGGTTTTAAAAAATATTCAGAATTGATATCATGTCTTTTCTAGCTAAACAAAATAATGAGCTTCTGATAAAAAACCATCAGTCTTGCCCGACCAGCTCTATGCCTTTTCCTAAAATGAATGCGGTCTCATTTTATGGACGTGGTCATGGCAGAAATAATTTTTGTCATCGTGGGGGTTACCGCGGAGGTAACAGTTATAATTTTTTAAGTTCTCGAATTAAGAATACCACACCATACCACCAGCAGTGGAACCAATCTAAAACAAAAGAAGAAAAGAAAAAAATGTATATAGAATAAACCTCTTAAAAATTATGAAAATGCTTGTTACGGGTGTGGAATGAAAGGACATTAGTCATGTACCTGTCGTATGCCAAAACCATTAGTGGATCTTTACCGAGCATCAACAAAAATAAAGGAAAAAGGGAGAAATAAATTTTACAGACTTTAATGGCTCAACAGATGTCACTTACCTTGATATTTCAGATTTCTTTACAGATCCTAATGAAAAAATAGATCACTTAATTGGTGATGAAAATGTCCGCACCAATTAGTTTTATTTTATTGTTGCTTATAGTCTGTTATCTTTCTCGTGTCATATTTTCTAGTATGTTTCTTTTTAATGAATTAATGTTTTTTAGTATGTTTTATTTTTGTAAGTAATTTTTATATTTTGTAATATAAAAGCATGGAACGTACCAATACATTAATTACTTTCAAGATAAATGATGAAGATATATGTCTAGTAGATAGTGCAACAACTCATATAATTTTTCAAGAGAAAAAATATTTTATAAACTTAATATTAGCTAAAAATAATAATAAGACAATATCTGGCACTACAAAATTAATTGAAGGTTCTGGAAGAGCTAATATATTGTTGCCAAAAGAAATAAAACTCTATATTGATGATGATATGTATTCAACTAGAGCTTCAAGGAATCTGCTCAGTTTTCAAGATATACGTATTAATGGGTATCATATAGAGACAATAAATAAAGATAATATAGAATATATTTACATTACTTCTATTGTTTCATGCTAGAAACATATATTAGAAAAACTCGTTACCTTCTCTTCTAAATTATATTATACAACTATAAGAATTATGAGATTACCTGAAGTGATGTACTAGAAGTGTTTTGACCAAAAAATTTTTATACTTTGGCATGATCGTCTTGGCCATCCGAGATCAATGATGATGCGTTGAATAATTGAGAACTCTCATGGACATCCGTTAAAGAACCAGAAGATTCTTTTGTCAAGTGATTATACATGTCCCGCTTATTCACAAGAAAAATTAATTGTGAGACCACTCCTTCAAAAGTAGTAGTTGAATCCCTAATCTTTTTACAAAAAAAATCAGAGGGATATATGTAGGCTGATACACCCACCATATGGACCATTTTGTTATTTTATAGTTTTAATAGGTGCATCCACACGATGGTCACATGTTTGTTTATTTTCTACTAGTAACGTTGCATTTGTTAGGTTTCTTGCTTAAATCATCAGATTACAGGCACAGTTTCTAGATTACCTAATTAAGTCAATATGACTGGATAATGCTAGTGAGTTTACATACAAGCTTTTGATGATTATTGCATGTCTATAGGGATTAATGTTGAACATCCTATTGCACACACACACACACACACACACAAAATGGTCTAGCTGAATCTTTTATCAAACACCTTTGGCTGATAGCTCGACCTTTACATATGAGAACAAAATTATATGTCTCTACTTGGGGACATGTCATATTGCATGCTGTATCATTGGTCCGTGTTTGACCAATTGCTTATCATGAATATTCACCATTACAGCTTGTTTTTGGTTAACAACCAAATATTTTACATCTAGGGTTTTTGATTGTGTTATATATGTATCAATTGCGGCACCACAACGTACTAAGATGGGTCTCCAATGTCGACTTGAAATTTATATTGGTTTTGATTCTCCATCTATCATTAGATACCTTGAACCTTTAACTGGAGATGTATTTACTTTTGTGGATTGTCATTTTGATGAGACATTTTTCTCACCGTTAGGAAGAGATAAAACGCAACTAGAAAACCAGCATAAGATCACTTGGAATGCTTCCACGGTATCTCATCTTGATCTTTGAACAAATTAATATGAATCAGAAGTTCACAGAATTATTTATTTACAGATTATCACAAATCAATTACCTATCGTGTTTATCAATACAAAGAAGAAAACCAAATTATATATACCAGCTGCTAATACCCCAGCAGGTATTGATGTCCCTGTAGGATAATCTGCTAATATAGCAACAAATGAGTCTAAAGCACATCTGAAACGTGGGAGACCTATCAGTGCAAAAGACAAAATTCCTACAAGGAGGAAGACACAAGTATATAAGCAAGTTAGTATTCCTGAAGAAATCAGAATATCTAAACCTTTTGAAGAAGGAACTCCTATAAAAGAATTCTTAGAAGAGAAGCCTCCTGAAGAGATATCACCTGTAAAGGAAATGATACCTGAAAATAATGAGATTTCAATAAACTATGTGAATACAGGAGAAAGATAAAATAGAAATAAAATTGTTATCGACAACATATTTTCATTTCAAGTGACTCTCAAAATTAAAAGAAGTAATGAGGAGATTGAAGCACAAACAGTTGACAAATATCGACTTAGAAATGATTGGTCAAAATGGAAAGAAGCTAGTAAGAAAAAATTAAACTCATTAGCACAATGTACAGTCTTTGGACCTATAGTCCAAACATCAGATAATGTAAAACAGGTTGGATATAAATGAGTATTTGTGCGAAAACGCAATGAGAAAAATAAAATCGTGCAATATAAAGCGCGACTAGTAGCACAAGGTTTCTTGCAGAGACCTGGTATTGATTATGACGAGATATACTCTCCTGTAATGTATGCAATTACGTTCAGAATTTTGATTAGTTTGTCAAGTCTCAAAAGGACTGGATATGCGTCTAATGAACGTAGTGACTGCATACTTATATAGTGAATTAAATAATGATATATATATGAAATTTCTGAAGGATTTCAAATGCCTGAAGCAAATATTTCACAATCTCAAAGCTTATATTCTATCAAGCTTTAAAGATCTTTGTATAGGTTAAAACAATCTGCTCGCATGTGGTACAATCGTCTTAGTAAATATCTATTGAAAAAAGGATATGTGAATAATACAATTTGTCCATGCGTTTTTATTAAGAAATCAGAACCTGGATTTGCTATTATTACAGTCTATGCTGATGATCTGAATCTTGTTGGAACTCCTGAAGAGATTACAACAACTGTTAGTTATTTACAGAAGGAGTTTGAAATGAAAGATCTTGGAAATTTTTTTTTTTTGTCTTGGATTACAAATTAAGCACTTATCAAATGGAATTCTCATCCATCAATCTACATATACGAAAAAGGTTCTAAATTGATTTTATATGGACAAAGCTCATCCATTAAGTTCTCCCAGGATTGTCTGATCACTAGATGTACAAAAGGATTATTTTCGTCCTCAGGAAGATGGTGAAGAAATTCTTAATCCTGAAGTACCATATCTCAGTGCTATTGGGGTTTTTATGTATCTTGCAAATTACACAAGACCCGATATTGCATTTTTTGTTAATTTACTAACAAGATATAGTTCTGCACCAACTCAGAGGCATTGAAAAGGGGTGAAGCACATATTTTGTTACCTCTGGTGAATAACAGATATGGGTTTATTCTATTCAAAGGGACCAGAATCAGAGTTAGTTGGCTATACAGATGTTGGTTTTCTTTTCGATCCACATAAAGCACGATCACAAACTAGATATATATTTACCTATGGTAACACTGTTATATCTTGGCGATCTGTGAAACAGACACTAACTGCAACTTTTTCAAATCATTCTGAGATCGTTGCAATTCATGAAGTAAGTTGAGTGTGCATTTGGTTGAGATCTATGATCCAACTTATTCAAGAAAGTTGCAGACTATTCTCAATCAATGATACTTCAACGATATTATATGAAGATAATGCAGCATGTATTGCATAAATTAAGAAAAGTTACATCAAAAGTGTCAGAACCAAACATATATTGTCAAAGTTCTTTTTATGCACATGAACTCCAGAAAACGGTGATATTGATGTCCAGCAAATACGTTCAAGTAACAACTTGACAGACTTATTTACTCAAGCACTCTCAACTGTAACATTTGAGAAATTGGTACACAAAATTGGCATGCGTCGTCTAAAAAATATATGAATGAGGGGAAGTCGCATACTGTTCTATTTTTTCTTCGCCAACAGTGTTTTCCCACATGATTTTTCTTCACAAGGTTTTAACAAGACAGTTTTAACATACACACACCATTTTATACTATACAGGAATATTGTATTCTTTTTTCTTCGCTAAGGTTTTTTTCATTGGGTTTTCCCTAGTAAAATTTTAATGAGTCATATCTTGTATGGTGATCATCCAAGGGGGAGTGTTGTGAAATAATTGTGGATAACCCACAATGTCATGGATGACATTATTGATATTGTGAAATAACGTCATGGATGACGGCCAAAATTTTTGACTTTTTTCAACATTTTTCTTCTATATAAAGAGAGCTTAAGATAGAAGAAAAATATACAAAAAGAGAAGAGAAAGAAAGAGAAGAAAAAAAAAAAATATAGGAGAATTATTATTTAATAATTTTAAAAGAACCCATTTTATGGTATACTGTATTTATATTTTTTTAGTTTTATGACTAGCGAAAGGAAAATTATTATTTCCTTTTCTCAACTTTCAAATTGTTAAAAAAAGGGATAAATGATTCCTCCCGTGTTCTCTTACGTCAACAATGTGGGTCTCGGTCAACTACTTGACTCCCACCACTCTCCTTCACCCACACACTAATCATACATATATATATATATATATATATATTTGTATATATGCATGGATGCACACAAATGCCGACACGTATATGAAGTCTAGATATAGCTGAAGATCTCTGCATTTTTTGTCTCATCATTTGCTCGTATTGTTCAGCAAAGATTAAGCGATGTCAGGTCCTCAGTGCTGCGAAAACCCACCAACTCTCAGCTCAAGCGGTGGAGGAGGAGGGCATGCGGAGGAAATTGGATGCCTCAAATGTTATGTTTCTGGCTCCCCTGACTCCAACCGTACTGTCCTCCTCGTCTCCGACATTTTCGGTACTTACCCAACTGATATTTTGTGGTTCCTCTTGAATATACGATCTGGGTATTTCTTTATCTGATGTGTATAGGAGTCGTCTTGGTTAATTTCTTGGGCATTGGATCTTTCGGTTATGAATCTATTTATTGATGGGTGCTTTTGAATAACATTAAGGTACTAATTCATGTCTGTTGACACCAAAATAGATTGCTTAATTTGTACAATTGTGTTCGTTTTTGTGTTTGTGTTGTGTTTGATTGTGTGTGTGTGTGTGTGTGTGTGTGTGTGAGAGAGAGAGAGAGAGAGAGAGAGAGTAGGTATTATTTTTGTTTTTGTTCGTGAGATCAATAATTAGTTACATCTTATAAGTTTGGTTGTCGTTTGGGAAATAACTCCATTTTTTCATTTTAATATCAATCTGTGCAGATGTCCTGATTGCTGAATTGCTTTTTGCTAATTATCCTATTTTCTTTAGAGATGATTCTTGGGTAAATTTTGTTGTACTTTAATTGGCTAAGTTATGCAATTCAACTACTAGGATATACACATGAATATAGACTGATGCGTTTTTGCATGCTTTTGTGATCAAAATCATGAGAATCGTCACTCGTATGACTCAGATGTCTAATTTACATGATTGACTTCATTCTGCAGGATATGAAGCTCCGAACTTGAGGTACTGTTAATTCTGGACTCTGCTTATGCAATTATTCAAAGCATATCCAGCAGCTACAATTGTCTGAAAAAATTTCTGTTATTTGACAACTAATTGAGTTTTTTCATTGGTTCTGCTTTTTCTGGTGGGCTAGTTCTTGTCTACTTAAATCTGGTTTGATTCTTGTGCTGCCTTAAATTTCATATGGTATTACCATGTAATTGTTCACTATATGTTGCTCTTGCAATCTGTTGTTAAACAGAATTCTGAATCTCGGTATTGGATTCGAGGACTTGATAGATTCCAGGGTGTATATATTGTAAAGGCTTTGTTAACGCTATGTTTGGATCAAGGATTTGGCGATGGAAAAGAAAAGGAAAAAGAAAAGATGAGGGAAAAGAGAACAAAAATCCGATTTTATTTTGTTCTCTTTTTCCTCACCTTTTTCTATTCCTTTTCCTTTGTTTTTCCCTTGATAAATCTATGTTCCAGACACAGCATTAAGGAATGTTGAAATGACATCCATGTATGAGGGCCAATCACCATTCACATTCTTGTAATCTTGTTACATATCCTAACTATCTAAAAATTGTTATTGTTACCTTTGTATAAGCTCTAAGAAATGAAATAAGTTCTAAAGAAGTGTAACAAGGGTAACTTTTTATTTGCTTTCATTATACTGTTTTGTTTATTATTTATTTACTTTTCTTATAGTTGGAAGTTTCAACAATTGTGACCATGGCATTGCATATTTTAACATCCTACGACATTGAATTCGAGAGTTCCTATTTCACTTATCTTTCAAGTATCATACTTAAGTTTGCTTCCAAGTTTAAAAGTTTGTTCTTTGAGTCTGTGTGTCCAACTCCAGCTCCTCTGATGATTTTGGGAGATTAACTTGAGATGTTCCAGATAGCCCATCATAATCTGTTTTGAAGGGCTGTCGACATTTAGGAAGTGTCATGTGCAAGATATGGCAGGGACTTACAAGGGGAAAGTAAACTAATGTATGAGAGAGGTGCTAGGCCGGAGTTGCAGCTCATGAATAAAACTCATTCCAGCTATAGGCTTCAAGAAATGGGCTCAATGGGTCAAATTGGTTGCATCATTGTAGCCTGCATGATGAATGACACATCTTGTGTAGTTGAGCATTTTTGGCTCCCCCTCAACAAGATCAGGGGGATGACTCCACCTCAGTGACCGAGGAGGACTGAGCAGGTTGTTCCTTTGGGAAACTAAAGTCCTAGCCCTTGCCATCAAGCATACGACTCAAAAATTCAGATTGTATCACCAATTTATCCTTCCAAACTATCAAGGGTGGGGCTATGTATTTTAGAGGCGATGTTCCTTGCCTAGTGGTCCCCAACATTGGGGTCACTGAGCTGGTTGGGCCCTTCTTATGATCTGGGATGGTGCATATCCCTTCGAGTGGGGAGTAGTGTGGACTTTGGTCCATGAAAGTTTCCATACTTTCCCTGTATGCTCTTGGCACAGAAGGATATGGGAGTTCAGATGATGAGACATCCAGAGGTGGTGCTGCATGTTATGACTTTGGCTATTTTAATCTCAGCCGTATGGATGGCCAAGAACATCATTGATGTATTTTTTTCAACTGGTTTTTGTAATAATACCGTTGGCAATAGATATGCAAGTAATCTACTTGATTAACTCATACCTCCTTAACTTTAAAATAGGTTTCTGTTTCTCCTCCTAGGAGCAACTGGTGCTTTTTTCTTTTAACCATGGTCATTCTCGCTGCTATTATTGATTTAGTTTCTTTTCCAGACTCTTCTCCCCTTTACTATTATCAACATTCATTACCTTTCATAAATCAGTCGAGACAGGGCACTACCATCTGTAACGAGCGTAACTAAGTTATGGGCTACACGTTGAGAACCTTCTATAGAGTATCTTAAGAATAATGGTCCAGCAATGGCTTCTGCCTTCATTTGTCTGTGTTCCAGTGCAATTGTGTTCTTTATCTATTTATTCCTTTTGAGAATGACAATTGTATCATTTTGGTGGCCATGTACTGAAACACCATTTAACTTGGCTGCTGATGCACTTAGTACTATGGATAGGTATTTTCTTGCACTTGGCTGTATATACTTCTTGAAACTCATATAATGGCTTCCAAATCTACAGGAAACTTGCTGACAAAGTTGCAGCTGCTGGTTTCTATGTAGTGGTTCCTGATTTCTTATATGGGGATCCCTATGCACCTGAAAATGCTGAGAGGCCTTTGCCTGTTTGGCTAAAAGATCATGGACCAGTTAGTAATCATCTTAATTAACATCCCTGTAAACTGCTATTGATTTCAATCTAGGATGAAATTGCCATTATATGAAACTCAGTTCCTCTGTTGTGGTTTCCTTGGAAACACATCTTACTTCTGCTCCTAGAAATTATGTCCCATCCATTTATTTCATTGCTGGAAACTACAAATATTCCTACAGTTTTTGGCTGCTTTTTTTTCTAACGAAGGTCAAAATCAGGAAGCCTGCTTTAGAGTTTCCCAAGAATCCAATGGCTATTTAATTAAAAATTAGTACTAAAACACTGGTGCCTGAGATATTGTTACTGTTCTCATAGGATAAAGGATTTGAAGATGCAAAACCAGTAATTCAAGCTCTAAAACTTAAAGGTGTATCCAGTATTGGAGCTGCAGGCTTTTGTTGGGGAGGTGAGATGATTTTATTGTGTTCCTTTTCTGCAATATATATATATATATATAATCATGACCAATACTTTCAGTGGCACTCGTTTATATTATGTCTAAGATTCAACTGCTTTAATTCTTACCAGCCAAGGTTGTCGTGGAACTAGCAAAGTTTGCTTATGTTCAAGCAGCCGTGATGCTACATCCTTCATTTGTTTCTTTGGATGATGTAAAGGGTATGTATTCCTTAACTTGAGCAATTCCCAAAATTATTTCTTTTGTCTTTTTGTTGGTCAAGAATCAAGTAGCACTTGGAGTAGGTGACTGGTCATTTTGGTTGGAGGTGGAAGTCAATGTTCATTGACTTTCCTTCCTTACATGACCTTCTATTGTATAGGAGTGTGCTTATTTTTGTGCTTTGTGGGGTGGGAGGGTAAACAAGGGGCAGGAGTTATTTGTGTTTGTCGAAGAAATATTAACAGTTGGTGTGATTTTCAGTGGTTAAGGTTCCAATTTCAGTACTGGGAGCTGAGATTGACCAAATGTCTCCACCAGCACTCTTGAAACAGTTTGATGAGGCATTGAACACCAAACCTGAGGTAGGAAAACTTAAAATTTCAGCAATTGACTTTATAGTGAACATCATATTTCAAATTCTGATTTTCAGTTATTGGTTATCCTATCCTCCGGAAATAACTGCAGTTGTCTTTTCTTTTCTTGATTTGCATTAGAATTGCAAAATCATTGTATCAAATACATTTTATGTTGACCTACTTCTGGAAACAGTACTAACTTGGAAAAGGGAGGTCTTTACTCTCACTTCAATTCTGTGAGCCTTTCTATCTTAAGTGTGTAAATCCAATGATTCACTGCCCTCCTTCAGGTATTCCACTAGTTCTGTTTTGGGCAATCTAAGTGCACCAAGAAAAAAAAACATTTGAGTTAGCTTTTGGTACGCTAGTACACTAAGATAATCTCTTACAAAAAGTATGCAAAACATATTTATGAAAATGAAAAATCCCAAAATCGTAGCCGTCACTTCTTACTGTTTATTCCTATTATTTCATATAGTGAGCTACATGATTAGGATCTAGTGTAAATTTGATTAGACCATCATTTCAACTTACAAAAATAAAAAGTCTACGTCAATGATTTATATATCTAAAAAAAAAAAAAAGGATATCTACACACGTTCTATAAATTTTAAGTCACATAAAAAATGATGCAATTTTGTAATATGTGAAATAGTTGGGAGGCCTATTCCATCATAAAGTTTTAGAAAAACTCATGAAATAGAGGACCATCGAGGGTTTTAGACGCTGAGATTTTGCTTAATTGTTTTTGGTTTAGATCCTTTGCTTTTGAAGTAGTTATTTAGCTAATTTGCTGCATATATACATCCAGATGTGATTCAGTTCAGTTCAGTTGAGAAATTTATGATCTCTATACTCTTTACAGGTTGATGGGTTTGTGAAGATATTTCCTGGGGTTGAACATGGGTGGACTGTGAGGTACAAGGATGAAGATGAAGTGGCTGTGAAGTGTGCAAAGGAGGCCCATAAGGATATGTTGGACTGGTTTGTTAAGTATGTTAAGTGAGAATTTCATCAAATTACAGGTTAATTTGATGTGTGTTACCATGCATGTTCGCTATTGATATGTAGGAGATTGGTACTGTGAGCCCTGTGAGTTGATGAAATATGTTCTACATTATATGGACTTATTGTTTACCTTCTTGGATATAATATATATATATATATATATGTAGGTTATAGAGACTAAAATTACTTGTATGTGTAAAGCTCTGTTGCCTGGAGCTATGGTTTGGCCTTTAACAAACTGAGTTTGTATTTTATTATGTAGTGTGATACTTTCTAAGAGCATTGTCTATAGTGTTAAACTTGTTTTATTGGGGAAGGGGGGAAGGATAGTAATGCTTGGGTCGGATTCGGTTTTGGTCCATTTTAACTTAAAATTGAGCTGGTCATTCCATGGAATTGAATTGAATTGCATTGAACCACAATGGTCAGTTTGTGCCGGTTTCATGGTCTGGGTTGGGTCCATCTTTACTGTGTAAAACCTAATTTATTTATTTAAAATTTTAAAAAAATAACCTCCATCTAGGAATTTACATACTCAATTTTTAAAAAATTTAAAAAATATAAAAAATATAAAAAATAAATTAATAATTATTAAGTACAACCAAACAGATTTAAAGATATACAGACACAAGTAATAAATAAGAGAATACTAAAGATCCGAGCCATAGAATTTCTCAATTCTGACACAATATGCTCCTAGAAAGATAAGAAGTAGTCAAAGCTATAATTGTACGTGCTTGTAAAGAATTGAAACGTGACAACGGTATGATAATACGATATGATGACAATGCTGTAGTTGTCATTGATCAAGAAGGAAATTCAAAAGGAACTCGAGTTTTTGGTGCAGTCGCTCAGGAATTGTGACAGTTAAATTTTACTGAAATAGTTTCATTGGCTCCTGGGGTATTATAATCTGTTTTTAATAGAAAATGAAACCATGATATGGTTATAGTAGGGTATTAGAAAGAAATAGATTAAGATTAATTAGTAGATTGTGTCTCACGCATGTAAATTTAATAATTTATATTCATAAACAAATAAAATAAGTAAAAAAAAAGAAAAACATGTTGATTATATCAAAATTCGGGGGCGCCAATAATTTTAGTCCCATCATGGGTAGCGACACTATTGCTGACATAATAACTTCTATACAAAATGCCGACATGGATAAAAAAAGAGTAGTTGGAATAGCAGCTACTAAAAAATATAAAAAATAAATTAATAATAATTAAGTACAACCAAAAAGATTTAAAGATATACATACAATATATATATATATATATAACTTTTTGGTACATGTATATAGATTGGATATGGGTTTGCACCAGTTTGAATCTCATAAAATGCTGACACCCCAACCGACCTGTTACAGTTAACCATTTTAAGAACCGAATTAATGTGACTGAACCAAACTGACCTATGGAGTCCAGTTAGTTCTTTTGTGTAGTTCAAATATAAATTAAAAAATAAAATTGATAAATAAACCCTTATTCTATGAAGTAGTGGAAGAATAAACTAAGAAAAATAAAGAAAAATTTATCTAACACTTTTAGTTATTTGTCAACAATATATTTTTAAAAAATTACAAATATATATAAGAAGAAATGGCTTATAAATATTTTCATATTTATAATGTTTTGTAACTAATATTTGTATTGGACCATTAAATTTTTATATATTTGTTATTCTTATTGTTTTTTTTTTAATTTTTGTGCCAAATTTTGTACCATTCTTTTTGAGAAAATTGTACTAAACTCATGAATATGTCATGCTTTTGTCTTCACGTATTTTACTACCTATGATAGTCCCTTAGCAAGAATTTAAACATAAGAACATTACTTGTAAAGTATTTACATTAAAATTTCTAAATTTGCTATTGCAATTTAAAGATTTTCGTTACATTCAACTTTCAGTATTTAATCTGATATTACTTAAGGTAATATAATTTAGCGTGTACTACTTTTTTAATGTAAAGTCTAAACATATTAATTAATTTAATTTTTTTTAAGAATTTCTAATATTTACAATTTATTGTTTTGTCCAGTGTGTAGTATGGAGTAATTATTCGGTCCACTTGGAGAACCCTGTCATCTTTAGCCCAAGCTTGAACCCCTATCTTGGGCTCGTTCAACCCGCTACTAATTGGGGCGGTGAACTGGGCTTGGGCTTGGACTTAGGAATTGACAAATTGGCCCAATACGATTTGTATTTTGGCATGAGCCCGACCTGACAAGCTAGGTCAACATGACACTCTAGCAAAAAGATGAAGAGAGATGATGTGATGGTCTAAAAGTAGCCAAAATTTAGGCCTTCGTTGGTACCCTAGTGCTATTTTAGCTAACCCTAGAGGTAGTGCTGATGAGTTATAATTAGGGTGTACAAAAGAATTAAAAATTTTTAAAATTGAACCAACTCGATTTTTGGGTCAATTTAGTTCGAGTCTATTAAATGTTCGGTTCGATTTTAAGTTTAAAAATTGTAAACTTGATCATTTTAATTCAATTTTTAAGTTCGTATTTTTTGAATCCAAACCGAACTAAGAACTGAACTAACTCAAAAACGGACCCAAGGTCCAAACTTATATATGTCATAAAAATTTACATATATGTTGTATATATATCTTAAAATTATAGTTATTTGGACTCAATTATTATTAACTTATGTTTATATGTTAGTTTATTAATTATTTTTAAAAATTGAGAATGTAAGATTAATTATATTTTTTAAAATTTTAAATAAATAAGATATAGTTTATACAATAAAAACGGATCCAACCTAATCCAATTGACCCGAATCAATTCAAGATATAAAACATAATCGAATCCAATAAAACCGACTCCAATTAATTCACTTCTGTTTCATGAAAGGTTCAGCTCGATTCGATTCAAAGTTAAAAATTTTAAAACCAATCAAGATGGTTCAGCACGGCCGATCCACGCACACCCCTATTTATAACTAAACCTTAGCAGTAGCATTGCAGTAATAGGCTCCCTAGCTTGTTGAACATCTTCGAAGAAGATAGGTCGCAGAAGAAAGGAAAAGGAAAAGAAAATTCATATCACAGCGAAAGCAGAAACCCAATATCCATACATTCCAGAAGTGATCTTTCTTGACATACTCTCAAGACTACCCATCAATTCTCTTCTGAGATTCACCCGCGTCTCGAAGCCATGGCGTTCTTCCATACTCGATCCCAAATTCAGTCTTTCGACGTCTCAAAGTCAGCGAGTCGTGCTCGCGTCTGGACGGTACGAATGGAAACGGGACAGAGGACAAGTCTCTCTTCACACCATAGTCAATCATGAAGCTTCGCTCAAAAAGCTTCCTCATCCATGGAGCTTACCCAAACGCGGGTTCCATATAATGGGCTCATGCAACGGTCTGTTGCTCGCAAGTATTCGTGAAGATCTGTTCTTGTGGGACCCATCAACCAGATGCTGCAAGAAAGTTATGGCATTCAACAAATTGCACAACGAGCGCTATAGGGTTCGGTCCGGGCTTTGTTACGACTCATCCGCCGGAGAGTACAAGGCAGTGGTGGCGCTTGCGCTGGACGATCCGTCCAGTGGCCGTGACCTTGTCGTGGTTGGTAGCTTTAGAAATCGGCGTTAGACAGAGGTCCAATTCCCTTACAGTGTATTCAAAATGAAGTCGGGACCTGTATTGAATGATCATCTGCATTGGTTTATCTCCGAAGACAACGCGATTGTTTACTTTGAACCACAGAATGATGAATTTGTGGACGTGCCAATGCCAAACTCAAAAGGATGATGATGGTGATAATTCTATAATTCTTGGTTTGGGAGTGTTGGATCGATGCCTTTGCATGGTAATTCGTTTGGATCTTGTCAATGTTGAGGTACTGGCAATGAAGGAGTCTTGGACTAGAATGTTTGTTCTATCTCATTCGAATGGATTTCTTCGTAACGATAGCTTGGTGCCACCGTGTTGGACGAAGAACGGTGAAGTTCTAATGCTGCTAGTCACACAATCCATACACAGAGTGTTTACATACAATCCTAAAGAAAATTCATTTAAAAATATTCGGATTCCGGCCAAGCATGACTATGTCAGGGCTGTTACGTGGGAGGAAAGTCTGGTTTCGCCCGAGGATTACGACTGGGAAGAGGACGAGGCGCAAGGTAAAGCGGAGTACGTGGAGATTTTGCTTTCGTCAATTAACTACAGCTCGGAAGAGGAAGAGATGGTAGATGATGACTGGGAAGAGGATTAGAGGAAGAGCTAATTAACCAGCAGATATTGCAAGAAGATAATCTGATTTTCGCAGTTAATGGAAATAGCCCCCTTTTATATTTTAATATCTGTCTGTGACTCCATGCAGATGTCCTGATTGCTGAATTGCTTTTTATTAATTATACTATTTTCGACTCTGCTTATGCAGCTATTCAAAGCATATCCAGCAGCTACAATTGTCTGAAAATTTTCTGTTATTTGACAAGTAATTGATTTTTTTCCTTGGTTCTGCTTCTGCTTTTTGTGGTGGGCTAGTTCTTGTCTGCTTTAATATGGGTTGATTGTTGTGCTGCCTTTAGTTTCAGATGTAATTACCATGTACCTGTTCACTATATGTCGGTTGTGCAATCTCTTATTCCACAGAATTCTGAATCTCTATATTGGATTCGAGGGCTTGATAGATTCCAAGGTGTATATATTATGAAGGCTTTGTTAGGGAAAGTTGAAATGACAGCCGTGTATGAGGGCCAATCACCATTCATATTCTTGTAATCTTGTTACATGTCCTAATTATCTAAAAATTGTTATTGTTACCTCTAAATAAGCTCTAAGAAATGAAATAAGTTCTAAAGAAGTATAACAAGGGTTCCTTTTTATTTGCTTTTGTTGTACTGGTTTGTTACTTATTTATTTACTTTTCTTATAGTTTGAAGTTTGAAATACAATGGTGATCATGGCATTGCATATTTTAACATCCTATGACATTGACTTAGAGAATTCCTATTTCAATTAATCTTTCGAGAATCATACTTAAGTTTGCTTCCAAGTTTAAAAGTCTGTGCTTGTGAGTCTCCTGTGTGTACAACTCCAGCTCCTCCGATGATTTGCGGAGGTTAACTTTAGACATTCCAAATAGCCCATCATTGTCTGTTTTGAAGGGCTGTCGACGTATAGGAAGTGTCATGTGCAAGATATGGCGGAGGATCACGAGGGGAAAGTAAAGTAACGTACGAGAGAGATGCTGGGGTGGAGTAGCAGCTCAAGAATAAAACTCATTCCAGTTATAGGCTTGAAGAAATGGGCTCAACGCGTCAAATGGGTTGCATCATTGTGGGCTGCATGATGAATGTGTTGGGTTTTTCAGGAGAGATCTGCAACCTCGTTGTCGAAATCGCCAAACTCACGTACACACCAAAGCTTGGAAGCAATTACACAAAATACACATACCAAAGAGACACAAGATTTAACGTGGTTCACCTAACCAATTAGGGATACGTCCACACAGGCTAAAGAGAGGTTTCACTATAAACAAATAGAACAGAGGATTACAAGAGGAGTTACATGACATAAACTCTCTCTCCCTTGCTCACAAACCCTCACTATTCTCTTTCTCTCATCCTCATAGTCTTTTCAACAGAGGATCCCAATCTCTGTAACAGAAGGACTCACAGATAAACAACTCTCTTTCTACCACCCCGGCTCGTCCCTTAATTCGCACCCCTACACCGGGGGCAGTGCTCTCTGAACTTGTCCTGACACCCTTACATTTAGGCGTGCAACAAAAAACTCTGCTTGAAAGGGTATTTATCACAGCTTTCTCACAATTCATTCACGCAGTTAAAGGAAGCAAAGTCCAACACTTCTTTCATCCTTTTCTTCCTTTCCCTTTTTTTTTCCTTGTCTTCTAATGTCAATTGTTTTCGGTGCTTTGGATTTTCAACAAAGGCATCCACCCATATGGGTGGACCTTAACAATCACCCCTCCACTCACATGGGTGGATCTGCGACCTACACCTTAACTGAGAAGTCAACAACCCCTTCACAAAGCGCTTGTCAACACCTCCTCACTAGAGTGTTCGTCAAACTGCCACACCCACCTAGCATGGCTAACACCTATTTGTTAAGGTGTCTGCACCCCCTCAACTAGGATGCCTCTTTGTGGCTCTATCCCTCCTTCAACTTGAGCTCAACTTGAAAAGATCAATCGACGCCACTTATTGAATCTAGAGCGAATGAGAGCCATTCTTCTTAGGTGCGCACCTTTTCATACAACGGTCTCCCTCCTCTGCCTGGAACTTCCATGTGAACATTCAGCATCTGTTGCTTTCTTCTCTGGCCAAATTTCAATGCACTCGATCTGTCCGTTTGCGCATATGTACCTTTTGACCATGTACTCTTGTGCTTATTGTGTGTGCGTCATGGCAACTCTTGCTCTTCTTGTTCACTATCGTTAACTTGTACTACTGTCTCATGTTTGATAGTAGCTCCACCCGTCACAACATTCTTCACCAGCCTGTACAAGTTACAAATTCATCCAACCGGGCTCACACTGTCTGATTGATGATCGGTCTTTCACTGTTGATTGACCCAAATGCTTCCAATCACTCATGATCTCTGCTTGATCTATTAAATCCAACCAAAATTATGCAGAATTGCACTCACCAGTGACTCCGCAGCGCCTGAAAACCTTAGGAACACCTCCCTTGATGAATTCAGGACAACTTTCGTCGAACCATGTTGCCTTCGAAATTCTTACGTCAAACTGGTGAATCACAATTCTCAATCTAAGAACCCTGTCACACTGTATCCGTCTCACAAGAGAAGCTAAAAGCAAACTGCTGTGTCTTTTATTCTCTTTATCTCATGGGCTTGCTTGAGATAAGAGATAAGACTCTTTTTAATTTCTTTCTTGCTTCTTTCAGTTTCGCCATGTGATTGGCCTTATTGTGTTTATTGTTTCATTACACTGTCCTCCATCAATCGGAATTTTTTTTTTTTTTTTTTGTGTTCTCTTTCTATGTACGAACAGTACTTCCACCAGAAAATTTTGATCTATTCGCCGAGACCAAAAAATTGTGGATCTCCACCCAAGGCTCTGATACATACACTCCGCACTTCCCACACAGCTTAGCAAGCTCACACCTTGCTTTGAGCAACCATAGCTCTGATACCACTTATTGAATTTTTTAAAAGAGATCTGCAACCTCGTTATTGGGATCGCCAGATCCAAGTATATGCGGAAGCTTGGAAGCATTCACACAAAAATACACACACCAAAGAACACCAAAGAGACACAAGATTTAACGTGGTTCACCCAACCAATTAGGGTTACATCCACATAGGCTAAAGAGAGGTTTCACTATAAACACTAGTTGTTGCCTTTCTTCCTCCTCTCGGCCCTTTATCCTTAGGCTGTAAAGAAAGTGTTGGTGTTACTGTTGAGGTTAGTGGTGAAGGTCTTAGTGCATGCATGAAGGTCTTGGTGCATGCATTGGACTTTGGTTTACTGATGGTCCTGGTGCAATTGATGGTGCTACTCTTGGAGTTGGAGTTAGAGATGGAGATAGAAATGGAGATGGAGCTGAAGCTTTCCATCTTGATGTTGGTGCTGATGTTGGTCTTGTTTTTAGTGCAATAGTTGGTGATGTTGCACTTATTCCTCCAATTGAAGAAATTGGTGTTGAACCTGATGTAGCACCTTGAACCTGCAAATCACCAGAACATAGAAATGATTGCAAAATCCCATAAAAAATTACAAACAGAATGTGTGACTTACATTGCTACTATTATGGCTGTGCTTACTAGGCTGTCCTTTGTGGTTTTTCTTCCTCCTTGGTGGGTGCTTCCTTTGGTACTCAAGATTGCCTGGATTTTTACAAGTCCTGTAGTTAAGGCCCCAACCGCCACATTTACCACACCTTAAGGAAGTGTTCTGCCTTTTGACTTTGGTAGGGTTAATAGGTTCATATGCTTCCCTTCTCCTTGCCCTCTTAGGCCTACCTGTTTGCTTTTGGTAGAAAAGAGGCTTTGGGGCTTGCATTCTAGTTCTAAACCACATGCAAGGTCCATTAAGTGGGTTGATAATGTTCTCATAAATTCTCAAGTTGGTGTCTCTCCAATAACATTCATTCATACAGTTTTCTGGCATTTCACCCTTGTAAAAAATAGCAAACACACCATGGGCACATGGTATCCTCTTAAGATCCCACTTCCTACACATACAAGTATACTCATTCAAGTCCACCACCCACTGCTCGCCATTATAACAGTTAATTTAAAACCGTGGACCTCCTGACCATATAGGAATACAACCCCCTGAATCAAGTTTCAATTTCTCTAGCTTTTGTTGAATCTTTGGACACAATTTCCCCTCATGTTTTATCATCAAGTCTCTCTTATTTGCATCATTTTCATCAACAAGCACCTTATTCTTTCAAGCATGATGAGAATAGGTTTATCTCCAGTCTCAACAGTAAACCCATTAAATGATTCACAAAGGTTGTTCAGAAGAATATCACACCTAGGGAAGGTACTGAAGAGTGAGGTGGACCAAAACCCTGGTGGTTTTTCTGCTAACCACTTGAAGGCTTTATCATCCAAAGCTTTCAGTTTAGTCATCACTGCTTCAAACTGTTGGACAGTTGATGCCCTTGCAGCACTCCAGAGCTTGTCCTTTAATACTTTCCCTTTATGATGCTCTTTGAAATTGGTGTACAAATGCCTAACACAGTGTCTCTATTCAGCATTTGGCACCAAATCTTCAAGTGCATTTTTTAGCCCCTATAAGCAAATAATATTAATAGCAAGTTGGATGTATAAATGAATGTAATATGAATGAATAGTAAAGAATGGAATAATTACTTTTTGTTTGTCAGTGATAAATATCCAACCATGTTGATTCTGCATCTAAATGTCCTCCATTAATAGTCGAATAAACCATTTCCAGGACTCGTCATTTTCAGCCTCAACAACTGTATAAGCTAATAGAAAGCCTTGGTTATTGGCATAAATTCCCACAACTGCCAATAACTGCCTAGTGTTTGGACTTTTTAGGTGACAACCATCAAGGCCAATGACTGGCCTACACCCTACTAGGAAACCTCTTTTACAAGCACCAAGACAAATATACATTCTTTCAAATATAGGCTGTATGTTTGTTTCATCAGATGGTGTTATTTTCATAATGATTGTAGTATCAGGGTTGGTTCTGTTGGGGACTGTAGAATTTTTCACGACCTGGCTATAGTGTATACGCATACTACCAAAAAATTCTGATCTGATTAGCATAACCTAATCTACGTGATTAGAATCATACCTTCGAGATCTCTTTAGTTTGATTCCGAATAACAAGAATCAGCACTAAACACGAACCAACCGCTCAAACTCAACCTTCGAACTTCTACTGTATTCCTCGCACACGCCTTGCTCCACAAAGAGTGGGCTCGCCGCTGCTAGGGTCTCTCTTCCTCACAAAAACGTATATCTCTCAATTATATGCAGAGTGTAACCCTACCAGCTCTTAGAGCGCGTATATATATAGGCTACAATAAGGACTATACGATTAGTATAACTAGGGCTTCCTACACAAATAAGGACTCCTAATCCAACCAGGATTAATCCTTATTCACGTAAATTATAATTTATACCACTAACGAATTATAATTGCACTCCCTGTTATACTAGAAATTATATTTCGAGCTCCATATTATTAAATGCTAATTTATCTCCCCACGTTAAGATTACAGATACCCGTCTATTAAATTAAATTACCGACAATTAAATTTAATAGACTTATTTAATTCCTTGAGAACTTCCACTTAACTTATTTGATATGTCGGATTCATAATCCACCTGCAGGGTTTGACATAATCAAAACTTATAAGCTTCTTCAAGGGAGTATCATCAATCCCTATACGGGGATGTGGATTCCATCAATAATAAATATTCACCATACATGTAATGTCATTGTCTAACTCACTGAGTTTATTGACCCACAAAGAATCTCACTCTTCTGTAAATCAAAACAATAAATACTACATGCATGTGCCTATTTATTATATTAAGATTAAGAGTATAAGCACTCATAATAATCATGAGGTATTAGTTGTTTTACATAGTCAGTATAAAAACAATTATCTCAACACAGTCATGTTCAATACACACAAAGTGTACTAGTACAAGGAGTTGGAACTATACCGTTCCCCATAGTTTAGACAGACCTGTTAAAACCTTATACTACAGTTCTACTGATGGTGTGTTCATTTCTATCTAAGACTATGAACGATAAACTTATATTCCATAAGAGTCGATGATCTGATCTTCCGTGTGTAAGTCGTACTCTACACACCAAATCATCTACTATATAGAATAAGAGACACACATGCATAATCATTAAATAAATAATGCAATGCAAACATTTCTCATACAGATTCTCATTAAAATGGAATAACTAATTTATTAATAAATACTAAAGCCATTACACAAAGCATGTTTTTTAATATAAATTCCCAACAGGTTCTTCTTATTTCCTCACAATAGTCCCAAAGTCTATTGTATTGCTCCAATTTGTACACTCAATCATTTCCATAGCCTTCCTCTTGGCCCTATACAACTAACTCCTAAATGCCCCTATCACAAAGTCTTTTTGAATAGTCTCCTTAAAAACTTCAATAGGCCATTTGGGGTTGGATCTAATACTATCCATGTATTTTTGTGAAAGCCACTTAGAGTTGGCATGCCTGTCATGAAATTGCCTGCCACAATTGTGATTATTCTTGTATGTTTTCACTTGCAAAGTACTTTGATTCTGCATGTTAGAAGGAAAAATCACCCACTTGCATTCTAGCTTACAAACAGCCCTAACCCTTGTTTTCTCATTCTTCACAAATTTTATATTCTTCCATTTTTTATTGCATACTCCCTAACTACAACCCTAAATTTAGCAGCAGAACTAAATAGCATACCCACTCTAAAGTCCACTTTTCCCATGTCAATCTTAGCATTGAACTCTAGGTAGATTGGACCTCTTCTACCCTCATCGTCAGAGGAGTCATAAATGTTATGTAGTTCATCAGATAATGCACCTTCAAACTCATCCTCAACAACATCCAAGTCCATTAGCATTAATCCATGTATATCTGTATTGGTTTGGTTATTTCTTGTATCCCTACTAACACCAGCCTACTCAATAACCTTGTCTACATGTAACTTAAATAGATCATCATCACTAGGATCATTTGTCATATTGTAGTTATTGTAGTCTAAATCACCATCATCATCTTCAGTTTGCAAGTTGTGTTCATGCATATCTTCCTCACCCTCATCACCCCCATCAACACCATCCTTATCACTTGGTATTTCAACTGGAACCTGCACATCAACTTACAAATTTGGAGCTACCCTTTGTTCACTAGTAGTAGGCATATTAGCAAAAGCCATTTGGCTGTGTGCAAAAATTCCACAGTTGTCACACTTTCTAAGTAAACCTCAATGACTTTGCTTGGAGGAACTTCATGAATCATTGCATTGATATCAACATCACATGCAAACAAATGCAACCCATTACCTAACTCCATACCAGGTTTCCTATAGTAATAATTTATAAACCCATCATATCCAAGTTGCTTCACAAATCTATTAAAATCTATCAAGAAAAACTTTTCAGGATCACAAATGTCTAGGTAGTCTATTCTACCAGCCATGTACACCTTAGTTGGAGTGTAAAGAATTTCACCATCATGGTGGACCTCAATAGAACAAATTGATCTCACCCTGCAAATGGACATATACTAAGTCAATATCAACTAACCATGCCAAACTCAAAAAATTAGATATAATAAATCAATATCAGCTCAACAAATGGACATATAAAACTATACAAGTCAATAAATAATGACAAAAGCCAAAGAACACACCAACGCCAACACATTTGTGGACCACTTTATCTCTGCAAAGTTAAAAATTCTCCTGCAAGCTTCTGTGTATAACAAGCAAAACAAAAGCTATTCCAGTTGGCCTAAAAAGCAATGCCTTTAGTAAACAAATGTATTCACAATAAGAATATTGCATTTTAATAACACAAGTCAAAACACCAAACAAAATTTGAGCCTTAACACGTAACATTCGAAGCATTGCCTCCAATATCCCCAAACGTGCCACCATCACTAGATGTGCCACCTTCACCTAATGTAATTGTGCTCTGCTTCCTTGATGAGCCTTCGTTAGGATTCATCCTTTGGTAATTTTTTCAAATCTCACAGTTCCCAAATTTCTTTCCTACAGCTCTCATAAATCTGTCCAAGAGAAATAAAAATGGTATATGCAGAGGAACGAAACTAGCTATGTTACAGGTGAGGTAGGGGTGCTGGTTTGGGTGGGAGTAGGCATAAAATGTCACTTATGCTCTCAATAGTTAGCCATGTGAGGCGCATGCATAGTGCCATAGCTAGATCCCCAAACGGCATCTCACAGTAGGGGCACATTACAACTTTTTTGAAGTTCAAGGACTTAATTGTTACAATTAAAAAAGGAGTTTTTGAAATTGAATTGGGTGTAAAGTGCAATGGTGTAAATTGTAATTTACCCTTCAATTTAATACTTAAATTCCTCTCTCTTTCTCTCTCTCTCTCTCTCTCTCACACACACACACACAGAGACACACACACACACACACACACACACACACACACTTGCAACGTGTTGTTGCTTGTAAGTTCTGGTGAGAACTTGTTCTTGTGGAACCCATCAACTAGATGCTGCAACAAAGTATTTTCATGTTATCGCTTGGGTGATGATTTCAACTATGAGATTCTTTCTGGACTCCTCCACCGATGATTACAAGGCAGTAATGCCGTTGAATGATGGCAGGCCATCTCGCGGAGTCGATTTTGTCACGGTTGGAAGTTTTAGAAACAAACATTGACAGAAAATAACTTCCCTTACGATATACAAAAAGTAGAATCAGGGCCTATAGTAAATGAACGTCTGCATTATTGGTTGACAAGTGAGATTAAAGAAGAGGACTGCTTCTCAATGACTAGCTTCACTGTTTATTATGATGCACAAAAGAATGAATTTGTAAATTTGCCAATGCCACAGCGCAAAGAAAGTGCTGTACTTGGTTTGGGAGTTGTTTTGGATGGATGCCTTTCTATGGCTCTCTGGGACCATGTAAGGTGTGTTGGAGGAGTCGTTGAGCTATTAGCAATGAAGAAATATGGTGTCGAAACATCTTGGACTAGTTTGTTCATCTCATCTAATTTGATCTCATTGGGTCGCTTTGATGAAATGGTGCCATTGTATTATACAAAGAACGGAGAAGTCCTAATTCAATGGGATAAACGGAAAATGTTGGCATACAAACATAAAATTAATTTGTACTGGGATTTACCAATCACAAGAAACCGTTGGCGTATTGATGCTGCTAAGCTTATGAGACATATATAAATAGCTTTTAAAGTAATTCTTAGTTGGAGTATGGAATCTGATTGAAAATTGGCAAAATCCTAAGTCTAGACTATAGCTCATCCAAGTTTATATATTTCTATATGCATTTGTTGCTTAAAAAAATAGGATGTTATTTCCTGAAAATAGAATGAGAAGTTTTGCTGGTGATTTTGGCTTTTGTTATATGCTTTTTTTTGCATTGCAAGGGTCATGAATAGGTGGATGAAACTATAATAAGCTCTGTGATTTACAAGTTAAAGGTAGTAATCAAAACTATTTTAGGGATGGAATAATATTTTTCATAACCAAAGAGTTGTTAAATTGGCTATAATAGCTGATATGAAGCTTTTGAAAACCATGTAAAAAAACTGGTAATGAAATCGTGTGGTTGCTGTCAGCATTTAATTGCCAACATAGGCTAAGTTCCATTTGCAAGAAACTGATGTAATTGGATTCAGATTCTTCATATCTATATTATGTTGAGCAGTTGAGGCATCACTCTCGACTTATCAATATGTTTGTAATTTTGTGTTTGAAAATCTAAGGTCCCTAGTGAGCATCAGCAAATAATTAAATTCAGACTCTATCATCTCCCAAAAGATTATTAAGAAAGCTGATAGTGGTATAGTTATTCAAAAACTTTGGTCATCTTATGATATATATCCATATATATACATATATGGTACATATATGATTCATTGAAGCTTATAATTAATGATACTGTTCTAAAGTATCTTTTAGTGGTAAGCATTATGACTGTTGTTTCTCTTTAATAGATGAAAACAAGGTCCTTTCTGCATTGAACAGAATCTCCTTTTAAAAAAAAAAAAAAGTGAATAAAGTAATAGTTTGATTCCATTGAGTAGTCCCCTAACTATCATTAGGGTATGCTAGTAATTACGTGGGATTAGGATCCTCTCCAGTTTTGGTGGAACTAGAGATCTCCAGTTAGACAATTGTGTCGTCAAAATTTAGATAAAACCCGAAATGATAGATTTTGGTGTAAGTTATTGAAGTTTTTAAACTCATAATGATGTGGTAGCTTGTAGATCATTGATTTTGAATGTTTGGGTCCCAATACATTGTAGCAAAAACAGCATTTATTACACAAATTTCTTTCTCCTCTATACATTATGTAGAATTTTAGATTAACCATTCCAAAATCATTTAACAAAGTGAACTTACCTTAAAGGCACATGTCGAGGTATGTGTAGCCATTGTAAAGCTTCAGATCCAAATGACTCCATCACAGTAGCACAATGTCTTGCAGGCTATGGAGTCAAAACATTGACAGTCCATGTTTGGATGTACTCAATTTGTTGCTTTCTGTGAGTGTAAGGATATGTGCTAGCAAGGCACAAGAAAATGGCTTGTCCAGTGGTATTTGTCAAAGAACAATATTATACAAGCAGAAAAATTCATATAGAATTTATTACCAGAATGATGTAATTAAATGTGAGGCATTCATTTGAAATGAAAACACTTATGATAGTGACTCTTATTTACAAAATTGCTGCTATCACAATAAAATTTTTTGTATAACTTTTCTAGAATAATGTCATTTTTCTTTGTAATGTGTGGTGGCTGTCTAGTGGTCTCTAATCACCACCCAGATATGTTGGGACTGAATAATCAATGGACAAACAAAGAAAGGAAAGAAAAGTTCCTAGATATGCAATCAAACCAACTTGAAAACAGAGATTGGACAAACAATAGAATAAGAAAAGAAGTTGCATTGTCCTCTAAGTATTTCGCAATCATGAAGAAGAGCATTGGCTTTTATTCAGCTCCATGTCATGAATGTTAGGGTAAATTGGGGATCCAGACACCATTAAAATTCAAACATGGCATTTGACCAAATCTTTTCCCATGGAAGTCATAAGAAAGCAAGGCAGCTTTTTATGCACATAATTTAAGTAAAGATAATAAATTCGAACATAGCAAATATTTCCTCCTCCGGTTCACTACGCATGTTGCAACCACTGACACAAGAGCACCAAGTCACTCTTTTTCTTGCTTTCATGATACAGTAAGTTTCGTAATTAAAAAAAGTCAAAAAAGTGACGTGATGCTCCAAAAAAACCGAATAACTTCTCCAATCCGAAACTAATAGCCTTAAGTTATTCTAGATCGTTCAACGTCACATCGCGTGACTTTCACATTATTTTTATTAGTGATGATAGGTGATAAATTTACAAATTCTTAAATTATTGGAAGTCACATGCATGTGACTGTCATTTGGGATAGTTTTTCTTTTTTAAACGCCTAAATTAGTAAATGGAATCTGAAACCCTAATTACATATACATGTAAACCCTAGTTATATATAGCCCCACGGCCTCCATCCGAACTTGAATTTCTTATTCCGAAGTTAAACCCTAGTTACACTTCATTACATGAAAAACCCTAATTATATATAGGTTGCTTTCAGTACGTGAAAATACCCTAGTAGTACTATTATAGCTAACCGCACTTCTCCAAGGAACAGAATGGAGCCTGCACGAAGAATGAAGGAGAGAAACAAGAAAATCAAAGCAAAAGCAGAACTCCAACTCCAACTCCCTCACGTTCCAGAAGAGATCCTTCTTCGCATTCTCTCAAAACTACCAGTTGAGTCTCTTTTTCAATTCAGGCTCGTTTCCAAATCTTGGCGTTCTTTAATCTCCGGTCTCAAATTCAATCTTTCAACTCAAAGACAGCAAATAATCATCGTCTCTAAGTGGGTTCGGCATGAACGTCCACCAAGTTTTTCCATCCACTTGATAGATGAAGAAGCTTCAATAAAGAAGCTTCCCAAACCTAAACCATTAGCTCAGTTAAACTCATCTACTTGCGTGCCAATAATCAGAACATGGAGAGAGATTCGATTCCCTTACAATATACAAAAAGTGGAATCAGGGCCTGTAGTGAATGGACGTCTGCATTGGTTGGCAGCTGACAGAAGTAGAGAAGAAGAGCACTTGTCAAGAACCAACTTGATTGTTTGTTTTGATCCACAGACGAATCAATTTCCCAAGGTGCCAATGCCACAGCGGGAGATTATGAAAGAAAAGATAGTACTTGGTTTGGGAGTCTTGGACGGATGCCTTTCTATGGCTCTCTATGACCGTAAAAGATCTGTTGGAGGAGGAGTCGACGTTGAGGTTTTAGCAATGAAGAAATATGGTGTCGACACATCTTGGACAAGTCTTTTCATAGCATCTAATTTGGTCGGATTGGATCTTAGGCACGACTTGGTGCCCTTGTGCTATACAACGAATGGGGAAGTCCTAATGCAATGGCCACATTGGAGAGCACAGAACATTTGGGTATATAATCCTGAACATAATGTTTGCTGGAATTTTCCAATCCCGGCTAATCATATTCATATCAATGCTGCTGTGTTTGTTCAAAGCCTGGTTTCACCCACCAGCTACAACTGGGAAGAGGGTGGCGAGTACATGGAATCTTTCCTTTCGGGGAAGATGACAAGGAAGAGGAAGAGCGAGCCCAGGAGATGGTAGTAATAAATAACTGGAGAAAGATGGAGCGCGCGACTGGATTTCAAAGCTTGTGATCAGACATATACCAATAACTTGCTAGATATATGCCAAGTTTATATATTTTTATAAGCATCTGTTCCTTCAAAAAACTAGGATGTTATTTCCTTAAAATAAAATGAAAAGTTTTGCTGTTGATCTTGACTTTTATATGCTTTATTTTGCACTGCTAAGGGTCATGAAAGGGTGGATGAAACTATATATCATAAGCACTGTGATTTACAAATTAAAGGTAGTAGTCAAAATAATCCTATGGTTGGAAGACAATTTTTAATAACCCAGAGATTGTCAAATTGGCTATATGGAAAATTAACATGCAACTTAGCTGAATAGCTGACATGAAGCTTTTCAAAACGATAAAAAAAAAATGGCAATGTGAGTATATGATTGACCAATATAGGCTTCCTAAGCTCCATTTGCGATAAATTGATGTGAATATTGGATTCACATTCTACATATATTTATACAAATAGAAAAATTCATACAGACTTTATCACCAAAATAATATAGTTAGATACGAGTCATTCACTTTAAAATAAAACACTCATCATGATGGCTCTTAATTATAATAATGACACTGATACATCATTCTGGAAGGTTTCTATACAAATTTTTCTAGAAGAATAGCATATTCCATATCTATATTACTAAGTTGAGGCACCACTTTAATGATCAATGTATTTGGAATTTTGATTTTTGAGTCTTTACCAATCCAGTTTTTGGATATAAGGTCTCTGGTAGGAGGATTTAGCTGTTAATTAAATTCAGATTCGATCCTCATCCGGCGTGTCTGTGGTCCTCATCCATGATTGCAGGCTTGTGAAACAGCAACACTAAGAAAATTATTTAGAAAACAGACAGAAATACATATACATATATATATATATGTGTGTGTGTGTGTGTGTATTTGTTCAGGACCTTTAGTCATCATAGGATATCTATAATATTCACAAAAGCTTATAATCATATAGGACTGCTGTTCTTTTTTCTTTTGAACTGCTCTAAAGTATCTTTTAATAGAAGCATTATGAATTGTTTCTCTTTACATTTTGTTCATGATTTAGAAAGAGGATATAGCAGAGGAAAGCAAGGTCCTTTCTGCTTTGAATAGAATCTTCTTTTTAAAAGAAAAGTAAATAAAGTAATTGTTTGATCCCACTGAATTAGCCTAGTAACTATCATTTGGGTACATAACTAATTATGCGGGATTAGGCTCCTTTCCAGGTGGGAACTGAAAGATCTCCGATTCAAGGTCAGTAGATGTGAAAGAAACCGTCACCAAATTCTTAAATTCAACCCAAAGCACAATAGAATATATTTTGGTGTAATATATTAAAGTTTTTAAACTCATAATGAGGTAATAGGATGTAGATTATTAATTTTGAAATTTTGATGAATGCAAGATGAGCCTAGAGGAGTGCCAATCAACCAAGCCATCAAGTTTGATAAACTTAATGGAAATCTACATGAATAATTTCATAAATACTTAGTTAAAATTTAAAGGAAATATATATATATATATAAATTAATATTTTAAGTTTCCGTAGTGTTTTCTCTTAATTTTTCAAAAATTTTCGTTAAGTATTCCAAACATATCCTAATCATTTTTCAAAAGTTTTCGATACGTTTTTCATTTTCGAAACTTTTCCGGACAATTATGCGGTGAATCACAGATCAAGCATACCCCTTGTTTGGATTGGTCTGGGGTTGAGGACTCCAGGAACTGACTCTGTGCATTTAGAGCTTAATTATGATAGGCCTTTCTGATTAGGTTTTGCTTGATTAATGGTAATTCACTTGTAATTTTCTCATAATGACGTTCATTCATCATTGTATATACTACGAGGCCACAATATTAAGAGACAAAGACATATATATCTCGATTAGTCACTAAAGCCTAGTATTAGCAACATAGAAAACCTTGAACAAGAAAACTTTTTTTTCTCTTTTTACATAGAAATATATATATATATATATATATAAAGACCTAAAAACCAAAACATATTCCTATTTAGATGGTTTTTGGGTCCCAATATATGTCAGCAAAAGCCTTATATATCACTCAAATTTCTTTCTCCTCTATATATTATGCAAAATTTTATATTAAATATGCTAAAATCATTTAATCATGATGATTCTTACATGAACAAAGTGAACTGATCTCAAAGGCACTAATTGAGTCATATTTATATATATTAGGGTTAATTACGTCAAGAGCCCCTAATCTATCATAGGTTTTTATTTTATCCCTTCGTCTTGAAAATACTACATGTAGACCCCTCATGTATCAAAGATTTTGCCCGCAATTAGGCCGTTAATGGAAGGAACAAAATGACGTTATTAACCTCAAACTATAAAACACAAAATGTAGATAGTTTGGGGGGTGGTCAATGAAATATGAAATGACCAATTTGCCCTTAAAAATGGGGGAGAAAAAGGTGATGGTTTGGGGAAGAGGGAAGTAGATGAAGAAGAATGGAGATACAAAGAAATGAATTCTTTCTCTCTAAAATGAATACCATATAATGGGGACCAATCAGGAATACCTTTAACGGGCTGACCAGGAATTTCCTTGACCACGCTCGGGGTATTCAAAGAGGAATTGGGGGTTACTGATGGGGATTGATCAAGAATACCCTTGGTGAGCTAACCAAGAGTAAGCACATATAAGCTGTTAGATTTAGCTAATGACGTACTGTGCATTACAATGATTGAGGTTTCAGTACCAAACATACTGATATCTCGAGGGACACAGATGGGATCAAAAGAAGGAAAAACACCACAAAAGAAAGATCAACCTCTAGAGCTCTAGTCGACTAGAGCATGACCGAGAAGGCCATGACTGAACAGACCAAAGCCTAGCAGACCATGACCGTGCACGACCGAGCGGACCGTGCACGAGCACACCTTGTGGGATAGTGCCAATCACTCCCCCCACCTGCTGTGCTAGTAGAGGCCATTACTAACAATCCAAACATGATAACGTGCTCCTAATTCCAGAACTTCCCGTGTAGCAGGAGATAGTCACCTCACTTGCTCTGACACACGCCTAAGGAAGTGCCACGTTTAGAGTTGGACAACCACTCCCCCCATTACCCTGCCACCAGTCAAGACCTCTAATGCTGTGCGACCACATGGAGAGACAGTCGTCTCCCACCCTCTCCATGCATGCAATGCCCTTCTAGGGCTACCAGGATGCCTACCCATATATAAGGAAAAATCATCTTGTCCAACAAGGTACGCAAACAAAAACTCTAACCAAAAGTCTGTTGAAATATATCCAGAAACCTAACTTTGGCATTGGAGTGCCCTTAGCAAGTATCACACCGGTGCCCCCCATTTCTTTTCCCTCTCAGATTACCAGAACTGATCATTGCCGGCCTAGAGATCGACTTACTGCTTTATCACCATATATACATATAGTATATATATATATATTACAAAGGGGTAATTTAGTCTTCAAAATAGTATCTTTATTAAAGAAGGGTATTTGAGAGAGAAAATAAAGACTTTTGATCATGTGCAATACACACATAACTTAATTCCATTCATTTGGCCTTACAGATGTCAGACAGAAGGATAATATGATCATTTATGATAAAAACAGTACTCTACATATAATGTTCTGAAGATAAAATGGATAAAATAAAAATCTGACAGATCAAGGGGCCTGTGTGTAATTGTATATTAATAAGCTTCATCATATGCAAATGACAGTCTTGCAGGCTATGGAGTCAAAACATTGACAGTCCATATTTGTTGCCAGATGTAAGGGCAAGGACATGCGCTAGCAAGGCACAAGGAAATGGCTTGTCCAGTGATATTTGTCAAATGTGTGGTGGCTGTCTAGTGGTCTCTCATCACCACTCAAATATGTCGGGACTGAATAAACAATGGGTAAACGAACAAGGGAAAGAAAAATTCTTAGATGTGCCATCAAACCAACTTGAAAACAGTGATTAGACAAACAATAGAATAAGAAAAGTAGTGGGATAGTGCTCTATTTGTCAACCATGAAGAAGAGCATTGCCTTTTATTCAGCTCCATGTCATGAATGTTAGGCCAAATTGGGGGATATATCCAGACAGACAAACAGACATCATGGATTATTTGGATACTAGAATGACCTTCAGACATGGAGTTTGACCAAATCTTTTCCATACAAATCATAAGAAAACACGGCAGTTTCTATGCACACAATTTAAGTAAAGTATGTCTGGATAATAAATTTACAAATATGTCCTTTGTTTCTTTTAGATATTCTTTTTCTTTAAGATCGGGGATTGTATATAAATGTAAATTTAAAAAAGAGTAATGTAGAAAAGTGACTGTTGAAAATTTTCTGTAAAAAAGTAAAAGTAAGACGCATAAAATGGGATGGAAGGAGTGTTTGCTTGCAAATTTTGTATCCATTGACTTGCAATTGCTTGCACTAATTTGTTAACATGACTATGAAGAGTCTCCCAAATTTCAAATAATATGTCAGCATCATGATATTAACCAATCAAGGATGTTGAATGAATTAAGAAACTTCTTCAACATCTCCTCATTTGTCAGTATGCAAGCAATAGATAAGTAACTACAATTGAGAGAGAGAGAGAGAGAGAGAGAGAGAGAAGAACAATGGTACCAAATTTTTTGCTTAATTATCAAGTACAAGTGGTTTTAAATTTATCTACTAAACTCAAATCACTCGAGAAATTGTGATTTGAAAACATAACTTTAAACCTGAAGTTGTGTTTTTTAAAACAGACTTCAGGCCTAAAATTGTGCCTTAAAGATATAATTTGTATTGTTTAAAGTTTATCCAGACTTTTATAGAAGTTGTGCCTTGAAAACATAACTTATCGGGATACTTGAGTTTAGTAAATAAGTTTGAAATCACCTTAGTTTGGTAGTTAAGTTTGAAAACAACCCTAATTTAGGCAATAACTCGTATTAATATTTTATTGATCCATTTTCAAGAATTATTTTTGGTTTCTCAATTCTTTTTTTAGTGACTAATAGAGACTAAAAAGGGCAATGCATGAGATTTTTAACCCCTCTAAGTGTACAGAGCATCAGTATACACAATTTGACTTGTACAAAGAGAGGCTATTTAAACACCACGTGTGGCTCAGTAATTTATCCACCGCTGAATAAGGCTTTGAGATTCAATTGGGTTTACTTTTCAATTTGAGTCTTAGCAACTATAACATCTTGTGGTCAGTGACAAGCTTTCACAGTGAACAAAAATTAATCAAAGTACGCATAAATTGGCTCGAATATTCCGTGAATTACCAAAAAAAGAAGAAAGGCTATTTTTGTGATTTTGTATTCATGCCAAGTCATAGTAAAATACATAATGTTGCGCCAAGACTAATCCTCCATGTCCAGTAGAAACTTGTTCCTCAGTGGTACCGTAATTACTGTAAATCGAAGTATTGTTGCATCATGTGAAATTAGACGACTTATTTTAACCTCATTTTGGAGGAGCATAAATTTTTTAGCTCAATAATTATTTGGAATTAAATTTTGTTCTCAACGTAAGTGCAATGAGATCTCTTAAAAATAATAGTTATGTGGTGTTAAAAAATAATATTTTTAAATATGTAAAGTATCATATATGTATATTTATTTATTTTATCAAAAAAAAGAAAAATTTTATATGGTTGTGGATTTAACAAATTCTTAATTATGTTAAATATGACAATTATTAATATTAATTCAACGAATCACAATGATTATTTGATAATTTTTTCAGAGCACACAGAAGCCATTATGCGGCGCGGTTCCTAGTCCACGCGCCGCTGGGAACGTCTAAAATACGAGTGGGTCTCAGGAAATTGATACGGGCAATACGGCGGAATCTGTGAGGTCCGACGGTGAAGCGTGGCCGCTTGGGTCCCACATGATGAGCATCACGCAACGGGGCGAAAGCTCATGGTCTAAGAAATTGTCAGTTTTTGTCTTATCCAAAACATTTTACGTTTTCCATTCATTTTTCCAACTTTTTAATGCCCCTCTCATTACAAGTTATTACAAGGATGCCATTGTTACAAGAGAAGCTCTATTGCCGGTCACTCACCGTAGATTGCATACACATCAGTTGACTCCACCTGTTGCAGGTGGGGTGACCAACAATGGGGACTGTTGATAGTATTATTTTTGGGTACACTAATTTATAATTAAAATAATATAATTTATTTTTAAAATTTGATTTATATTGAAACAAAATAATTATCATTATAATTCTTAATTATAAAAATACAACTGCAACACCATTCTCACGAGATTTTCTATACTAATTGTTTGAAAGAATATAATTTTTTTTGTTCTCTTTTAGATTATAGATAGTAAAACGAACCAAACTATATTGGCTCATTGCTTGTTCGCTCATCTCAAATTAAGAATAAGCCAAGCTACGAGTGTAGCTCACGAACTATTTGAATGAAACTCATCTGATAAATAAATCAAAATTAGATACCTTTTTCAACTTACTAATTTTAAAAATCAAATAGTAAACATTATGCTTTTTGCCATCTATCTTTTAATAAACATTATTTGTTCACACTATGTAAACATGTAAACATTTTACATATCTCTATGTAATAATTGTTGTCAGTTTAAATGTTTCACTTAATTTATATCACATGCATCACGTTCAAACAAGTAGCAAAAGACTGTTACCGTCTGAGTTTATATCACAGCATATAAATAGAAAATAAAAATGTAGTCTTAAAACAATAAAGAAGAGTCTGTTTTTTTTTTTTTTTTTTTTTTGATACTTCAGGATGAAGAAGAGTCTGGATTTCATAATGGGCACACATGCTCTTTGTAAGTCCTCTTGATTTGACATTAGAAGCTTGGGATATTTTACTTAGGGTGCACATTAATGAACCGAAAAATTCAAGAACTGAATCAACTCAATTTTAATGGGTAGGTTTGGTTCGGATATGTTAAAAGTTCAATTCGGTTTCGGATTTAAAAAATATCAAATCAAAAAATTTAATTCAATTTTTCGGTTTGCATTTTTTGAACTCAAACCGAACTGACCCAACTCAACCTAATTCGAGAACCAAAGCGAGTTCCGATCTATTTATGCAATAAAAGTGTGTATATATTGCATATATACCTTTAAACCATTGTTATTTATATTTTATTATTACTAATATGCATTTATATAGTGTTATTTAATTATTTTATAAAAATTGAGGATACAAGATTATTCTTATTTTTTTTGTTTTTAAATAAAGAAACTATGTTTCACATCAAAAAATAGACCCAACTCGAGCTAAACCTGAACTTACCAAAGACATGAAGCCAAACCGAACCAGTTCGAACTGATTCGAGTTGGTTCAGTTCGATTTTGAATTTAACACAAGCGGATTAATTTAGCACATGCACATGCACACCTTTGAATCATGTCACTTACTGAAGTTGGAAAATAGTATAATTAGAACAGATTATCCTGTTATATAATCCATTATTGTTGCACAAAAGAAAGATATACTATATTTCACATTATTGCAGCACAAGAAATACATATATAGTTAAACCAAAGAATATCCCCAACTTGAAAAACCATGTGATGCACATGCAACCGACAAAGCTGTTAAATGGTGAATGCTTCATCCATATATATGTGGTGTAAATAAGATGGACCTGATCCAACACTCTGCTATCATGAATGTGATGACCTTGGTCCATTAAAACTTTAGGACCATTTGCTTTATTTGTTGCATTCTTTTACATGTGACAGATTAAATGTCTCATGAAAATATGTATGCCTTTACATCACTCAACTCAACTTATAATTTGTGTTAGAGCATTATTACAAACAGGGACGGACTCACGCACGGCGGAGCAGCGTCAGCTCTCTCTACTTAATTTGGAAAAAAAAAATTTCTTTTTAACCTGTCCCAATTAAAAATAAATTTTACCCGATTGAACCCAATACCTAATACCCATTTCAAAATTTTCTTTACCCAATCTAAACTCATTTACCCATTAAATTAGATATCGATCCACTCCGTGATCACATGAGAGATGAGTGGATGAATGATTATTTGATGATATATATTGAAGAGACATATTCAACACCATAGACAAATTAGTTTACAAAGATTTTAAAATATGAAACAACGAAAGGAATTATAGTAATTTGTTCCGTTAATTTGAATGGCATTTTATGTAAGAAACATTTGTTATCGATATATAAAATTTTGAATGTTTTTGTATTCTTTGTGTTTTTTGAAATTTGTCATTCTACTTATAAACAATTGTTCAAGAGTAATTTTTTGCCTCCATTAGAGAAAATTTCTAGGTCTGCCACTGATGATTACAAAACCTAAAACGACCTAAATTGTGAACATATAATTTAGTGTTCGAAATGACTATGCATGTGATTCTTTTTTTTTTATGACAATAAATACATCATAGGGGACGACAGATGCGTTAGGATTCAAAATCCTGATCTCGTTAGCAAGATTGACTAATCTTAACTCAAAAATCCTAAGGGTTGTCCCAAATGACTAAGTGGATATACTCCTCACATGGAGGTCATATGATCGATTCTTGGGGTCACCCACCCAAAGCCTAAGCTTTGCGTTTTAGACGGACCACTTGATTAGCAGGGCATTGCGTGAGCTGGGATAGTTTACCGTTTGACTACACCGAAAGTTGACCCAAGTGATAAACAAGACAAGTTCTCGTCAGCAAAAAAAAATAAAAGAGCTTAAAGCTCGCAAAGCTCGCAGGTGATTCGTGATTATGCTGGTACATCAAGATTTATTCTAATTCAAATAGTTTGGGGACACAAAGGAGCAACTAAAAAGAGAAGAATGAATGATGGAAACCAAAAAAAAATGAACAAGGACGATTGTTTATACATAATAAATTGACCAACTACTATACATTAATTGCAATTCCCAATAGAATGATCTACTAATTCCTTATGTATTTTTGGACCAACCCATATGCATTAACTCCAATTTCCATGGGAACCTATTACAAAATGTAAATTATTTAAATGATACAAGTGACCTATAAGAATTTATATGATCGCATGATATATTTAAATCAACATTTAACTTATGCTTAAATCAACATTCACGCATTGATAAAATGATCATATGATATGTTTAATGACTATTTTCACCATTGAATCTCGAAACTGTACTTAAGTTTTTTTTTATTTTTTACTCTTCATAAAAAAAATTGACAATTCAAAACACAAGACTGAGCATGTTTCTTGTTTTTGCCCGTTGTGCGGGTCATTGAAAGGGGATATTTAGTAAAATAAAATTGTGATTTTCAATCCATTGTGTGGGTCAGGGACATTATGTAAAGTGCAGTTTAATCCAACGGTAAATTTGGTATCCCTTGAATGGCAACTAAGTCTTTTCATACCAAAAAAATAACTTTATAAATTATTAAGAAATTTTAATATGCTTTAAATCGATCAAATATTTCGTCCCTTACCGTTTCTTCTCTTTCAACTCAGACCTTTCAACTTGAAAAAGCACACTGACCAATCTTCTCTTCTCTTCTCTCTCTTTCTAGATCTACAGCATCGTTTATACTCTTTCTCTCTCTGAAACTATTTATTTGGCGTCCGTTCTTCAACTACTTTTTCAGCAGAAAACCAAAGGGTTTTCCAATTTTTAGCTGCTCCACATGTATAAATGTATACGTATGCATTTATATATCTCTATTAGCATAGGATTCGAGATTATCTCCATCTCAGATCCTCCGCTAAATTTAGTGGAACAACTTAGAAACCAAGAACAGTCCATCCCCGATCTGGAAACTCTCATTTCCAGCTACCCATTACATAGTTATTACAGCCAAATTTAGTACTTCCCCCATAAAAAACCAGCTTCATCTCATTTTCTTTCCATTCATTCCAATTCAATTACTACCCACTTAGCAATACCCTTTCTCTGAATTGAAAAAAGGTCCCATTTTTACCTTTCCAAAAGGTTGTTTATTTCCCTACTTTGGGTTCCAAGTTGGGGTTTGTACTTGTTGATTTCTGCTGTAAATTGAGGATTTTGGGCCACTTTTGGTGTTTGTAATTTAGTTTGAAATTGGGTCTCAAGTTCGTGGTGTTTGGGGTTTGCTGTAGTGTTGGGATCTGGGAAGATTTGAATTTTTTTTTGGTTGGTTTGAGTGCAAAGGCAACTTTTTGATCCTAGCTTGTGATCTATCGCGGTTGAGCTTAGGCTTTGAACTTTGAAGTATTTTGATGCTCTATTGCCAAGATGCAGCCTGATCAGAGAAAAAAGGTATTTTCTCTCATTTCAAGCATATATATTCCTGCAGACTTTCATGTCTGTCTGCGTTAATTTATGTATGTAAATGTGGTGGGTACATGTTTATGTTTAAACTGTTAGTTCATTAGAGCTGGTTTATATGGCTAAAGTTCTAAGTAGTTGTATAGGACTCAAGAAATTTGTCTGTTTAGGTTAGTTACTCATTAGAGCTGGTATATTCCTGCTCTCTCTCTCTCTCTCTCTCTCTCTCACACACACACACACACACACACACACACACACACACATATGGTCTGTACCTTTCGTACTGGATATTTTGTTGTAACATGTGGGAGCAATTCCTGCTTTTGTGGAGGGGATGAAACGATTTCGCATCTTCATGTCTCAGCATCTATGCCAAATGCCTATGCTCCCTTCCAATTTGGGTCCCACTAAGAGTATATTCTTCGTTTAAGAACTTTCACATCTTCATATCATGGGTGCAACTTTGATATTGTGGTTGTCATGATGTTGTATGAACCGAAGCAGTGATTCTTGTCGATTTGGAGCATGTTACTTGTACTGATTGTAGTTTTATTAAGCACATGTTGGGCTTCCCAGTTGGGCTTGAGTTATTTATGATTTTTTTTTAACCTTCTATTTTACCATGTTCTTCCAAAATATCGTACTTCGTCAAATTAAAAACCCCAGCAATGCAGTAAATGCATTTACCATTCACTAGAGACTGACGATGATGTCCTCGTGCTGATTGACGGAGTTATATGGTCTCTGCACGGACATTTTGACTTGGGTTGTCCGCAAATTCCATCTAAACTTTGAAAGAGTAAAATCGTAATGTCCTTTCTGGATTAATATTAAAGCAATTAATCTCTTTCTCTTGTTGTTTCATTGCTTGTTTAGAATAGTAGAGCGGATGATTTAAAATCCATTGGTATGTTTCTCTTTAGAATCTGTTAGACATTGAACTTGTAACTTTAATATTGGATAATATGAGGCATGGTTATAGCAGAGGCACATAACTTACCAACTGTTGGTGTTAACTGCATCTAGCAGGGCTCATTCATCTCTGGCTCCCATTTGTTTTTGACTATTCATGGCATATTTTGATGTCTCTGTGCAGGCATCTGTGGATGTTGATTTTTTCACAGAATATGGTGAGGGGAACAGGTATAGAATAGAGGAAGTAATTGGTAAAGGAAGCTATGGTGTTGTCTGCTCTGCATATGATACTCATCTTGGGGAAAAAGTAGCGATTAAGAAGATCAATGATATTTTTGAACATGTATCTGATGCCACACGCATTCTTCGTGAAATTAAGCTTCTTAGACTCCTTCGTCATCCAGACATTGTGGAAATCAAACACATATTATTGCCTCCTTCCAGAAGGGAGTTCAAAGACATATATGTCGTTTTTGAACTTATGGAATCGGATTTGCACCAGGTTATTAAAGCAAATGATGATTTGACACCAGAACATTATCAGTTCTTTCTTTATCAGCTTCTTCGAGGTTTAAAGTACATACACACAGGTTACATGTTGCTACTATCTCGTCACTCACTTTTTTGACTGCCTTACACTTGGTTGCAATACATATGCTCTGTAACATAGCTTCTGTGAAAATGTATATAACCTAAAAGCAGTAGTTAAGTATGATTTTCCCCACTCACTTTTAGGATTTTCAATGTATGATTTGCAGCAAATGTCTTTCACCGAGATCTAAAACCAAAAAACATCTTAGCAAATGCTGATTGCAAACTCAAGATATGTGACTTTGGTCTTGCCAGAGTGGCCTTTAATGATACCCCCACTGCTATTTTTTGGACAGTAAGTTTCTTCTTATCCACTTCGCTGATTAAATTTTCACGTTCTTC
Organism: Euryodendron excelsum; assembly: GCA_033060915.1. Taxonomy (NCBI): domain Eukaryota; kingdom Viridiplantae; phylum Streptophyta; class Magnoliopsida; order Ericales; family Pentaphylacaceae; genus Euryodendron; species Euryodendron excelsum. The sequence continues at coordinate 3,864,561 of CM065387.1, read as the reverse complement.
AATTTCTAGTTGCTTAAGGGCTTGGGAAACGCACACATGCACTCAAAGGCTCACTAGCAAGTAGCATTTACCACTATTAATGATTGTCTTCTTTGATGTGCTCATAGGACTATGTTGCAACGAGATGGTATAGGGCTCCTGAATTGTGCGGATCCTTTTTCTCTAAGGTGCGAGAACTATTGCCAGTTTCCATTCCTTGAAAGTAACAGGGCATTTAACTCCCTAATCCGCATTGTAATGCTGATCTAATAATCATATTATGTATCAATTAGCCTCTCACAATAGCAAGGTTTTTAATACCAAAATTAACAGTGATAAGGGCGGTTTAGGTGAAAATGAGATATTGCCTATCTTTCAAATTTCAGCAGTTATTTTCCATGATGGTGTTATATGAATAGTATAGTGGACCAGTGATCTGTGATATATTTGCCAATTGCCACTATATCTCAGCCATTATATCGACCGGCATATTTATTTATTTCCATTTTCCAGGTCTTTTGTATATCTAAGCAACTGAAGTTAGTCATATTTCTGTTTGTAAAAAATATTCACACTTCTGATTGACGAAATAAATTACAGAATCAAATTGTAATTAGTAAACTTCTGTATTGAATTTAATGATCTAGGTAAACAGTTGGACCATAGTGAAAGCTACACTAAAAAGTTATGAAGGCATGGGTTTACAAAACTGATATGTGTACCATGGATATTGATAGAACCTAGTGGATGATATCTTAAGGTATAACTCATAAAGCCAATGAATTGCATGCTTGAGACTTTGTCGATGGGAACTATCAATCCACCTAAAATGAATGGTATGTTTCGTAAGAGGGAAAAGGAGAGAAGGGAAGGGAAGGGAAATTCCCTTTTCCCTTGTTTGTTTTGACTTGATAGGAGAGAAAATAAAATAATTTAGGAAAGAAAGTTTTTAAAATTTTTGGAGGGAAGGTTTAAATTTAATGGTGGTGCAACATATAATGCTTTGGGTATCAAATATTTAAAAAATTTCCTCTCAACTTTCTCTGGAAATTAAAAGTGAAGAGAGAGGTCTACATTTTATTCTCCTTTATTTCTTGCTAACCAAAGCTTTTATTTTCCCTTCCCTACCTTTCTTTTCCCCTCTACGAAACTATATTAAAAGAATTCTCCAAGTACTATTGCAGAAATTGGCTTGAAAATGGAAAAAATGGAGAGGGAAAAACTTCTAAACATGTACTTACTTTTGAACATGTGATTAATTTTGTAGGCTTTTGAGTTATTCATTTTAATTTTTTTGTTAGCATCATAATCATAATTATAATAAACAAAATTAATGATCCGAAAGTCCATGTGACTAATAAACTCTATGCTACATTGCTTTGCTTGATTGGCACCACGTCTTACCAAGGTCCTGAAAATAAGTTTCAGATGACGTATTCCTTTGGTTGTTCCTTTAACATGATATCACTATACATCACATTGTATTTGCAAAAATTGAAACCATGTATAGTAGTTGTCATGCTGTATGGATGGTAGATTTTTGTTTCTGAGTTAGATTCACTGTCTATCTTGTTTTTTGAGCAGTACACACCTGCAATAGATATATGGAGCATTGGTTGCATTTTTTCGGAACTTCTAACTGGAAAGCCTCTCTTTCCTGGGAAGAACGTAGTCCATCAGTTGGACTTGATGACCGATCTGTTGGGAACACCATCTCCTGAAGCCATAGCCAGGGTCTGTTTACTGTGATAAATTTGTTCTCATAATGCAAAAAACATTGTTTAAATATTCATTATCATTCTGCTGCACATCTAGATATTTAGCCTGTTTTCTCAACCATTGAACTTATGCATACAGATACGAAATGAGAAAGCTCGTAGATACCTGAGCAGCATGAGGAAGAGAAAACCTATTCCTTTCTCCCAGAAGTTCCCGAATGCAGACCCCCTTGCACTTCGTTTGCTAGAAAGAATGCTAGCGTTTGATCCCAAGGATCGACCTTCTGCTGAAGAGGTGGATGATGTTATCGTTAGATTTTGTGTCTTACCTTGTGACATTGCATGTTCCTCTTCTAATGGTGCATATTATGTTGCAACATGTTAGGCTCTTGCAGATCCCTATTTCAAGAATTTGGCCAGGGTTGAGAGAGAGCCTTCTGCTCAACCAGTCACAAAAATGGAATTTGAATTTGAAAGACGAAGGGTGACAAAGGAAGATATACGAGAGCTAATATATCGTGAGAGTCTTGAATACCATCCACAGATGTTGAAAGAATACTTAGAGGGATCAGAACCAACTGGCTTCATGTATCCAAGGTACTGTTATTGAAAAATGGTGGCCCTAAAGTTCTCAATTTTTTCTGCCATGCCCTTTCCTTGCTATCATGTTTTTTTTTTTTTTTTTTTTGTGGCCTGCATTCTTATCGAAAATTATTGTTACTGGAGAAACATATAAAAGTTCCTAATTGTTTTGAATAACATTTTGTTTCATTGACTTAATAAAAATACCAGGAAAAGAAAAAAAATAAAAGAGCATAAAAAACCTTTGAAAAAAGGAGAAAATTGAAAACCTTTGTTTCATTGACTGTAGGAACCTTCAGTCATTGTATAACCAAATTCAAAATAATAGATATGAGTGGTGAGGAACTTTGCCTGAAGGCAGTTTTCTGCTTGAAGCATAAGGCCGAACAACCCCTCCCAGCCCCTCACCCTCACCCTTACCCTTACCCTCACCCTTCCTCCCTCTCCTTTTTTGTTGAGTTGGTTGAAGTATACTTTTAATACTTTGTTAATAGCTAAACTGTCAAGTTTGTACATGATGTAAAGAAACCAGATTGATCCCTCTCATCCCTACATGCAATTTTGAGTTGGTTATGTTGTGAGTTGCTGAATCCTTAGCAAGTTATTTGCTGGTTGATCATGATTTGTGTTCCATATGCAAGAAGGTTGGAGACAACTCTAGGACCATTTTGGAGAATGTGGATTTTTTCAGTGTTCATGATGTCATACTTCAATGTACAGTTATCCATTTTGTTAGATTCAGGTTATTTGTAGGAACCTAATGATTTCTTAAATGTGCCCGACACCAAAGACACTGTAACCTTTTTAAGCTTGAGGGAAGGGGTTAAAGTAAGGTGTCAGAACACCTTATTCGGGTTAAGGCATCTCTTTACCAGCAAAGCATTCATTTGTTTTTGTCTGCAGTGATACAGTTTATGGATTTTTATTAATCTTCTCTCAACCCCTATTTTACAGTGCTGTTGACCAATTCAAGAAGCAATTTGCTTACCTTGAGGAGCACTATGGAAATGGTGGAACTGTTGCTCCACCTGAGAGGCAACATGCATCATTACCTAGGTATTTTCTTTAATTAGTGCATTTAACATGCAACTGTACTTTCTTTTGAACATCACCCAATCATTTATAATCTGATACATCTGTCGCTTTTGGCATCATTCCCTAGTACTGATAAGAGAATTTGGATGCAGGCCATGTGTATTATATTCGGATAACTCAACGCAGGAAGTCACTAATGATCTTTCCAAATGTTGCATCAAAGAGGTTGAAAAACCACACATGGACAGGACATCCGGGATCCCTATGACAAGAATGCCTCTCCAAGTTCCCCCAAGTATCCAAGGTTTGAAGTTCTTATATGATCATCACTTTTGTTTGTAATCATCATATATTTTATTGTCTGATGCTTATACCCTCACTTTTTGATGAATGCTCCTGAATTTTCAATTGCTCTCTTGTGATTGCCTTGGTTTCTGAGGTGCTTGTCAAAGCAACTCTCTCTCTCTCTCTGTGGCACGTGCTGTGGTGGATCTGCAATGGTGAAAGGAGTTTCTAAAAATATGCTTCTCAAATTTTAGGACAAACCTATTATCCAGTAATTAGACTGTCGTAATAACACAAATTTTCAAAAGCCTCCTGGATTTTTCTTGATTATTCTGTGATTGAGGGAAACCTGCCAGGGGACGGCCAGATAAGACATTTTTATTAAAACTTCCTCAGAAATCACAATAAAAGTGAAGATTGAACAGTTTTCTGGTTTTAAAAGTCTCCAAGTGGTGTGGCAGGATGCAAAGTCATTCTCTCTCTCTCTCTCTCTCTCTGTGTTACGAGTAAAAAACATTTGATCATTTTTTTCTTGGAAGTACCTGAATTGGTTGCCACCCCACCCTGGGCAAAAAAAAAGAAAAAAACCAAAAAAACAAAACAAAACTACCTTAAAAAAAAAAGCCTTATCTACTAAATTAATGATCTTGAAATGAACTTATGTAGGTTCAAAAGAGTAGCTTTGCATCCTGTTCTACTCATCAAAAAAAATACTTTGCATCCTGTTCTGAGTTTGTCTATTTTTTATTTTCTGTACATGGAAAAGCAATTTGAAAGTTCAGGAGTTATGTATTTATTATTGTATTTGCTAGTTTCTTTAGAAAGAGAGAGTTAATGGATTGACAAGTAATAGTTTCCAGCTTTACCTCTATGAGAGGGATATATCCAATGTGCATCTGCTCTATTAATAGTTCCCACCTTTTGGCTTTGTTGGGAGTTGAACTAAGATCACAACGGAGCAACACAGAATAGTTCATTTAGGAATATCCTTTCATCTCATCATTTTGCAACAGATATATCCTTCTTTTTATATTTCATGTGAACAAGGCATACAAATATATCCATTGTCTTGTACATATAAATGTTTTATATAATGTGAACTCATATACATGCATATATAGGTACCTGTTTCAGATCTTAGTATATTTGAATGATATTGCACACTTGCATTTTTGCTTCATGTTAGTTCGTAGAATCTGACTCCTTCGACGAATCTGACCTTCACAGCTGGTGGAGCTGCGAGGCCTGGGAAAGTGGTCGGCTCAGTGATGCGGTACAACAATTGCGGAGCAGCTGCAGTGGCAGCCGAGGTTCTTGAACAGCGAAGGGTGGTTAGGAATCCAGCTGTTCCAACTCAATATGCTGTTTCCAGCTCTTCATACCCAAGACGAAACCCGGGCTGCAAAAATGAGAGGGTAGAAGACGGAGTTGAAGGACCCAACGGGCTTCAGCCAAAGCATCAATATATGGCAAGAAAAGTGGCTGCTGCTCAAGGTGGATCTGGTAGCCACTGGTATTGATTGCTTGACGTGTTTTGTTTGCACGTTGTGGTGGACCCAGCTGCCTGAATTCCATATTCAGCTTGTGGTGATCAGGAATCACATCCCCCTTGAGATTGATTGGCTGTCAAATGTAAACTCGTCAAATTTAGGTGGAGATTTTGTCGTCGTTGAAAGACAAACATGCAAGTTTTTAGTTGGTGGAGGAGATTAGCTACAGGTTGATACAGACTCAATGTTTTGAAGAACGAAAGGGTGTGCCAGGATTCGCTCATGAAAGCTGTTCTATCGTCCAGATCAAAAGACTGAGATTTGGAGGATGTGAAGATATGAATTGAGAAGAAATGGAACTGATATCATTTACTCACAAAGTCCTTTCTGTTTGGTTTCCATTCTTTGCACAACATATGTAAGCTAATATATTCTTTTAAATATTTGTTAGAACTGCAAAATGGCTTATCTAATTTGTACTTCAAATAGAGACCCTTGTTTCCACTCCACTTGAACGCGTAATATAGAGTGGGCCAAACATGTAGAAATGACTTTGTTGAAGACTATAATCTGTTTTGACAACCATATTTTGTATCAATTCTTACGTATTTTCTTGCAGAAGCTGTCCAGCTTTCCCATATTTGAGTGATTGTTGGTTAGAAAGAAATGTACTTGATAGTCTTTTCTACAGAAAGCTCAAGCCTCTTGTTGTAGCAGTCTGGCTTATCATATTTTTGTTACGTATTATCAATGTATGCAGTCGGACTTAGTTTCATAAACTACTCTGGGTTCCATCTCATCTATATACACACTTTTAACACTTCTATTTGAATTTAATACTCCTACAAAATACCATTAGTCTGACCAGTGCACACGACTGAGTGGGTTTAAGGGCATTGCAGCGCGAGGTCTAGCTTTCTGATCGATTGTGGGATTGTAAGGGACGGTTGTGGTTCATGTTTAAGAGCACTGCAACACGATCTCTGGGTCTGTGATTGATTGATTGTGGGACCGTAGGAGATGCAGAAGAGATCTGTGATTGATTATGGGACCGCAGGGGATGCAGTCGTGATATTTGTGATCCATGGTGGGAGAAGATTGTGATGATCCCAACCCGCATTGACAATTGATTATGGGACCGCAGGAGATGCAGTCGTGATTTTTGTGATCCATGGTGGGAGAAGATTGGGATTGATTATGGGACCACAGGAGATGCAGTCGTGATTTTTGTGATCAGTGGTGGGAGGAGATTGTGACAATCCCAACCCACATTGACAGGTTAAATCTGTGATTGATTGTAGGACCGCAGGAGACGGCCGTGGTTCATGTATTAAGGGCACTGCAACGCGAAGTTTGGGTCTATGATTGATTATGGGACTGCAGGGGATGCAAGAGGTCTGTGATTATGTTACGAGAGAAAGTAGAAGGAGGTATTCAAAATGGGCATGGGAATGATGTGTCCAGTGGTGATTGGTAGAAGACTAAACAATAATCAGTTGTAACTAATTCTGTTGATTAGAGCGTCGTTTGGTTAAACATTCAGTTAGGAATAGTTAGGAAGTTAGGCCTTTTGATTGGGCTATATAAGTGAGTACCAAATGCATTATAGGTATGAAAGAATTAATCCAATATATTTTCTTTTCTCTCTGAATTTTATCTCTTCTTCCTAACCAGATTCGTATCAATTGGTATCAGAGCGACGGTCCTCCAGCCGGCGACAATATCAAAGGTAAAAGATGGTAGATGGGACTAGGGCTAAGGACATCCAGGCTTTAAGGGAAATCTCAGAAAAGCAGGCAGAAGCCATTGACGAGCTCAGGAAGGAACAGGCTGAAGCAATACAAGAACTAAAGAAGATGATGGTTGCGATGAACGTCAGATGCGATCAATTGGCATCGAAGTTCAACCCATCTCCAGCAAAGCAAGCAGATTCTTCCCACTCTGTCAACGCTTCCAATTCATGGGGAAATACTCACACCAGATACACTAAAATTGATTTTTCGAGGTTTTGCGTTGAAGATCCTGCAGGCTAGGCATATAAATGTACTAGGTTTTTCGAATTCAATAAGGTGGAAGAAGGTCAGAAGGTCAAGTTAGCATCAATGCATCTGGAGGATAAAGCCCTATGATGGTTCCAGTGGTTTGAAGGTACCCAAGACAAGCTGAATTGGGAAGAATTTATATGGGCAATTTGTAGAAGATTTAGTGCCAATGCTTATGAAGATGCTACCGGAGAACTCATGAGGCTCAAGCAATTATCAACAGTTCAAGTCTATCAAGAGAAATTTGAGGAATTGGCTAACAGAACCAGGGGTCTATCAGAGGGATTCTTTATCAGTTGTTTCACAAGTGGGTTAAGAGAAGAGATCAAAACAGGAGTCCAAATGTTCAAACCCTCTGGTATTGTTGAGGCTATAGCGTTGGCAAGGCTTCAAAAGGAATGTATTGAAGCAATTGCTAGGAGAACAAGAACTAATCCCAGAAACAACTTGCCTTACAACAACAACAAGTCCAATTGGAACAACAATGCCAATGTCCATAGTAATCAAGGTACGACTTCTATTCCCATAAAAAGGCTCACTGAAAAAGAGATGGAAGCAAGAAGGGACAAGGGTCTTTGCTATAACTGTGATGAGAAGTTTGTAAAAGGTCATAGGTGTCAGAAGAAACAATTGTTTTTGTTAGAAGCAGAAGAAGAGGAAGGCTTAGGCGAAGTGGAAAATGCCACAGAAGATATTACCACAAAAGATGAAGCAGAGGAACTCTCTCAGATATCTGTTCATGGTATCTCAGGGTCTACCTCATTTAGAACTATGAAGGTCAAGGGAAACATAACAAAAAAATTGGTTATTATCCTAATTGATTCGGGCAGTACCCATAATTTCCTAGATCCAAAAATGGCCAAGAAAACTAATTGTACATTGCAGTCTACAAATCCATTAATTGTGTTTGTAGTTGATGGAACTAAGGTTTCCAGCAATGCTATCTGTAGAGACTGTAATTGGAAAATGCAGGGAACAGATTTTAATGCCGAAATGAGGATTTTGCCATTAGGAGGGTGTGATATGGTTCTTGGTATTCAATGACTGTCAACTCTAGGTCCTATAACATGGGACTTCAAGAACTCAAGGATGGAATTCACCTATGAAGGCAAGAAGCATGTTTTAAGGATCTGCAAAAATGGGAATGTGCAGTTTATTGGAGGCCAGCAGATGGAAAAATTAGTGAATAAAGGGGAGCAGTGTATGATAGCACACCTCTGTCTGATTCAAGCTCAAGAAGAGGAACTAGAATCTGGTACAGACATGGCTGCACTACTGACAAAGTACCAAGATCTATTTTCAGAACCTAAGAGCTTACCACCCACCAGACCTCAAAATCACAAAATTTTGTTGCTTGAAGGAAGTGCACCTACTAGTGTGAGACCCTACAGGTATCCTCATTTCCAGAAAAATGAAATAGAAAGAATTGTGAATGAGATGCTGGAAGCTGGAATTATCTGGAATAGTATAAGTTCGTATTCTTCACCAGTTTTGCTTGTCAAGAAAAAAGATAATACAGGGAGATTATGTATTGACTATAGAGTTTTAAACAAAATTACTGTCAAAGACAAGTTTCCTATTCCAGTTATAGACGAACTACTGGATGAACTACATGGTTCTAAGTACTTTTCCAAGCTGGACCTGAGGTCCGGTTACCATCAGATTAGGGTCAGAACTGAAGACATTCCCAAAACAGCCTTTCGAAATCACCAAGGGCACTATGAGTTTCTTGTTATGCCTTTTGGGCTCACTAATGCCCCTGCAACCTTCCAAAGTTTGATGAATGAGATCTTTAAAGCCTATCTGAGAAAATTTATTCTGGTTTTCTTTGATGATATTCTAATCTATAGTCAGTCTTGGGAAGAACACCTGCTACACTTAAAAACAGTTCTAGATATATTGAGAAGCCATCAGCTGTTAGTCAAAAAATCCAAATGTGCCTTTGGGAAAAAAGGAGGTGGAGTATTTAGGCCATATAATCAGTGACCAAGGTGTGTCTGCAGACAAGGAGAAGATCAGATGCATGTTGGAGTGGCCTGAACCAACAAACTTGAAATCCCTAAGAGGCTTCTTAGGACTTACTGGTTACTACAGGAGGTTTGTGAAAGGCTATGGGCAAGTTTGTGCCCCTTTAACCAACCTATTAAAGAAAGATGCATTTAGTTGGAGTAATGAAGCAAAGGAAGCATTTGAACAACTAAAGAAGGCTATGTCAACCACCCCTGTGCTAGCTATGCCCGATTACTCACAAAGCTTTGAGCTGGAATGTGATGCCTCAGGCAAAGGAATTGGAGTTGTGTTATTACAGCAAGGCAGACCCATTGCTTATTTGAGTAAGGCTTTGGCACCAAAAACTCTGGGACTCTCTACTTATGAAAAGGAATTACTGGCAGTTGTGGTGGCTACAAACAAATGGAGACATTACCTGTTGGGCAGACATTTCATCATCAAAACAGATCACCAGAGTCTCAAGTATCTCTTGGAACAAAGGATTACCACTTATATGCAGCAAAAATGGATCACCAAGTTATTGGGTTTTGATTACAAAATCAAATATAAGGCAGGATCTGAAAATAGAGCAGCTGATGCATTGTCCAGAATCCCAAGGGATGAGGGCAATTTGAATGCTATTACCATACTCTAGGAGCATTGGTTACAGGAAGTCAAAGACAGTTGGACTATCACCCCGGAATTACAAGATTTGATCACAGATTTGGACTCAGGTACGAAACCTCATCCAGGGTATGAATGGCATCAAGGTCTTTTGAAATATAAGGGAAAATTGTTCATTGGGCCAGCACCCCAACTGAAGGAAAAAATTTTGAAAGAATTTCACAGTTCTGCAAGTGGTGGCCATTCCGGAGTGGACAAGACAGTTCGAAGGATCAAGAGGAGTTTTTATTGGAAAGGTTTAAAGAGTGACGTCAAAAGATTCATCTCAGAATGTCTGAATTGCCAAACGAACAAAAATGAGAATGTCAGAATACTTGGCTTGCTGCAACCACTCCCTATCCCAACACAGGTGTGGATTGATATTGCAATGGATTTCATAGACGAATTACCCTGTTCAAGGGGAAAGAACTCCATCATGGTTGTGGTAGATCGCCTCAACAAGTACAGCCATTTTTTGCCTCTTTCCCACCCTTACTCTGCTCAGGATATTACTCAAATATTCATCAACAATATTTTCAAGTTACATGGAATGTCTAAGTCCATCATCACTGATCGGGATCCTGTGTTTACCAGCAATTTCTGGAAGGAGTTGTTTAAACTTCAAGGGGTTGAATTGAAACTCAGCTCAGCTTATCACCCACAAACGGATGGCCAATCCAAAGTTTTGAATAGGTGTTTGGAGAATTATTTGCGTTGTATCATTGGTGATCGACCTAAGGACTGGTGCAGGCGGCTTCCATTAGCTAAGTAGTGGTATAACAGCTCCTACCACTCAGCTGCTGGCATGACGCCTTATGAAGTGGTTTATGGGCAAGCTCCTCCCCACCATAGCCAATTCTTTGTGTAGGATTCTCCAGTGGCTGCTGTAAATGCTACCCTCCAAGAGAGAGACCAAACTATTGCAATCCTGAAGGAACATTTATTAGCTGCCCAGAATCGGATGAAAAAAGTAGCAGATGAACATCGTTCGGAGAGACAATTCGACGTTGGTGATTTGGTCTACCTTCGCCTTCAACCATATAAGCAACTTTCGGCTTCATTGCGACGCGACAAGAAGCTTGCCCCATGATTCTATGGCCCCTTTCAAGTCTTGCAACGAATTGGCCATGTTGCTTATAAGCTACAGCTTCCTCTGAACTACCATATCCATCCTGTCTTCCATGTTTCTTGCCTCAAAAAACATCTGGGCACACGGGTCACTGCCCAGCAACAACTGCCACCCACCAACTTGGTTGGTCATCCTCAACCAGTACTGGTAGCTGGTTCTATCTCGCTGACTAGTCAAGCGTCGCAATCAACCTGCTGCTCAAGTCCTGGTTCAATGGTCAAATTCATTTCCAAAGGATGCCACTTGGGAGAACTGGTCTACCATCCAAGAGCGTTTCCCTTTGTTTACACCTTGAGGACAAGGCTGCTCTTCAAGAGGCGGGGAATATTACGAGAGAAAGTAGAATGAGGTATTCAAAGTGGGCATGGGAATGACGTGTGCAGTGGTGATTGGTAGAAGACTAAACAATAATCAGTTGTAACTAATTCTGTTGATTAGAGCGTCGTTTGGTTAAACATTCAGTTAGGAACAGTTAGGAAGTTAGGCCTTTTGATTAGGCTATATAACTAAGTACCAAATGCATTATATGAAAGAATTAATCCAATATATTTTCTTTTCTCCCTGAATTTTATCTCTTCTTCCTAACTAGATTCGTATCGGATTGATTGTGGGACCGCAAGGGATGCAAGAGACAGTTGTGATATTTGTCATCAATGGTGGGAGGAGATTGCAACGATCCCGACTTGCATTGACAATCTAGTTCTGTGATTGATTGTGGGACCATAAGAAACGATCGTGGTTTGTGTTTAAGGGCACTGCAACGCAAAATCTGATTCTGTGATTGATTGTAGGACCATAAGAGACGGTCGTGGTTCAAGTTTAAGGGCACTGCAATGCAAGGTCTAGTTCTGTGATTGATTGTGGAACCGCAAGGGATGCAAGAGACTGTCGTTATATTTATGATCCATGGTGAGAGGAGATTGTGACAATCCCGACCCGCATTGACTCGCACAAATCGTATCAGTTCAAATGGATGGGCCTCTCAAAACCACAGCTGGATGGGCCTCTGGTCCTGGGCCATCATTCTTGATCCATACTTTTGCTTCCAAACATAGCCCCACCAAAGCACATGCATAACGGCTGCAGAAGATTTAATCCTTCTCCCAGAATCCGCTACCACCGCTACCAGAATCCAAAATTCCTGCAGATTGCCGGCCAAAAATCTCATTGGGGTTTCTTTGCAAGGTTCTTACTTATATATATATATATATATATAATTCGTATTCGATGCTCTTTCGGAGACTCTGTACCTCTCTCACTCGATTCGACCCAAACCCTTGTATTTTCTGTCGAAAACTCACCAACCCATTATCTGTTCCCAACTCCCACCCTCAATTTCTAAGCCCGAATTGCTTCAAATCACGACTTCAAGCATCAAATTCAGCGACCCACCGGTTTGTTTCGTCGAATTGCAAAATGGGTGACGCCCGGAGACCACCCGCCGTGCCGATACCGACCGTCGAGACTGCTGACAGGGCCGAACTGTACAGAGCACTCGAAGCTTCGGTGGGTTCACCATTCAGTTCACAGCCATTAGCCCCCAATCCAAACCCTTTGATCATAGTCATCAGCGGCCCAAGTGGGGTGGGCAAAGACGCAGTGATCAAGAGATTGCGGGAAGTCCGAGAGGGCATTCACTTCATCGTCACGGCGACGAGCCGGGCGAAGCGGCCCGGCGAAGTCGACGGAACGGACTATTTTTTCGTGAGCAAAGAAGAATTTCTGTCGATGGTTCAGAGAAATGAGCTCTTGGAGTATGCATTGGTGTATGGTGACTATAAGGGTATTCCTAAACAGCAAATTCGCGAATATATGGGGAAAGGCTACGATATTGTGTTGAGGGTAGACATTCAAGGGGCTGCGACATTGAAGAAGATCCTCGGAATGTCAGCGGTGTTTATTTTCTTGGTGGCGGAGAGCGAATCGGCATTGGTGAAGAGGTTGATTGATAGGAAAACTGAGACGAAAGAGACATTGCTGGTGAGGATTGCCACGGCACGCGAGGAGGTGAAGCATCTCAGGGCTTTTGATTATGTGGTGGTGAATTCTGAAGGGAAGCTCGACAGCGCAGTGAAGCGGGTTGAATCTATTATTGATGCTGAGAAAGCTAAAGTGTGGCAGAGGAGGCCAGTAATATAGCGGTCCATGGTGTTTTCTCTGTTAAAAGGTGAGCCTAATGCTTATTTTCATTTACTTGCTAAAACTAGATTTGGTGAAAAATATTGTTAATTTTTTGTTCTAATGATGTGTTCAGAGCTTTAGGTTAGACCACATGATTTGGAACTTGAATGGGATTCAAGCTAAATCGTCATTTCTCATGTAATAATGATTTGGGTACAGGCATGGAGCTGCATTTTGTGTTCTCCGTCTTTTGATGGTCACAGAAGATGAAGTTTAGACATTTTTCAGTTAATTGCCAAGTTGAATTCAATTGATTGAACGAATGTACAATCTTTTTGTATTTTGCTTTTAAGTTTACTAAATTGATTTTGATTTCATTAAGAGCCTTTGGTACTTAGGGTGATAATTGGTGATGATAAGTATTTATTAGATTCAGATGTTATTTGCCTACGAGTTATTTGATGGATGAAGCAAGCTTCATCAATATCAGCAGTGTTTTACCTGCATATCAAGGTTGCCAACAACACTTGTCCTATGCCATTCTAAGCAGTTTAGGTCATTAAATACCGGATGCTTCATTTTTATTTTGATATAAGGCCCATTGATGAGAATTTTTGGCCTTCTAGTTAATGGAGCTGAATATCTGTTTTGGTGTTTGAGCCTGTGCATTTACCTATTAAATATGCCATGAGAATTTGGTCAAGTGGCCTGTGATGGTTTTGTTGATGATATAGAACTTTGGCTTTTTTTTTTGTGGTACAAAAAAAAGGTGGTTATTGCATAAACAACAAGGTTTATTAAAATGTGTATATGGAGATTAATTATTCAAATGCTATATGCAGTCATGGTTTTCTGCATGTATTTCTTTGATCATTCAATTCTCTAACTAGAGAAAGTGATACAGCTTTTTTGATATCTTTCTTGTATAATACACTTGGTTGCTTCAATTTTACCCTTAAGACTGTTGAAAACATAACTTGTACAAGCAGTAAGATAGGCCAAGCAAGTGAAGGAAATGCCACCTAAGTATTAATACAGCCCAAGCTGTACCAGTGTGAACAATGGCTCAATTTTCGCCACTCTTTGTATTATATTGCCAACTAGAGGAAATGGATCCGAGTAGCTGACCCTAAGTAATAAGGACAAAGGCTTGTTGAGTCAAATTGAGTTTATATTGCAGAACTTAATGTTTGCTTATTTTGCTTGCGTTGCTAACTAAGTCTAAATATTAAGTTGCTTTATGATTATCTCAAATTTGGTCAGAAAATTTTATGATGTTTGTCTTGGCCAATTTTTCTTGTATTCTACCTCAATCATTTGGTTATTTGGATGGTGGCTTTTTAAATCTGATTGTCCAAAATGGCCCCTACTTTTATTATTATTTTTTGCTTCTACATCGGCAATAGGCTGTTGGATTCACTTCATTTACATTGGTTATGGATCTGGTGCTTGTTGGTTGAATTAGACAAACCTTTTGTAGAAGTTATGGATGCTTTGTTAGGATTTATGGCTACTTTCAGTTATATTGAATAATATGTCCTATTCATTGATGAATTATGATGTTGATCAACTTGAGTCCTCACAATATCTGAGTGGCCAGGTCTCCTAATGATATTACCTCCATTGTCTTCCATGTATCTTACATTTTTATTTTTCAGCTTTTGTTCACTAGTCATTGTTTGTGCAAGCAATTGTTCTATTAGTCATGCTGATTTGTTTTATTCATTGCATCTAGAGCCTTTTTTTGCTTGGTGTGGTTGAATTGGGAAGAATGAAATAGGACTTTTCTGGGGTGCTACAGCAGCTGTTGAATAGTAAGCTTTTGTCTATTCCGTATAGTTGGCTTTTAGTAAGGGTTAAGCCCAAAGCCCAACCTAGGTCAATTGTTGAACTTTGTAGAATCTATGGTGGTGTAAGGAGTGTATAGCTTATTGTGTTTGCCTCTCGTTTTTGTTTATGGTTCTCTTATCTTGCTTATCAAAAAATAGTCATTGAACAGGCTGACGTAGATATAAATGGATGGATATATTTTGACATTCTTGGACTTATAGCTCATTGGTCTTAATTCTTGATTCATATTCAGTAATTAAAAATCTGTATAAAGGTAGACCTGGATCGATGTTTTAGGCTGTCAGTGCATCTTGCTTGACCCATTGACTGTTTTTATGTACTTCTACAACCTGGATTGATATTCTGTTCTGGGGAAGTATTTGGAGGGACACAAATAGGCCTACTAAATCTACTAAAGCTCTTGGTAGAAACAAGCTAAACATAGCAGTTTGTTTACCTTTTATCTAGCCAGCCCTGCGGGTATCGTAGTATCTCTTGTAGATTTCCTCTTATCGTATCCCCTCCTGAATTTCGTGGCTTTGAACAACAAAATGTTCATGCATTCAACACCATTTGCTCCTACGTTTCTATTTCGTTATTTATTAATTTACGCACTTAAATTGACTTTGTGCTTATTTGTTGGTACTGACAAACTAATGGATTTTCTTGAAGATATGTATGGCAAGCTTGATTATGTATTCTGAAGTCAATTTTGCTATTGCATATTTGCTTCTGTTATTATTTTGTTCATTCTTGTAGGGGATAATCAGAAGAGGGGGGGGGGGCGGCGATTATCAGGTTGCTGTGTAAAACTGCACTATTTGCCCTTTAGTAACAAACCTAGTTGGCACATATTATGCTATTGGACATGTACTTGCCACACGAGTACGATGAGAGTTTTGTAAGTGCCAATCACAATAAGCAAAACATGAGAAAAGAGACTTGTTTGACTATTTGAACTACTTACTAACTCTTGAAGCTTATGAAATTTTTTGAGCATAAAAGCTTATGCAATTTTGGTTTAACCATTGATGAGTCTTATGGTTTGTATTTGTATGCTCTGCATTTTTTTTTAACTACAGATGGCACATTCATGGCATGCATTTCCTTTATGGACTCTGAAAATACAAGTGTGTCGATTTCCATTAAGGTTGAACTTGAACCCCCTACCCATAACATAGATCTCACCTATAGCACAACCCTGTGAAAGCTTCATGTATCTATCTATATCTAAATACATAACCAGGTTTTTGTCTTTTTTTCTTCTTTCTTTCATTTTGATAGCTGTACAAAGATATATAGGACAACTCAGTTCACGAGGCTTGTGCTACAGCAGGGTCTAGGAGAGTCAGATGTCCTAGCCTTAAACCCGTGTGTGAAGAGACTGTTTTTGTGTTGTAAACATATGACGTCGAGGTCCTAATAGAGATCCTTGAAATGCTTGACATAATAAATAATAGGGACGGCAACCGTAAAGGATCAAAGAGGATCAACGACTTCGTTTGGCGCCAGTTGAGTATGGATCATGAATTTGGTGTTTGAGAAACTTTGCACAAATGTAATACACGTGATCGAAACTCTATAGATGAGAGAGAGAGAGAGAGAGAGAAATGGTCTCTGAATGTGAAGAAGTCCATGAGAGAGGAATGTGGCAACTTAAATGAGTTTCGTGTGAGAGATGAAGAAAATGGTGGTGCAGGACGTAAGTTTATGGATGAAATTGATTATCCACGAAAAATTCATTATGAATTAGTGATTCTCTCAAAAACCTTTTGGGGTGAATGAAATATTGAGGCGGCTTCAATTTTAAAAGAACAGCAAATTGGTACATCAAATAATTAAAAACAGAAACTATGCCCTCTCAAGAGTGGTGCCCCCACCATATCACTACCAGAATCCTCCTGATTTGTTCAAGACTCGTCTTGATCGTTTCCATGTATTGTTTGTCAAGAGATTTGCCCATTGCATCTTGATCATTTTTCATGTTGGTCACGAGATCTGCACATTAATTCTCTCTTTTAGAACCTGTTTGGAGTTTGGGAGAATGGAAAGGAAAGGGACGGAAAAATTTTTAAAAAAAATTCTCATTTTTCTCTTCTCTAGTTTGATTCTATTTATGAGAAAAAAGAAAGAAAAAATGAAGAAAAAAATTTAAATCACTCTTTCTCTCTACTTTCCTTTCACTTTTTTGGTTTATTTTTTTTACAAAATCAAATAAGATCAAAAAAATATTTTTATTTTATTTTTTCTTTTCCTTCGTTCTCCCAAGCTACAAACAGGCTGTTAGGGTAGCTTATTGTGCATTGACATATTTGCCTCAAGAATTTGTAAATCTAATGCTACATGAAGAAAGTTAGGTGATTTTATAATTATTATCTTCTCAAGAGTCAAGACCATAATGTCGCATTTCATTTGGGTCACCATTAGCTTCCATTTAAATATACTTTGAAATAGATCACGTGGGACCCATTACTTGGTAATGCCCACATCATTCATTCCGTTGGAATATCTTGCAAATCTCAAAGACTATGAACCCAACAAGGAAGCTTTCAAACTGAAAGCACACTTCAATTTAAAAATGTTTTGTTTAACATTAGATAAGAAGCAAAACCACAGGGCGACTTCGTACCTAATGCTCATTCATATTATACATAAGATCTCTAATTTGATGCTTTTCTAGCTTAGTCATCATTTACGCAACAAAAATTTTGTCTGATTCATGTAAATAATGACTTTGCATGAATTGCTAGCCGCCACAGCTGTGGTGGCCTTGTGGGGGTAAAAGGTTGTGGGGTGGGTCACACAATGTATTGTATGTGCATGACATCTCATGCAAATCTATTGCACCCAGTATTGAATGTCGGTGATGATCAATAAAAAACACCAAGCCTTATGTCATGACCGAAACAACAAATACAAATATTATGTCACATATATACATACATATATGTATATATATATATGTGTATATAAATATTCATATACATATCTCTCATAAGAAGAATATTCTTGTACTCAAAGGGATGATGAAGTGGGGGGGAAATTGGGACCCATTGTAGAGCCTTTAACTTAACACAAGAAAGACTTTCCCAAGTAGCACAATCCTGCAAGCCACAACCAGCTAATTGCCACTATTGCACATTAACAAGATTGAATCAGTCAGAAAATGTTATAACAGTTTCATGGGGAAAACAATATTGAAGACAATTTTCATAGTAGTTGGGTCCAGGATCATTCATGGTTAGACTGATGCATATGTTCATATTATTGATGAGATATTAAGATTTTGAATGAACCCTGGTGTGGTACTTCAAATATAATAAATTCAAGTTCAATGCTTCTAACTAACAAAGCATGGTAAGATCAAAATTTAATAGAAGCATCCAAGCAATTTATCCGAAAACTTAAGTGAGGGTACTATGGTCAATTCACAAATGGGTTTGTTTGTCAGGCAACCAAAAGAGGATCAAAAGGCTAAATAAAAGAAGAAAGGTGATTGCTTTTCTGTTGTAAGAAAAGGGCCTTTTGAAACCTGGGTTGATCCCATCTTGAATATAGTGGGAGACAGGCACCTTGAGAGAGAGAGAGAGAGAGAGAGCCCAATTTAAGAGGAAAGCCAACTAACAAAAACAGAAAACGTACTTCCTTGAAAAAAGGGCGGAAAGAGAAGCAACTTAACGTTTCTCTTTCCTCTCCGTTTCCATGGCATAAACGTGCTCCCCAAGCTCATTTTCCTCCTCTATACTACTATATAATAATCATTCCACCGTTCTCTCTTCACAGCTCTAAGACAGCAAGTTTTCCAAACCAAAACTAAAACCTTAACCTACCACTTCAAAACAGAGATTTAAGGCTGATCCAACCCACCAAAACAAGCATTTGGTTTTGCAGATTTTAAATTGATCCAGCAAGATGGATCATGGGGGGCGAGACCCAGAAGGCGGAGGAAATGTTCATTTGCAGATTGACGAGCTTGGCAGTGCAGGTCCAACCATTTTTGAACCCCAAAGCAGTATTCAGAAGGGAGAGAGCAGCAATGCAAATTCAGTTCCTCCATCAAGACCACCGGTCAGAGCACCGGAAAAGAAGCTGACCCTCTTTGCTCTCCGGCTAGCGGTTTTGGAGAAAGCAGCGACTGGCCTAGGAACTCTGGGTTTTATTTGGGCAACGGTCGTTCTTCTTGGAGGTTTTGCTATTACTCTAGACAAAACAGACTTCTGGTTCATTACCATTATTCTGTTAATCGAGGGGACTCGAATATTCAGCAGGAGCCATGAGCTTGAATGGCAACATGAAGCTACATGGTCAATCGCTGATGCTGGAATCAATAGCTTCCGAGCAATAAGATCCAGCTCACACTTCATCATCAAAACTCTGAAGGCGATCTTCCGGCCTATTGATGTAGTTCGGAAACAAAGCCGACGAAGCAGAGAACTAGCTACAGAGATTACGCACCTGGCAATCCGTAGAAACTGGGTTCAGCAAAAGACACCAACTCGAACATGGGTGAGTTCAGATGTTCCTCTTCTTCCATATGCCCGATGGGTTTTCCTATCGAGAAATGCTAGCAAGGTTCTCTACTGGCTCCAGCTTGCATCTGCAACAGCCTGCGCAGTTTTGTCATTAACGAGGCTCATCAAACATAACTATGGAGAAGTAGCAAAAGGAGATACCGACAAGAGAAACCGCCAGTCTGCTCTGATTATCTTCTACGCCTTGGCCTTGGCAGAAGCTTTGTTATTTCTCTTGGAGAAAGCCTACTGGGAATGGAAGGTCACATGCTGTAAGGTGCTGGAAGAGGTGAACAAGGAGTGCGAGCTGGGGCCTTCAGGTATGGTTTCAATTAAAAGGTTCTTTTACGACGCCTATTCAAGATGTGTAAATGGAAGCATATTCGATGGCCTAAAGATGGATATGGTTTCGTTTGCTATGGACCTATTGTCTTCGAATTCCCCGGATGAACAGCTCATTGGAGTTCGGATTTTACAAAAATTTGCAACGAATGAGAGATTCTCCGATGACACCCTACAAAAGATTGGAATAACATTTTCAGTGATGGAAAGGTTAGTTGAAATGTTGAATTGGAAAGATCCACAAGAAGAAGAGATCAGGCAATCGGCGGCAGATATCTTGTCAAAACTAGCAGGTAAAAAGCAAAACTCACTTCGGGTTGCTGGAATAACTGGTGCAATGGAATCAATATCATCTCTGCTCGAGAACCACAGGACTCCTCACGGTGCAGCTGATGAAATCTCGGAAAAAAGAATCATCCACGACAATGAAAATTATAGTTTCTGGACATTCAATCATTTGGGACTACTTATTCTAAAGAAACTTGCTCGTGACCATGATAACTGTGGAAAGATAGGACACACAAGGGGACTCTTACCTAAAATAATAGATTTTACGCATGCAGGAGAGAGGTTATTGAAGGATGAAACTGTTTCACCATCTCAGATTTTGACAGTGAAACGATCTCTTCAAGTGGTGAAGATGCTGGCAAGCACAACATGCACCACTGG
Organism: Euryodendron excelsum; assembly: GCA_033060915.1. Taxonomy (NCBI): domain Eukaryota; kingdom Viridiplantae; phylum Streptophyta; class Magnoliopsida; order Ericales; family Pentaphylacaceae; genus Euryodendron; species Euryodendron excelsum. The sequence continues at coordinate 3,844,176 of CM065387.1, read as the reverse complement.
TAAGCAGCTCCGAAGAGAGATTTCAGAGGTTGTTTTCACAATCAGTAACATCAGAGATATCCTTCGGTATGGAGAGAAACACCCAGTGCTTCAACAACTGGGCATAGAAATCTTAACCAGTCTGGCACTGGAAGAGGATGCAACAGAGAGGATAGGGGGCACAGGTGGAGTTCTCAAAGAATTGTTCAACATTTTCTTTAAACAGGGGATGCCTGAGAATCAGAATCATGTGAGAACTGCAGCTGGTGAAGCACTAGCAATGCTGGCATTAGAAAGCAAGAGTAATTGTCATCGAATTTTAAAATTGAAGGTACTTGAAAAGCTCGTTGAAGCATTGGAGGTTCCATTGCTACGCATAAATGCAGCAAGAATCTTGACAAATTTGTGCACCTACAGTGGAGCAGACCATTTCTTGCAGTTAAGGAGGGTCACTGCTGCAGCACCCACTGTAAGTTTTCATTGACCCCAGCAAATATTCATTTTCTTTTCTTTTCTTTTGTGGTTCAGTGATCAGAGATGTCCAAGCTAACTTACGCGCACGTTGAGTAAACCACTTCCCGATCCGGTCAAAGAAGGTCACTCACACCGAAACTACGGAATTTACAATCAACTCTTTCACTTGGCAAGAGTCTCTTGACCTTCCAAAGGAAGACCAAGAGCTCTGGCCAACTGGGCTAACCTAGTTGGTTACATTCATTTTTTTTTGACATAACAGGATTTTCTCTTCTCAAAGAAAAGCAGAAGATAGGGTTCCTTTACTCATATCTGAAATTTGGGAGGTAATACAGACAATAATCTACAAATTTAACTCCATTGCAGGTGCTTAGAGCAATCATGTCAGAAAAAAACAAATTGCAAGAAGTGATGGTTGGACTAGCAGCACATGTTTTCAAATTTATGACTACTCAAGAATCGCGCATCACATTCAATAAAGCTGGAATTCAAGAAGCCGAATTAGCTAGTGCACTAGTCCAGATTCTGAAGAACAATCAATATCCACCAATCAAGACTCCAAGAATAAGGAGGTTCGTCATAGAGTTGGCAATTTGGATGATGAGAGATAAGGAAACAAATATTCAAAGTTTCAAGGATCTGGGAATGAAGAAGGAGCTGGAGTGTGTGACAGAGACAACGTCAGAGCTTGAAAGCTTCTGTGTTTTCTCGGGTACCGTTGGACTGAACCGGCACAGCACAACAATTCACTCTCTAGTCGAAACTGCAACGAAGTTACTGGAAGATGAGTAACTTATGAAGATGCAGAATTCGTCTTGCCAGAATAATATTTCATTCGACAAATCAGAAAAATGCAATAATTTTGTAATTATGGATGCATGAAGGTTGTAGGAGATTCTTTTTTTTTATTCCCCCTAATGTAACAAATAAGAACCAGAAATTATACTATGTCAATGAGCAAGCTATATCTATTGAGAATCTCCTAGTAACCAGGCTACATGTTTTTTTTTAATTTCCATCTTAGATTGTTAGTATCAATAACTAGTATGCGCATAGTGTCACGGGCTAGACGCTTGTCATCCAACCCAAAAGCCTAAACTATTAGGTAGTGCTGTCTACCCCTCTTATATAGCTAAAACGTCCCTCCTTCTATCCGATATAGGATCATGACATACTCTCCCATCCGAATCCGCGACGCTCTCGTCACAAATCAGACCACCCTGTCCACTCCACCTAAGCCATTGGTTGACATACTCTCCCATCCGAATCCGCGACGCTCTCGTCACAAATCAGACCACCCTGTCCACTCCACCTAAGCCATTGGTTTAAAATCAAATCAGGAGTTAGGCTGCTCTAATACCACTTGTCACAGGCCGGATGCTTACCATTCAATCCAAAAGCCTAAGCTATTAAGTGTTGCTGCCTACCTCCTTATATGGCCTAAAACCTCTCTCCTCCTATTCAATGTAAGATCGTAACAACAGGCAAAGGAAGACATTTGAACTAGGTTATACATGCTGATTGCCAAGTATGGGTGGAGGGAGGTTAACTGCAGTGCGGTGGAGGGGATTTAGATTAGCATGTCACATACCATCAGTGCTCTCAATTCTTAAGGCATCGCATGCCAAATTAAACTAGCCAAGATCAAACCCACCCTATTCTATCATCCTAAACATCAAGAAGCTTCAACTTTTTCTTTTTCACCTGGAAGGTGGGAAAATGCTCAAAACTGGCTATTGTAGCCTTGCGACCATTCGAATACTCACCTGACATATATTCAACTGACTAACGCCTACGACATCTTTTAGCAGTGTAAGTTCAAATACTCACCTGACATATAATCAGACTTTTTCAAATAATTTTTTCTGTTTTTATTACATTTTTAGTTAAGATTTTATTTTTTTTTAACTTTTTGTGGGATTTTAATTAGACTTCTGACTTACTTTTTTTAACAAAAACATATACTAGAATTGTTTTCATGATCAAGCTTGATACTATTGTACCACCACATATTTGTTGACTCAATTGGGACGAAGAAAAATTGCTCATTTCCCCTAAAGTGAAATTCATTTGGCGCAGCTTTTTTAAGTTAGAGTCGTGTTGGTTTATAAGATATAAAACTTATTAGAATGTGAATCAAGAGATCGTCAATTTCTAAACACAAACATTGTAGAACAATTGAAACTGGCCGGTCTCATATTCGATCAGTCCTCACGCTATTATGACTAATTATAATTCATGAAAATGCATAAAGCTAACATGATCAGTGTAAACAGTAATTCTGTAAAAGCTCAAAAAAATAATCATCGAAAGACTAGACACCCCATACCAAACGGGAAAAAAAAAAATAGAACTAGCAAATATTACAAATGAATAACATTAGTAACATTTAACATTTGGATTAACCATTGGGTGTATTCTAATAGCCAAAAAAGGGCCACGTAGTTAAACCAGACATTTGCCTCCCCTACCCTTTATCACCCTTTTGGGTTAACAGATGTAAATCATGTTCATACAAACAAGAGGCCGAAATACCAACTCCCACTAAGATATACAAATTCACAGCAATTTCTTCTGTTTTCCTTTTTTCTCTTTTTTTTGTCAACTATTTCCCAATACTAAAATTCCTGCCATTTACTTTGTTACAAAACAATACAGACATCAAATTGTTTGAATTTCGAAATCAATTTCATCGACCGTTTCGGAAGAAGTTGAGATCCCAACGCCGCATCAAACCGTCTATGATATTGTTTGCCGGGTTCCTTACAACTGTTACAGTTGCTTTTGTACAATCAGACATATCAGTACCAGAAGAGCTTTTGATGCCAACATCACCATGTGCAGAAGCATCTGCCCTTGTACTTCCCAATTCAACTAAGGGTGGAGCAGTGCCTGGTGAAGGTCCGGCAGATGACACACTCGTGTCTGGAGATGGGAGTTGGGATGCCAAGTTATGCCCATCGGCTGCCAATGTTGTGGTGGATTCTGTCCTTGAGGACACACAATGATCTATTGTTGAAGACTCATCAGGTTTTTCTTTCCCCGAAGGCTCGTGCAGATCAGTGTCAGCACTAGATGGCTGTTCCTCGAGATGAGGATGTCTCGTATCCAAGTCTTTCAGTGACTCCATCACTGCTTCCATGAACATCTGAAATATTTTGGCAAACCAAGGGTCAAACAAGGCATGTGAGACCATTAAGTCTGCAAAGATTTATTCCATGAACTGGAGAAAACAATGAATATTAACTCACCCTTTCTTCTTCTTCCACATTGGAAGGGAAATCTGCCAAATTATCAAGTGGGTATTCAACATACTCATCATCATCTATCGAAGTTGGAACATGGGGTCCATAAGGATGACCGTTGGAAAATTCAAAGCTAATCATTTTAGAAGATGATGGGACGGGCTTAGTTCCAGATCCTTCTTCCTGCAGCACAGTACGGTTGATGTTAGCTAAAAAAAAAAAAAGGTGTCCTTTTCTCTTGATAATCTATTTTGTTTTGAATTTTTTTTTTCCCAGTGGCCATCTAATTAGTCAGTGATGACTTTCGCTTTTGGCAGCCACGCAAACTAAGCAAAATTCAATCAAAAGCCCTCACTTTGAATAGCTAGTGACTAGTGTATCTCCCCATCCAAAGAATCACTGCAGGTACAACTGAAATAGAGCCCAGAGGTAGGACAGGAACGAGCAAATATGAACATAGTGATGAAGATCATATTAACACAAAATATGGCTCATAAACTGTCACAAGTGGTCCACAGACTAAAGTGCCTTATTGACAAATGTACTTTCATCTTCTTTTGGAATAAGCTTCTTGGGAAAGGTATCAAAAGCATAATGACCTTTATCTATAATATATATGAATTTTGGCATCAGGGAGAACTATGAAAGAAGTTTTCAGAAAAATCAAGAGGAGAAAGTAGAAAGATACCTCTGCTTCTGATTGCTTGTCTTTAGATGAGATTTCAGAAGGGACCTGAACAGTTTCAATGAGAAAATTAATAGCAGTAGACGTTAAAATAACAAAACAAAATTTGAACTCAATACAGAAACGCATCAAACAACCAAAAACTTCTTTCTCCTTTTTTTACCCCTTTGTTGGTGGGGGGTGGTCAAACTGATTTTGCCATCCAGTATTCGTCAATGGTCCACCTCCCTTTTTTCCTTTTTCCACCCCTGCCCTTTTGCTTTTGTTTTTCTTTTCCTTTTGGTTCTTTTCTTTTCTTTTTTTCCAAAACTGACTTTGACAACCATATTATTTGTCCATTCAGTGGAGCAATGGTTTGTCAGTTTTCACCATGGGAGACACTTATCAGGACATTCCAATTGCCAATGCACCATAACAAAAGTTGCACATCTCTAAGCTTATATGTGAAGCTTTACTTTAATGTGTCTGCAAAAAATCCACACACTGAACTACTGACCACTGTTTGACTCATGAGTCTCTTGGAGCGAAGTTGGTTGATGGCATCTTCTGTGCTGCTTGCTGCTGGATCTGCAATCAACCAATCAATAAAAGAAGAGACTTCCAAATAAAAGAACCTACGGAAAGCAGCATTTTAAATAAGAGACACAGAGCACTTGTTCATACCTATAGCTGCTGTGAAAAAAGCATTTTGTGCATATCCTACGTCATGCAAGGTACTCCAACTATCCTGCAGGTGGAATAGACAAAACATAGATTGTGGGTTGGGAATCTGAAATCATCCACTTTCAGTAAAATTTAAACCTACAATAGGATATAGTTGTAGTTCAACTTACTTTGCCAACGTAATCATGCGTTGCATCAAAAAATGTCCCCCCAACTTCATCCTCTGGAGGTTGCAAAACATTGTGGAAAAAAATATTTATAGAATCAAAATAGAATTGTGGACGTGGAGAGTTGTGATCTCCCTCAAATTTGATGATATTCTTGTCCCCCTGCCAAAATCATGAATTCAAACAGATGAGAACAGCAGGGTATAAAATCACTGGAATGCCAGAGAAGAAATGCAAACAACCAGATAATATTGCAAATGCCTACTCTTTTTCAATGCATTGTTATTTGTATCTGTGAACTATCATAATGATAACAGTGATCTCACTTGATAGAAGGTATGGAAGATCAGATCAATTATCAAAAAACAAAACGCAAAACTAGATTACGAGATCTTGAACCAAAAGTTAAAAGATGAAAATTCTTTAACCAAATATGTCCAACACAATTTGCTAAGCTCGAATCCTGTAGGAGTGTAATCACCAGATGCAAGTAATAAACACCATATTACAATGCTAAATTTCATGATTTTCCTTCGTCTTTGGTACCCTTCAACACTTTTATCTAGGTATGAGCTACTAGCAGTTTTCCGCAGACTGATGCATGACCAGTTCACCACAAACTAGGAATTTGCCTATCATTCACTGAACTTTTGGTTGGTGCTACTCCCCCTAACGGCAGCCATTTAAAGTTGCTATGTGGTCCCACATGATGAAATAAGGAATCACAGCCCTTTACATAAGCAGATGGTAACATGTGTGATGTGCCTCTCCTAAAGGAAAGAGCATGCAACTTCCCACAAGCAATCAATACTTTATGGACCCTGCCATTAAGCCTCTAAGGTGGTAACATGTACCACATTCAAGATATGGTCATGACCACCGAAGAAACTGAAACAGATCACTTTGCTCGTTACCAATTTTTTACCCCTTTTCATGATCAAGCAGCCCCTAACATATTCAATTCCTTGTACCATAAGTTCTCTTTTTTTTTTTGGTATTTTTTTCTTTTTTTGAACTTATCAAAAAAGAAAATCACACCAGTTCTAACCTATAGCTTCCTTTTTTCTTTCTTCCCCCCACGCAACCCCAAATTAAAAAAAAACACGGCCCAGTAAAGGGGGGAGAGAGAGAGAGAGAAATTAGAGAAAATATATTGAATTGAAGTTAGTATTGTCTTTCAACATTAATAGTATAACTTTCCTGATGCTTGCTTTTAATTAAATTGATAAGTCTACAATTGATACGTCTTTAGAAGCAACGAACTAGAAGCTTTGCTTTTGAAGGCATTGAAGTTTTCACCATGGATATTGTTTCTTATAACAAAGCACTTTATAACAAAGCACCAAACTTAAAAAAAAAAAAAAGGAGAAACAGTCAAATATATGCCTTAAAGTAAAACATGGCTCTAACACTGGACAAAATCCAAGTATTAAATTGATATCGCAAATACACTTTATTCTGATGAGCAGAAAATAAGTTATATATTGTGATGCAGAAAGACATATAATGCATACATGCATGAAAATATACCAAATCCTTGCAGATTCTACCATTAATTTCAGGAGACAATTACCACATAAGCATCAAATATACGATCTGAGTGATGAGGCTGTATAAAATCGTCATCATCAGCATGCCCCAATAAAACAGGAACGAAGCAGGACTTCGCCACCTATAAAAGAAGTGATGACAATCACTCTCATGAAAAACAACAATAAAGTAAATATTAAACTGGAAAAAAATGTATCAATACTTCAACAGGGCTTAATCATAAATTAATTACTTATTCCCACTAGTGCATCCTAACTTTTCGTTTTTTGATAAGTAAGCAACTTTATTCAGAAAAAAAACACCAATAAATGGTGTCACCATTGTACATGAGGTGTATCCAAAATCTAACTCCCCCCATTTAATAAAGTCCTCCTATAAAATATAACATTGCAAAAGAGGACTCACAAAAATGTCCTGAAAGCCAAAATGCAAATGTATGTAAAAGGGAAGCCTTAAGCCTATACACTGGTAAAATAATATTCTCAAAAGTTCTTCTATTACGTTCCTCCCAGATGCACAGAGGAGCCAACTTCCAAGCCTTTCTTCTTTGACCTAACTCTGCAACCTTTAGACCAAAAATCATATAATGCAACAACTAAATCTGGCATAACCCAAAAAATTTAAAAAACTAAGAATAACATACTCCAAAGTTCCCATACCACATCACAATGAATAAGCAAATGCTCAACAGTCTCTTCTGCTTTATAACATATACAATACCAATTAGGAATAAGCTGACCCCTCCTCCCTAAATTATTAATAGTAAGAATTGCATCTAATGTAATTGTCCCAACAAAAAAAGCCACTTGAACTGGAGCCCTTATTTTCCAAATAGATTGCCAGAGAAAAGATCTCTCCGACCTACTACATGTAAAATCATAATACGAGCGAACAGAGAACTTCGACTTATTACTAGCCCAGATCATATGGTCCATACTATTTCTCGGAATCTTTAGTTTGTATAAAGACTCTAGAAAATCAGCAACCTCCTCTAATTCACAATCCTAAACAGCCCTAAAAAAAAAAGGTTCCCAAACCACCATCGCTTCTGAAATCTTCAAATCATCAGCCACTAAAGCATTCTTCTCTCTAGCTAAAGCAAAGAGATTTGGAAAAGCAATCAAAAGTGGAATGTCCTTACACCGAAGATCATGCCAAAACTTAACTCTACTACCATTACCAATAGCAAAGCTGATATCCCAGAAAAAATCTTCCCAACCATTTCTAATCCCCTTCCAGAGACTAATCCCATAAGAATGCCAGCACTCTGCAGACGTCCATCCACCCTCTGCCATACCATATTTACTTTGGATAACTAGTTTTCATAATTGCCCATCCTCTTCCACAAACCTCCAAAACCACTTGCCCAAGAGAGCTTGATTGAACTGTCAAAGAACTCGAATTCCCAAACCACCATTCTGCACTGATGTACAAATTTTGTCCCATACCACAAGGTGATACTTAGACTCCTCACCCAAACCCCCCACAGAAAATTCCACTAGAGCTTCTTCAGTCTATCTGCCACTGATGCTGAAATGGTAAACAAAAACTTAAAATAAGTCGGTAGACTAGACAAAGAACTCTTAATTAGTGTCAACTCACCCCCTTTTGGCAAATGTTGGCGCTTCCAAGAAGCAAGTCTTCTTTCAGTCCGCTCTACAATTCCATTCCACACCTCTACATTTTTAGAAACAGAACCAATAGGTAGACCCAAATACATAGAGGGAAAATCACCCACTTTGAAACACAAACAGTCCGCTAACTCCCCTATATTCCCTACAGCACCCACTGGAATTAATTCACTTTTTCCAACATTCACTTTGAAACCTGAAATGGCCTCAAAACAAATAAGAACACAACAAAGATATCTTAATTGCTCCTTAATAGCATCACAGAATAAAATTGTGTCATACATAAAAAGTAAATGGGAAATAGAAACCTCCTCCAGCTCCCCACCTCTCCCCACCTGAAAAGACCCGATCATACCCCCATCAATAGCTACTGCAGCATTCAACTTAAGGCTTCCATCACAAGCTATATACAATATAGAAAAGGAGGCCGCAATTGCGGTGGTTGTGATAAGTGGCTCATTTTGAATGGATCTAAAAAAGTATTTTGTTTCAAAAATAATAAATAATAAATAATTATTTGGTTCTCTTTGGTTTATTGTACATGTATTTATTTTTTCAAATTATGATTCACTGCAGTTATTTAATGTAACAATGATAAACAATTATTTGATTGTCTCTTTGATTCATTGTACATATATTTACTTTTTTAGACTATGATTCATTGTACTTATTTAGTATTTATGGTGTTGTTCAAATGAAGGAATATGATACTTTATTTTTCATGATTATTTATTATAGGTGTGAAATTCATGCCACTATATATTGTATTTATAAAATTTGTATCTATATCTATATTGATATCTATATAGAAAAGGAAGTCACCATCACCACGAGTGCAACACGTGGCTCATTATGGTAATGACATGTGACTTCTTTTCTTAGAGTTATATTTCTGATATAAATACATTAGATTACTATGCTTTAGTTTTGGTCCATTGTGTTTATTTTGTTCATGTATTTGACATAAATGCACTTTGTTGTTTGTTCATTCTTTTTATTTGGTTCATGTAATGGATATAAATATATAGATTTTTACATTTTTGTTGGATATCAATGTATAGGTTTTAACTTTTTAAACTTCATACTACTATACCATGTATTTACTACTATACACTCTACAATGTATTTACTAAATTCAAAATAAAAATTAACTCCATTATCTTTTTTAAAATTTCAATTATGAATTCAAATGTACAAGTCATCAATAATTATAACATTATAAATATAATATTAATAGAATTATATATATCTACATCCATATCTATATACAATATATATATAACTAGGCCATTATCATTGTGGTTGGGACATTTGGCATATTTGCTTTTAATTTTTTTTCATTTTTTGTGATTTAATCTATCAAACTTCTTTTCCCTATGCAAGTTAATCAATAATTAATTAAAGATCTTATTTTCTTATCTTATCATTGTAGTGGCGACACATGACATACTTTGTTTTTAATTTTTCTTTTACTGTTTGTGTTTTAGTTACTAAGCTTCTTTTCCCTATATAAGTTAATCAACAATTAATGAACCATATAACTTCTTTAAACCTTTTAGAATTAATCTTAGATGCAATGAATATGAATTTACTAAGAAGTATAAAAGTCAGTTGACTATCTTTTTAGTTTCCTTAAATACATGCATTCTTTATACTTATAATAATGTTTGATATATATAGTTTTCTTGAAAACTATACATTTACATTTAATATGAATTCCAAAAGTTAAGTTGACTATCTTCTTAATTTCTTGAACTATTATTAAATACATGCATTCTTGCATTTTCAATATTATTTCATACATGTAATTTTCAAACAAAATAGTTAAAATTCATGCCATTGTACATTGTATTCACCAAAATTTAGATAAAATACATCTTCACTGTCTTCTCAATTATTTCAATCATTAATTTAAGTGGTTGTGACATGTGGCATACTTTGCTTTTAATTTTTTTCACTTTTTGATTTTTAATCTATCTGGATTCTCCTTCTTATATAAATTAATAAGTAATTCTGAAATATATATTTTTTAAACAATTTACAATTTATTTTTAGATGAAATGCATCTATATTTAGTAAGAATTGTGAGACTCATTTTCTTAATTATTCAAGTTCTCTTTTCAAAGATACATTTTCAGATCCTTAAAATTCAATGAGAATTTTGAGAGAGTTAACTATCTTCTTAACTTTGTCAACTATTAACTTAAATTCATGCTTTTTTCATACATATAGTAATTATTCGTACACATATTTTTTGTAAAGATTGGTTTTTTTAATTTATTTATATTACTATCCATTGCATTCATCAAATTCATATGATATGCATCTTCACAATATTGATAATAAACGTAAAAAAAATTCCATGCATCACACGGCCATAAAACTAGTAATAAATAATAAGGAGATAGGGGATCTCCTTACCTTACACTCCTTGAACTTTCAAAAAACCCTGTTGGAGCACCATTCACCATAGTGTTGATACACAAAAGAAGATCTATTTCCTCTATTTATCTCCAAACCTCATCCTCTCCAAAAGATAAATTAGGAAATCCCATGATACATGATCATATGCCTTCGCGATATCCAATTTGCAAACCACACCAACGACTCCACTCCTCAATCTAGAATCCATTAGCTCATTTGCCACCAAACCGGCATCCAGAATTTGGCGACCCCCCATGAAGGCATTCTGAATATTAGAGATCACACTACCAATCACCTTTTTAAGCCATAGAGCCAACACCTTAGCCACTAACTTGTAAATATTCCATGTAAGGCTAATAGGACATAAGTCTTTTAACTCTATAGCTCCGCCCTTCTTAGGAATAAGGATGATAAAAGTTGCATTCAAACTCTTCTCAAACTTCCTATGCTCAAAGAACTGATTTATCATTGCCATAATGTCATTTCACACCACATGCCAACTGACTAAAATAAATGCCATGGTAACACCATTAGGGGCCAAAGCTTTATCTCCATTACAATCCTTCAAAGTTGCTACCACTTGCTCCTCAGCGAAGAAATCTCCAACAGACTCTTATCATCTTCCGATAGCATAGAGAACTCGAAGCCATCTAGTTTGGGTCGTCTATTACAGGTTTCTAAGTACAAATTCTTATAAAACCCATCACCTCTTCCCTAACCTCATCCTTATTCCTCAACTCTACCCCACCAACATTCAAACACCCGATAAAATTATTCCTGCGATGAGCATTCGCCATTCTATGAAAAAATTTAATATTATTATCTTCCTCTCTCAACCAAAGCAACCTTGCCTTTTGCCTCCGACTAATTTCATTCATCAGAACCAGTATACCCACTTCCCCTTTAGCTTCTTCAGTTGCAACACTTCCCCATCTGATAAAGCTCTCTCCCATCCTTAATTACTTGTACGCACATGCCCTTGCGGACATTGACTTTGACAAAGACTTCTGTGTTCCACTTTTTAAGATCAATCTTTAGTAACTTCAATTTCGTGGCCACAACAAAACCTGGATACCCACTCCTCAAAAACCTGCCTTCTTAAGCCACATAATTTCAAAACGAAATGGACTTTTGCTGTTATGAACACCACCACAATCCAAAACACTTGGAATATGGTCTAAAACTGGCCGGGGGTAAGCACACTGTATTACTGATGAAAAATGTTCTTCCATTAATTAAGCTCATTTAGCCCTGGCAACTTCCAGCGGTAAATCCATCAGGGCATTTCCTTCTATGAAACCCACTGGTGCATCCTAACTATTGTCCTCTATTGTCAAAATTGAGCCCCTCCATATTTCTATAAAGTTACCTTTTTAGAAGGCCAGATAACCCAAAGAAACAATGCCATAAGACCCCCCACATCTTATACAATATGGGCATTCTGACAGTCAAAAGCATATCAGAAGAACAGTCACACATACCAATCACCTTCTTAAACCATAGAGCCAACACCTTAGCCACTAACTTGTAAATATTTAATGTAAGGCTAATAGGATGGAAATCTTTTAACTCTGTAGCTCCGCCCTTCATAGGAATAAGGATGATAAAAGTTGCATTCAAACTCTTCTCAAACTTTCCATGCTCAAAGAAGTGATTCATCATTGCCATAATGTCATTTCTCACCACATGCTAACTGATTGAAATAAATGCCATGGTAAAACCATCAGGGGCCGAAGCTTTATCTCCATTACAGTCCTTCAAAGTTGCTACCACTTGCTCCTCGGCAAAGAAATCTCCAACAGATTCTTATCATCTTCCGATAGCATAGAGAACTCCAAGCCATCTAGTTTGGGTTGTCTATTACAAGTTTCTAAGTACAAATTCTTATAAAAACCCATCACCTCTTCCCTAATCTCATTCTTATTCCTCAACTCTACCCCACCAACATTCAAACACCCAATAAAATTATTCCTGCGATGAGCACTCGCCATTCCATGAAAAAATTTAATATTATTATCTTCCTCTCTCAACCATAGCAACCTTGCCTTTTGCCTCCGACTAATTTCATTCATTAGAACCAGTATACCCACTTCCCTTTTAGCTTCTTCAGGATTTTGATTTCACATACCTATATGAATTAAACATTGTCTAAATACAAAGAGACTAGCTATTTCTGATCAGTGAACAGAACTATGAAAACACTTAAAAAGAAATATTAACACATCCATTTAGCAGGAGATTTTGCATTGCAAGTTAAAGGATTACATAGAGAATGCATAATCATAAGATAATGATAAACAAAAGCATAATTTCAGAGAGGATAATGTTCAGGTGATCAACCAGAGCTACATCCCAACAAATACTTCTATGAATTATTTGGTAGAAACAAACCTTGATGGTGTTCAGCTCCGTTATGTCAAATTTGGCCTTCTTGAGAATAGATTTTCGCATGAACTGAATAGCAAACTTCACCTAAAAATAAGAACAACAAAGCACGTTATTTGTGCCACGATTTCAGGCCACAGAACCCAATGTATCAGTCTTTGCCAATATCAGCAAAAAGCATAGAGAACATGGATACTAATTAGATTGCAACTTTTACATTGAGTTTAAAAAAAAAAAGAGAGATGGTTTCTTAGAATGACAAAATTTCTTCCACAAATGGATCAACTTACAGTAAACTTGGGAAGACGAACTTTGTAGGTATCCACAAGTTCCATCATCAAGTCGACCAAATCAGAGAAAGGGCTGTCAAGAACCATCCCTGCAATCGAAGGATCTTCAGCTCCATACATTAAGCTGCAAATAGCAATTTGTAATGTTAATGGCAAATACACCAGTAGAGAGGCCTCGAAACAGCTCAAGGCACATTGAATGTTGTAGTGTCTACTTAAGTTAGCTGCAACTTGAAACCTGAATATCGTCATTAAGAGATAAATTTATCAGTGATATGCTCAAACTCATAGTTTCAGAACATTCCATACGATCAAACATACCCAGAGAAAGACATTCAACTGAAACAGCTATGTGGAATAGCGGAAAAAACATGGTAGAGTCACATATATTTTCCTATGAACTTATTTGGACTAGACATCGTGGCAGGGCAAATTCAGAGAGCCCTCATGTACACAATCAAAATGATATGTACAAAAAACAATGAACAAAAAATAATGTAAGTAAAAGGTAGTCATCAAAACATAAATAAAAGCTAGTCATCAATATATCATCACAATATAAATACATACACAAATTAAGCAGTAGTAGCAACCTTCGCTTAGCTGAGTAACCTAAAAAATGAATTAATTAAAAGAAAAAAGGCTCTTTCTGGACGGTAGCTCAAGGTAAGTATGTGCAGTTTGCAAAGCACATCTCCTTTCTTCATTTCATCATCGTGTCCAGTACCGCGCCCTTTTTACCATTAGCCATGTAGGTCAACATATCCATACCATTTAAGTGCAAGACCTTTCAACCTGTCCATCATTCAGGAAATCCATCATATTCATGTTATTGTAATCCATAAAGTTCTGAATTAAAAACTCCTTCTTTCAACCTCTACAGTCTAAAGCCTTTGTGCTTTATGTAATATTTGCAAGTTGACAGATGTTATATCCAGTGAAACTTCTTCAGCAATGCCATCGAGAAAAGGATTATGAACTTTCTTAATATTCCTGAAGAAAACAAAGGAAGATCCTCTATCAATAATCCAATGTAGCAAAACCTGGTGTAACTGCCTCTCGTTCCAGAGTTGAACGTTCCAGAGTTGAATCCCTTGCCAACTGAAAATCATTTAACAGCATGATACTATTCCCTCTTCACATCTGACATATGGTTAAGGGACGAGAACAATGACAACTTTTACATTCACATGTATGAAATCAACTTTTTTACTAAAAGCTGATGATCTTTCCCTCTTACTAGTAAAGGGGAAAGGCCTACCATTACTCCGCAAAATCTTTTTAGCAACTTCAGCAAATGATCAATTTGATTGAGGAAGGGGATAAAAATAGAGATTTCCATTTATGGAAGGTTGCTCATTCAGCAGAAACAGAAGCTCCTCTGCTTGATTGAAGTTCTCAGTGGAAAAAGTTGTAGTCAATTCTATAGAGGGCTTGGTTTAGGTAAGTGGAGGACTTAAGCTAAGAAGTTACTGGAATTCAAGAACATAAATTTCTGAAGATGAATTTAGAAATTTGCTTGTTAGGGAACACAGCTGAAACTAAGACCAAGCTTAGAAATAATCCAATAAGCTCCCATGGCATATACAAGCATGCTATTAGGTGTTGTGAATGGGTTCAAATGCTGCTTATTAAATAAGCTGTGATAAGAAAATCAGTTAAGACGAAGAAGAAGATGGAGAAGAAGAAAAAGAAAAGATCATTACAGAAGAGTGACTAGGTTTCTAAGGCTGGTAAGCAACCAACTGCTAAAAATAAGCTCCAAAAAAAGTGTGGTCATATGTAAGGTATTTTTTTACGGATGCCATAGAATATCTTGAGAAAACTAAGGCCTTCCACTGTATACAAAAAAAGATAATAGAAATGGAAAAGTTTCTTCAGAAACAAGCTGAAAGGCTTCAAAGAGTTAATTTGGAACTCCTATTCTTAGAACTATCAGCAATTTCCCAGATTAGGGCACAGCTGGGTGCAATGGCAAAAGCTCTCGGGCTGCCAAGAATGACAATGCTGGTTTGTCATTGAGGGCAGCCACTTTGTGCAAAATATGCCAAGGATTAGATTTATTCCCAATCAACCCATCCCAACACCTTCAATTATAGGGACCAGAATCAGGGAATGCCTTTCCATTACTGATTTGTAAGATTAAAGCCTCTAAAACCAAAAGACAAATACAAAATACAACTTACAACTAAAACAAACAATTATTAGGTAGCCAAAAATATCATGATAAAGACCTCCCAAAATGTCATAAGATTCATATCTTAGGGTGTTTGTCACTTCCTGCAGTTTTTTTTTTATTTTTATTGCTTTCAGTTCTGCAATGAAGGTTTATGCTAGGAATCTAATTCCCCCCCACCCCCAACAACAACAAAAAAAAACCACAAAGAAGACGCGAGTGCGCGCACACAAATATAGAGATTGAACTTTTCCACCCTAAATTTTCTTCTCTTGGGCTTCCATATAGGAACCAATCAAGCAGGATTTTTGTAGATACTCCATACCCACGCGTATACCTCCTCAACACGAGAGTTACATAGTCTTATGCGGAAACTTTCCATGTGTATAACATATATTGGTGAAACATGTTTGAGATGCCAAACAGGACGTGTTTGGACCTTCGTGTATTCGAGATGCCAAATAGGATGTGAGGAACAGTACATACTTTAATGACCAACAGCACTTGTGCGTGTTTTAGCCAGCTTATCGCACCTTTGGCTCACTGCGCCATTGTAACCTAAGCGGTGAGGCAAGTTTGGGTATGCTGAACAACTCATTTGGCAAGTACGTCTGGAACCCTGGGGTCTTGCAGCATCTGGGTTAGGACGAACGAGCACAGGTCTAACTACCTTTAGGTCAATCCAACTAAGAAAGGGAGACTTCTCCATCTAGGGCTTTGATTCCCTTACCTACTAGGGATATGTCTCTTACAGATAGGCTTTTTTGTCACTTATATGTGATATGTTCAATACTATTTGGGCTCTACCATGAGCCTCTATATAAAAGATCCTTGACTCCATTACTAAACATACTTATTCTCATGATCCTAAACTATCATACCATCATTCTCTTTATTGCCTCTCTCTCTATGATCTTGGGCAGCTTCGTTTTTCATCCATTCCTCACCAGAATTCCTCTGATGTCATCTGATGTGTTTTATAGCTCCGCCATAACCTACCGCCTATGTTACGCGGACTCTTCTAAAACGTATTAAGTATTTGTGTCAAACAATTGACAATTGGGTAAAGTGATGGGTATGGATATAGATATGAAATATATGTTCAACATGTATTATAAGATATATACCTAACAAAAATGTTTAGTGATTCAAGTTCTTACTATATAAATATGCATAAACTCTCATATTATATATGAAACGCTCTATAGAACCTTGTAAACATTATCTTATCTTGTAAAATAGAAACAATTTTTAAAATATAAATATTTTGTTGTGTCCCCGTCTCATTGGACACGGAAAATAGATGAATCCGACACTTTTTAAGTTGGATTTAAGGGGAAAAAGAGAAGTGGAGAATTTCATTTAAGAAGAGAATTTCACTATCTAGAATAAATAGAAATGCTAATTCAATAGATAATTCATAAGGATAAAACAATCATAAGCCAATATTTGTTCGCATTTGGTAGGTGGTACAATGTAATACAACTAATACGACAATCGTACAGTAGTAGTGGCTAATACATTACATGCTTACATGAACATTCTTTTCTCTTAAATTCATGAATTCACAAGTCACACCCAAAAAGAATAGCGTGAAGCATCTTATGCTGGAATTGTTTTTCCATATTAATTTTTGTGCATTTTGGACACGAGAAATGCCTTTTGAGTCCTGATTTGAGGCATGTGTGTTTCATTACTTAGTTGTGCTCCATCTATAATTTTTCCCTACCAAACTTTGTAAGTCTTTAGGTATGTTTGGTTTTGCCTAATCTCTGGCTTTGAGAGTTTTACTTTTTGAGGCTAAGCTTGTGCATTTAGATGTCTCTTGCTTGAGAAGCGTGCACCGGATTGTGTTACAATATGGACCAAGATGTCATACGGTACCATATCAATTTGTATCAGCTGACACTGTTATGATTTTATCTATCACCAATACATTAACCATAAGCAATGGTACCATATCAATTTGTATCGGCTGAAACTATTATGATTTTATCCATCACCTATACATTAACCTTAAGCAAGAAGCGTGTACCAGATTGTGTCTCTGGTGTTAACTAGCCGTATCAGCCATATCGGAGCCCATAACAACCGTATCAGGCGATATGGACCAATATGGCATCATAACTGTACCGCATCAATCTGTTTCGGCTAATACAGTTATGTTTTTATCTATCACAGATACATTAACCTGTATCCATAACAGTGGCCCTAAAAACATGTACGTATATTAGAACCTTGCAATCAAGGCAATTTGTCTTGGAAAACAAGCAAATAGGACCTGAGTTAGAACATTTTGCATTCACATCAGATACAAGGGAGTGTCATTCAATTAAGTGATTTGAATCAAGCACGCAAGAACTTGAGGAAAGAAGTTCACAGCAATTAGGTCAAATATCCACTATTGTACAATACTCATTCAGAGTTTTGGCATCCCTTCATGCCAATAATAAAGGACCTAGGTTAACATGCATTAAATTGAGGACAACGACTGAATGTATTTGTTTGGAATATATATAATATTAGGTCCCTGTGCTCTCTTGTTACATCAAACAAAAGTAAAGCAAGTGCATGAAGAAAACCTTGTCACAGCACCCATTGAGCGGCCCCACAAACCAATCAAAGAAACATTTCCATCTGCCCGTAAGTAATCAACAGCAGCTCTGAGATCATCCTTCTGGAGAAAGAAAGAAACAAAAAAGGAACCACAATTTGTCAGCCAGCAAGAAGAATAGCTATCTCAGAGCTACAATATCATTGATTGGTCCATAAAGAACTTCAACTGCCACATTCAAAACTCGCTTGCAAAGAAATATGACCTACTACACAAGCATCATAGATGAATATACACACATATATAAAGAGTACAGTAGCCAACTATACATTAACATTAGGAATGTACAAAATTCCACTAAAAATATCTACTTATACAACTTCAATTTGGTATTTCTGTCACAAAACTATAAACTATATTAGTATATTAGTAAATAGCAATAGGTCAGATAGGAGACGGGTTTGCTTAAATCCTACCCCGACCCTAATCAGAAAAACCTACGCCACACCACGTCCCATACACATTACAAGTTGAACCCTCCAACATCCCCATTTATGTTTAAATCATGTCGAATCAAGTTAACCCACATCTTATTTTTTTATTCAGCACATAGACAATGTTTACCTAATCTCACATATTTTTGAAAAATAACAACAGTTATATAATAAGAGGTAGACAACACTTTTTATATGGAAATACCGGTCTCTCAATATATACTAAGGGGTATTTATGTATTAGTACAATATAACATAGGCATTCTAGTCATTTTTGTACATAATCGGGTTGAGGTCGGGTTAAGGTTAGCTACACCACCCCAAACCCACCTCGGGTTTATTTTCCTCCATAACCCACCCCAACTCGTTTATTAAACCCCCAAACGCTTCCTATTACAAGCAGGGCAAGGCAGGGCAGGGACCAGCTTTTTTGGGTCAAATTAACATCCCTCCATATTAGTATGCCAATACAGCTTTTAGGTTCCAAGATTCAAATGAATACAAAACGAAAGCTACTGGAATTTCACCATAGATAAAAATTTATCCTATCTCCACGTGCCTTGAATTACAAAAAAATCATCGTAATTAATCTCTCCATTAGGTAGAGAATATAAATAATCAGCAACAGAAACTCAGAATCTCAGTCAAGAGATTTCCTTGTAGATAACACTTGTGATCAGCCAAAAATGTGGTAGTCCTTGTAGATAACACACAAACACACCCAAAAAGAAAAAGAAAGGAAAGAAAGCATGAGAGAGCCTCAAAATGCTTAGTTTAAGTCTAAAGATACTAAAGGACAATAGCATAACAATTTCATTTTGGACAAGATCAGTATGCATGTCATGTGTATTTATGAATCGTAAAAAAAAGTGCATCAAACACAGTCAAACTTTGATATATCTGTCAGTAATAGATATCTTTCTCTATGTATAACATATAAGATCGCATGCATCATTTTTTGTGGGTGGTTTTAGTTTATAATAGGGTAAAAGCATAAATCAACAGTTTCAATCAGCAAAGAATGTATTTGACAAGAGCAACCCATTTGGTCATTTATTTATTTTATTTTTTAAAAATTTAAGATAGAGATCAAACTGGAGGCATCATACACTTCATTCACAGAGACTTTATATTATAAAATAACTAATATTTAAATTGTTCAGCCACTTACTTCATTCCACCCTAGAGTGACGTGCTCTCCTCCAGAAATTCCAGACCCTGAGAAATCAAGGGTGAAAACAGTAATGTTTGAAGGCAACAGTATTATTGCCGCTTCACTGGCATCTGCCCTGCATCCACTGGTAAAATCAAGACATACAAGTTGTTAGTAACATAAATTCACAAAATAAGTTTGTGAAAGCTAATTCAATTATCTACCAATCTAGTACTCATCTACATAGTTATCAGAACCGGACCGGACATTGATCCGGTCAAAGCACTGGTTCTCGGTTCATCCAGTGGTTCAACCGGTATTATAGTAATGTATATATTTTAGTTATTATATAGCCTATATATATTAAATATGGTAAAATTAATCACCAACCAAGTAATGGTTTGGTGGTAAAGTGGTCAAACTTTTCATCCTAGTCACAAATTCAAATCTTCACCTCAACATAAATTTAAAATTTTGAAACTATTTGAAAAGTCAAAGTTGGTGGCAAGTTTTTTTGGTTGAACCGGCTTATTTTTCAAAAAAATTGGCCGGTTCAACCCGGTTCACATGCATTTCCGGTAAATTAATTGAACCGTACCAATTAAGAGTCTAGTTCCCGGTTAAACTGTCCGGTCCGGTCTAGTTCTAATAACTATGCTCATCTATATTGTAATAGAAACCAATGCGGTGGTCCTATTTTTTAGAACAATTTCTAAACAAACTATTTGATATTATATTTACTATCCTTGCTACTGTATCTCAACAAAACAAGACAACTTTTTTTTTATAAGTCTAAACAAAAAGCAATAAAGGACTAAACAATATTTTAAATTATCTATATTATGCCTCTGTCCCACTGGCTACACATTCCACGTGTTCACACAACTTGCTCTTCCTATTTCTGCCTTATCCCTAAGAGTTTCAATCATTTGCATGTGTGTGCACAACGTGTGCCAATCCTCTAGTGATCTAAACATGAAGGGAAATTAGCCTATATATCATCATTGAGAAAAGAGAAGGATATTTGTGATCACTTGCCCCTGGATTCAAAGAAAAGCAGCCAAGCAACTACACGAGTTGGGTAAAGCTAAGTGCATCTACGTCCCGCGGATCGCAAAAATTAGTCTGGGACAGCTGAGAGGGCTGGTGACCAATAGCCAATCAACTAACAGCGCAAAACGCAAACTCCTAGACTATCAAGCAATGTGTCAACCACATTGAATATGGATCCTCATTGTAAGAGTTTATCAAGTAACCTACTGGTATTTGGGACAAACCAAATGATAAAAATGACATCACAAGTTCTACTCAATCAATTTAATGCAAGCTCTTAAAAAATGAAATGACAATTTCTACTCAACCATTTTTTATTGCTAACCTGTTTCCATGGCAGTAGATTACACAAGGCAGAGCCTTTCCTTCTGGCCTAATAATAGGCATGTAATGACTACATTGGAGAACATCTCGTCGAGTGTTTACAATCTGCAGAATGTTAAAGAGGCCAAATGCTAGTTAGGAATTCCAAGAATCAGAAAATGAAAAAATAATAAATCACTTCACAATGACAGATTAGTAGAAATATTATAGTTTTCAATAAAAGACAGAATAATAATATGATTGTTCCCTAAAACTTGGTTAAAGAAAAATAAATCATGAGCAACCTCGATCACTTGTTAGCAATTTAACTTCTCATAACGTGGTAGCACATCAAGAATGGATCATCTTGCATATGAACATGAAAGAGAGAGTACTTATCCCCAAAAAAATTGAATATAAGAGTGCCATACACAATCTGAATTACTGAAGTTTTTATGACTCTTCAAAACTAAACATTACATTATTCTTATCAAGAGGGTCCATAAATTTCATTCTGACAAGATCAGATGATAGTATTATTACCATGGATACTCAGATTAAGAGGCGCGGATTGATTAATTGGTGTTGTTGGTGTAAGCAAGTAGGGGAGCCTGTGCTGCACATTCTTTTGCACTGTGCCATTGTTAGGGAGTTCTAACTTTGATTTTGGCGATCCATCGAATGTCTTTGAGTTTCCGCATGGGGGATGGTGGGTTTTGTTGGGGAGTGATAATTGGGAAGAAGAGAAAGGAAGGCTTACTGTCTCGCTCCTTTTTTGCATATGCTCGTTGATAAGGAAAGAGCGCCTGAGAAGCACGGACAAGGACACATGTGGGGAACAAGCCGACACTACAAATTTCAAAAACTGCTGCACACAACATGACGGGGACACGGCAAAAATATATATATGTATAATTTTTTACACATCAAAATATATATTTTTTTATACTTCTTTTATTTGCTCTTAATATTTTGATAATAAATAATGAAATATTTTAATCTAAATTAATCCAACACTAATGTCAAGAGCATTTTAATATTCTGTTTATTTTTTCTATCATATATCAGGTAGATAAATGGGCTTTGTACTTATGCCCATCTTATCTACGAATGTGAGCTGCCCATGAAAATTAAATTTGGTTTATGGAGAATAAACTCAGCACAAGTTCCCGTAGTTATCTATGGGAAAACTGAAAAGTCAGCAGACTTTAGTGAGAGGAAAAATTGAAAAGTCATTAAAACATTTATCATCTCCAGGAAAAGAAAAAGCTAGCTAATGTACCTAATTGAGAGGGTTAAAGTTCCCACGAGACAGTCAATCTTTCAAAAGATACGTATAGCTGATGCGGAAAAAAAGATGAAAAAAAGTGGAAAGATCATCAGATCTGAAACAGAGCTTGGAATACAAATAAACAAGCAGACTGGAGCAATCCAGCCTTCCAGCCTTAAAACAGCAAGAGCACTTCCTGGTACGTTTCTTCTTCTTTTCCTTCTTCTCCTTCTTCTTCTTTTCCTTCTCCTTCTTATGGTTTTATGTTCGTCTCTCTCTCTCTCTCTCTCAACATATCTAGGGCTCCTGATCGCCAATAAAGAAGACAGCAGTGTCTCAAAAGTGTCCGGAAAATGGACATGCGTATCCACAGAGAGTCCGGCACGTGTCCAGCACAAAAAAATTTTAAAAAAAAGTAGGACACAGGAGATAGTGCGTCCAACACATGTCGCCCCGTGTCTGTGTCTGACACGCATCGGACTCGCAGACGGCACCCTTTTAGCCATGTTGGTGCTTCATAGAAGAGTGCAATATGGCTGTCAAGGTATAGAGCACCCGAAATATGGATTGAAAACTAAGTTTTGTCAATTTTGTATAGTTGGTTGTCAAGGAGGGTAGACCCTGATCTAGGAAAATTTTGGATTTTATTGACGATATGGGGTATAACGAGTGAAGCTTTTGGGGGGACCTTCTCTTTTTGTCTTGGTTCCATTTTGTACATGGGAGCATCACCCTTATGCTGCTTAAGTTTTTATAAGCAAAAATTTATCAAAGTGCATCAAAGGGATGCAACCCCTGTACAACCAAAAGGAGACATGGCAAAAGATTTATATGTATCGACCAACAAAACTGTCCATGAAGTCAAAAAAATCCTCTATATTGGGACTGAAATCCATGGACCCATCTACACAAAAGATTCACAAAACAAGATTTCAACTTTAAGGAAGAATGTCCACATTAAGCACATAGGAGTCGTCTAAGAAGCACAGATAAAGACATGGAACACTGCAATTTTCAAAAAACGAGTATACGAATACGGATACTGGATACGGATATAGATATGGATATGGATATGGATACAGATACGGATATGACAAGTATACGGGAAAAAATATATTTTCATTTGTAATGTATATGAATGTAACATCCACAAAACACCAAAAATATTAACAAATATATAACACTAATTCAGTTTGAGCCCAAACATGGCTCCATTGCCTCTACATCATGAGAAGAAGAAAAAAAAACCAGGAAAGAAGAAGAAGTAAGGAAAAGAAAAAGAAAAAGAAAAAGAAAAAGGACGAAGAAGAACAAAGAAGAAAAAGAAAAGGAAGAAGCAGCAGGAGCATGGAGTGTTCCAAGTAAAGAAGAACTACCACTGCATGAGAATAGAAAAATGATGATGAAGAAGAAGAAGAAGAAGAAGAAAGAAGAAGAAGAACAGAAGAAGGAAAAGGAAAAAGAAAAAGAAGCAGCAACAATGGCATGAAGTCTCGCAGAAAGAAGCAGAGTGTCCAATACGTGTCCCAGATGTGTCCAGTATGTATTCATGCATATCTCTGGCGTGTCCTGCGCATATCCATTGAAAAATAAATAATTAAAAATTTAAGAGATGCCAATTAAATTACATTTTCAAAAAGAAAAATCCCTATCTTCACAAGGATCACTTTTCAAAAACCCATGAACCTTCTTCAAAGTGTTCAAAATCACAAATTCTATTTTCCAAAACAAGCAAAGGGTTTCCCAAAATTTTCAAGTTTTTGAAAAAATTCTTTAAGTCCATCCCTCTCCATTCAAAAATCACATGATTTTCCAAAAAGTTCTCACTTCCACAAAACACCTCACATCCAAACTATTTCAAAGCAAAAATCCCAACTCCAAACTCAACCAGATTTCAAAAATTAAGTTTCTTCAACCTCCATTTTCACCTAAAGAGTATGTGCCTCTGACACGTTTCCGACACGCAAGCGACACCCTAAACATAGTGTATGTGCTTTCTACGGAGTCGTCTTCCATGCTTGTCTTCTATTCTTCCCAATAGCCATGTTGCTTCAATGTATCAATAAGTCGATCAGACTCCTAGGGGATACCCAATGGAAGCAAAAAATGGCCAAAACAAGCCCCAGAACTCAGATGCCCCTACAATGGTCGAGAATTTGATCCACAAACTCAGCATTTGCATTGTACATACAACACCAATTAGTAATGATATGCTTCCTAATGATCAGATTGTCTACCTTGAGAATTTTGTTGTGGCCAACTGTCCAAACAAAGAAAGCAACTTCGACTGAGCCTTTAGATCTCTACACTTCTTTCCAAGGAAGCGTGCCACCCAATCCATCTTATGAAGTGTGGAAGAAAGACCTAACCTCAAAAACACCAGATATCGAACTCTTCCCACCCCCCACCCCTTCTCTTTCAAACTATCTTCTTCCCCATCATCACCTACTACATTATAAAGCAACAAACAGAGCCACCATGTCTTCCAGTTCCAAGTCTTGAAGATCCCTCCTTGAAGACACATCCCAAAAGACCCACCACTTACAGTGTGCCTGTAGTTAGCCACCAAAACCTCTCTATCTCGAGCAATCCCAAAATGAGACAGGAAATCCTTTTTAAGACACACACCACCACACACTTCACCACACCAACCCCTTTATGCTTATTAATACAAACACTTACACAAAATTGCCGTAAACCACAAAAAGATAAAATATAGGTCTCAATTAAAAAATAATCCAAATATTGGATACTATGCATGAATCAAACCAACAAGCTCAAAAGCTTAAAGCCTGCTGTTAAACGGCCACACGGAAACTAAACTAGTTGCTCGCTAGTGAATTACTAAGCAGATTCACCCAGGAACCAACTAACATATGGTTCTTTCTTGATAGGATATAATATGCGGTTCTAGGAAATATAAACTCATATGGAACTAATGCACATTTACAGCAAGTGTATATTTCGCAGTTTTATTTGAGATTTAATAGAGCGCTCAGAGAAAGAAAAGAAAAAAAAAAAGAGAAAGAAAGAAGGAGAGAGATTCAATAGTCATGTTCTTCATCTCCTCCTAATTGTTGATACTGTTTGAGGTATTGTACTTGGTAACACATGGTCAGCTACCACATATAAGATATAGGAGTGGAACCTCTTCTATCATCACTTGCTTCACTATGATTTAACCCACTCTACAGATAGAAACACATGCAACCTCCATGCTTCTTGATTTAGCTGCAGTGTAGCTTCTAATTTATGATTTACTATATTGTGCAATTCACAAGACCTCCACATTAGGAGCACTGATTATAAAGGGGCAAAAGAAAAATATTTTAAAAAACAGAGATAATCATCAATATGTATACTGGCCAAAACTGAAAAGAAAGGTTCATAGCTTAAAAAAGTCAAAGTACAGCAAAAGCTGGAACTTCATACAAAAGTTGGATCTTACCTCCACATCCTTCCGCTGGTACCATTTCCCTTTCAGCATGAATTCTTGATCCAATAGGTCATTTTTTGGGTCATATTCAGCTCTGCAGCCCAACAAGATGCAAACTAATTAATTCTTTGATTAACTTTCAGCATAGCTAGAAATGTTAGGTAAAGAGGGGTAAAGCTATCACTAAGGTGACACAGTTACATTTAACACAAAGATAAACTGAGAAGTCTTATAAACATTTTCTTAACATAAGAGGACAAAACACATGTATACTGAGACCAAATTTAATGGGTATACTATACCATGCCTGCCTATGAGTAAAGACTAAAGCTTATGTATTTTAGCCAGGAATAAAATCAATAAATAAATAAAGCAAAGGTTTGATGACCTAGCTTTATGCATTAAAGCTGGGCATATTCATAAATATCAACTAAAATTCTAGCTTAAATATATATAAAATTAAACATGAATGGCTCAACATTCATGAACCTACAATAACCACGTTTTGAGCATATACAGTCCTCAGAACTTCCCTAAATATAGTTTTATGTAGCTCAGAACTGTTTATTGATCAACCACATATGTAGTAATAGTTCAAGAAGGATACAAAATTTGAATGGAGGAAAAACAAGTCAAAGAAAAAGAAGAGATAGGCCAAACAAATTCAACCATTATGGTACTACATGGCATATGGCTAATATTCAAAAACAGAGTCAGTAAATATTCTATTAATGATTCAAAAAATTAAATGCATGACCAACAGGCATGACCAACAGACCATTATATATATGTATGTCTATATGTACAATTTCATGTCCCCAGCCTCACATGAATCACATATCAATACAATAAAAACCCACGGGAATTCAAGTTTCAATATGTAAGTACAGAAAATGAAAAAGAACGACATTTTGAGAAGTTCATAGAAACCACAAACAAAATGCTAAATAAACACTAATAAGATGCAGATCCTCAAGCTCCAATAGGTCCATTTAACTCCAAAAACCCTAAACAAGAACAACCACCACCCCTGCGGATAGAATTGACAGGGAAAAAGGACTTCATATTCCAACAAACCAAACAGTCAGCACTAGTAATTTGAACTCAAATATTCAACAAAAAGAGAAAACTTCTGAGATTACTCAAAAGGGTATTGAATCTAAAACACATCGAACAAATAATATAAACCACTTATGCTTCAATTTCAAAAAACCCACCAAGAAAAATAAATAAACCACAAAAAATAAAACCAAACAATTAAAACCCAGAATAGAATCCAACTCATATGTCCAAATTTTGGGAGAAAACGTAAATTTCAGATAATACACATGTACATACAAATGTAGAGACAAAGAGAGAGATAGGGTTGAAAGTGGTGTGTGGGTACCTGGGAGGCCGAATAATGAAATTGACGAGTTGTTCCATACAGATTCAGATTATGGGAATCTTCTTTTTCTCTCTCTAGGCTTGTCCCGTGGTTGATACAATTACATATATATGTATGTACGTATAAGCGTGTGCAGTGTGATATATTATGAAAATTGTAGAGAGCGAAAGAGAAACGAAACAAGCTACTGGGTGGGTGACAAATAATTTCTCAGCAGAAGAAGGGGAGAAGGAGGAGGAACATGAAGAAGAAGAGAGGAAGGACCGGCCTATGTTTTTGCTGGTGTTGGTGTCGTTGTTCTCCGTTCCCGTTTCTTTCCTTCTGTACAAAAATAAATAGAAAAACAAAAACAAATAGATTTTGCCAAAACCAAAGTCAATTGTCTGTCTGGCACTTACACGTGCGAAGCCTCGTTTTAGTAAAAACTCTCACCAATGTAATGAGAAAATAATTAGTATTAAAATAGTATTGAGTATTGAGTAATAATTTTTATTAAATGATAATAAGTAATGAATAAATATATCAGTAATTTAAGTTTGTAAAGTAATAAACAGACTTTTAATGAGTCGCTAAATTATTTAAATATGGTTTGAAAACATACATGCTTTAAATTTTGTTAAAACTTAGTTTGTTTAATATTGGCGTCAAACTCTTACTAATGTAATGGGTTCCGAACACACTAACTGGTCCCACCTCTAACCCACCTAGCAAGGGGACCAACTATGAACGAGTCGAGTCGATTAGCAAATTATTCAAGCATGGTTTGAAAATCTTAACGAGTTTAAAATGTTGTTCAAGCTTAGCTTTTTAATGTTCAAGCCAAACTCAAGTAATTTGAATTTTTTAGTATATATAAATTTATTGAGCCGAGCTTGAAAAATTAATGAGTTTTAAATATGATGAAACTTACCTTGTTTATATAACAAGTTGACACGTACAAGTTTCAAACGAGCCGAGTTCGAGTAGTTTGGTTCATTTTACAATTCTAGGATCTCTATACTGTTGAGAGATGAAGCAAGAATAATATGGTTCTCCATTAACACCAACACTTTTGAGCATTGTTGCGTAAGCTAATTCCAATTATTTTATGGCACATTTGTGAAATCACATGTGAATAGTATTGTAACACGAATCGGGATATTTTGAGCTCGACTTATATTGAACTCGTTATATAAATAAGCAAATAAGCAAATATTAAACTTTTTTAAGCTCATCAATTTTTTGAGCTAAGACCGAATTTGGTTCGATATGTTTATATGCACCTCAAATATATATGTAAAAAATAGTAATACTACATACACGCTTACTAACCACGCTTCTAATTATTTCTGCTAAATTGACATGTGCTGATAGGTAAATTAACATAAATCGAGCCAACTTAGCAAGAGTGGTTGGAGGCGTGGTTGATAGGCGTGTCGTAACATAATGGTCGTGTTCGTAGAGGTTAGCATTAAACAAAGTGTGGCTATAAAAAAATAAGTTAGTCAAACTCGTTGGCTAGATGAATTTTGTTTGTGGTTAGCTTGAAAAATAAACAAACAAAACTTAAACAAAGTTTGACTTTTTGAGGAATTATAAATTCTACATTTATTTGTATGAACTACAAGGATGAAATATAACAAA
Organism: Euryodendron excelsum; assembly: GCA_033060915.1. NCBI lineage: Eukaryota > Viridiplantae > Streptophyta > Magnoliopsida > Ericales > Pentaphylacaceae > Euryodendron > Euryodendron excelsum. The sequence goes on along the minus strand of CM065387.1, from coordinate 3,815,233 downwards.
AATCAAATTTCCTCTCTTTATTTCCCCACTATTTGCATGTTTTACATTCAAAGTAGTGATATCATTATAGTCAATTTGCTTGCTTAATTACTTGGAATTGTTGAAAATATTTTGTGTATATTCAGGTGCTCCAATGCATTCTCATGCTGGAAAATTACTTTTAAAAGAAAAATGTCTTCATCCTTTTATATTTAGACTAGCTCCATTGCAACTTTAACCATTATTAGAAACAGTGTACAACTGTCTATTACTATTTCCCAAGCAAGAAAGCTAAACTTTTATTTTTTTTTTGCTATATTAGAGGACTAAATCCTTAAGTTAAACCCATGACGTCAATCATGGGAACCACTAAGCTATCCCTTCTCCTCAAATAGGCTAACCTCATTTGTTCTCAAAACACACCTCACATTAACCACAGCATCTTATTTAGGATTAGAAATGTCCTTGTGCTGGGTGGAAATATATATATATATATAATTTTTTGTAATTCATATGCAATGTGCATGCCTCCTCTAATAATTTTATTGAACTTTCACTGGGTTCATGAACTAATATGTACTGATATTGCTCAAATTTCAGCATCTAGCTAGTTCAAGCATTTACACATCAACCACTGCCATCTGTAGATGTAGCAAACAAGTGACATGACCAAGTAAACAGTCAGTTACTGCCTATATATGAGATGAACTTGACCTATATGGCTAAATAGGTTATAAGATTAATTTAAATCCTATTATACATTTGTCCCCTTATGTTGACTAGCTCAAAATATGAGAAGACACAAGGGAAAATACCTTATATGAATGGGATGCTCTAACATACATACTAATTATATATATACATATATACATATGTACATTCTAATAGGAATCATACCAGTCAAGAGGAGAATAACAAAAATAAAAATAAAAATGGGAAGAAGGATGAAGAGTTTGGGCTGTCTTTGAATATGCCTTCATATAGAAAAAATAGATTAGGGTGATAATGACTTGGTAACTTCTACTGAAACTTTCTATGATGCTATGGTTCCACATATGTCCTCTCATCAACACTAGAGTATTCATGTTGTCCCTAAGGTAATGGACAAACCCACTTCAGATTAAAGCATTCTCAATTTGATGCTAACTACCATCCACTGCAAGAATTTTTGGGGAATCAATGACTCTTCCAACTTCATTGCCTTTAAGCCTTCAAACATCTCCCTGTTTTTTAGTAGAAGAATTGGCATTCAATAGCTCCTAATCCTATGAGTTCAAAGATATTATTAGACAAAGTTCATAGTGTCATAAAACGTTATTTAAATGTTATGTTTGAAACTCAAATTTGTCAAGCAAAAGGAAAACGAAAAAGAAATTAAAATTATCTAAACACATATTTTTCTATTGTTAATCATAGAAAAATAATTTTTTTTTTTTGGACAAATGCTTTTTCATTTTCTTTCTATGTTCCTAATCCAAACAAATAAAAGAAAAGAATTTAGTTACTTTCTCGTTATTTTCTTTTCTTTAACTTTTTTTCTTCCTTTTTCTTTTTCTCTAGTACAAAATCTACGATCCTAGCTGACAACTAAAAACTCCAGATTATAGAAGAACCCAAAAATAATGAGCCCTTATTGCTACTTATGATTTGGATTGGCCTCCTACCCATATGTAATAAACATGGATTTCAAGTCTTCAACTACCACTCTTATGAACTTAATCATTGGATGACTACCTTTCAATAATTGATGTAATTTGAAGTCTGAAAGAATTCTCTGTAAATAATGAAGTTTAGCGGTTAATTACTGGATAATCACGAGACTCTTGAAAAAATTAACTGTTTTCACTTTACTTTTTTATATCTCTCTTTCCTTTTCTTTTTTTCCCCTCTTCCTTCTCTAATTGGGCATCCAAAGTTTCAAACATAGCTTTAAGGTTTGATTATCAAGCTAACAAGCATAAATTTGTTTAAACGTAAAGGAGTGGATGCCAAATTTTGTGGACTTCTAACATTGAAATTGGGTAAAATACACTTTACACCATTCGACTTTATACCAAATATCATTTCAGGATTAATACTTTTAATTGTAACAATTAAGTCCATGTGCTTATAATTTGTTGCAATATCATCATTCTATAAATTTTCTTTTGTGCAATTGATGACTAAAACATTGTGCGTCTTACGTGGTCCTTTTTAAAAGATAAAAATATATTATCACATTAACTGATGTTATTTTACCTTAGGCATTTAGTTCTCAAACTTTTTTATAGTAATTTCTCATCAATATCTCTCCAAAACTTTTTACAGTCATTTTATGTATAAAATGAAATTAGAGTTGTAAATTATCTCCAAATTATCTCTACTGAGGGTAGGTAATTAAGGACGTTTGGGTATCAAAATAGTATAATAATATATTTTTTCTCTTAAAAAAGAGTCACGTAAGACGCATATAATTTTTGACCATCAATTGCACTAACTAAAGTTTACGAAAGGTGATATTATAATAAATTAAAAGTATAATAACTTAATTATTACAATTAAAAATATAAATTCTGAAGCAAGATTCGGTCTAAAGTAGAGTGTATAAAGTGTATGCAAGATTCATTGAAATTTGTTTGTATGCAAGAACTTGAAGAGTCTCAACCACTAGATCTTAAATAAACGGCCAAAAGGAAGAGTTGAATATTTGTACCTTTATCCCCACACGTTATCCGGTAGTCCCAAAAGTGCAGAAAGATGTCAATGTCTCCAACAGCCATTTTCAAATATTCAATGGGGCCCGTTTGAGATCCAGCTGTTTCACCATCCTCCTGAAATTGTTCAGCCTTTTCTGGCTCTGGATGCTCTTTATTTTTTCTCTTGGCCTCGGCGCGTTGTACCAAAAAAAATATTCAATGGGATATTATTTGAAAAAGCTACACTTTTCCTACAACCAATTAGCATCCGGCATGAAGTATTTCTGTTGTCAATTAAAGCAATTTGGACAATGATTTTGTTATTAGGTTTTTTGTTTTTAGTAAAAAAGTAAAAAACATAAAGTAATAACTCATAAAAAGTATAAAATCGACTTTGGGTAAAAAAAAAAAAAAATAGTAAAATCGAAGAACTAGTTAAAACTAGTAAAATTCACTTTTGGGTAAAAAAAAATAGTAAAAACAATAAAAATTTGTTAAAAGTAGTTAAATAAAAACTAGATAAATTTTCTACTTTATTTTTTTTATAGACTTTTAAGTTATAAATTTGAGGTTTTTCTATTATCAAAAATACGAGAAAGTTAGTAAAAAAGTTATAAATACTAAAAATTTAAAAAAACCAAAACCAAACGGGCTTAAAGGATTCTCTATTTGATGTTAACTACCATCCACTGCATGTTTTTTTGGGGAATCAAAACTCTTCCAACTTCATTGCCTTTAAGCCTTCAAAAATCTGACGGCTTTTTTGACAGAAGAATTGGCATTCAGTAGCTCCTACTGGTAAAAGACATTCTTAAACAAAGTTCGGGTATCATAAAACGTCATCTTAATATTATGTTTAGAATTTAAATTTATTAAGCGAACAAAAAACAGAAGAGAAATTAAATTATTTATATATATATTTGTTATGGTTATTTTCATATTCCTAATCAAAGCAAATAAAAAGAAAGAAATTTAGCTACTTTCTTGTTATTTTCTTTTTCTATATTTTTTCTTCTTTTTTCTTTTTCCTCTAACACAAAATCTAAGACCCGAATATTGCAGTTGACAACTACAAACTCAAGATTATAGAAAATGAGAAAAATTACATACGCTGATTGCTATCTATGGTTTGATCGGTCTCCTAGCAACATGTAATAATTAAACATGAATTTCAAGCCTTTGACTACCACTCTTATGAACTTAATCATTGGACGACTACCTTTCAATAATTGACCTAATTTGGGGTCCGAAAGAATTCTAAATAACGAAGTTTAGGGCCAATTACTTGATAATATGAGACTCTAACGCTCTGTTTAGAATTTGAATTTTCAGTGAGAAATGTAAAGTAAAAAAAAATATAAGAAAAAAGATAACAAAATAAAAAAATATTTTTATTTTTTATTCTTCATTTTTTTTTTCTTTACTTTTCTAACTAAAAATTTAGGTTACAAACCAAGCGAAAAAAAAAAAAAAATCACTTTATTTTATTTATATGTCTTTACCCTTTCCTTTCGTTTGTCCTCTTCCTCCTCTAATCAAAGGTTTGATTGTCAAGCTAATAAGCGTAAAATTGTTTAATTTTTTGCAACGGATGCCAGATATTGTGGAATTCAAAAATTAGAACTTTGTTTGAGAGCGATATTCTGCTGTGAGCACAGATTTGACATGTATCTAGAATCTTGGAGAGTCTCATCCATCTTACGTCAACGGCCAAAAAGAAGAGTTGCTGGGCCTTTATCCCCCACACCTTATCTGGTGGACCCAAAAGTGCAGAAAGATGTCAACGTTTCAATAGCCATTCTCAAATATTCAATGGGATATTATTTGAAAAAAGCTGTACTTTTCCTATAACCAACTAGCATTCGACTTTATTTTCTTTTTTTCAATTAAAGCAATTTGGACAATGATTTTGTTACTAGGTATTTTGTTTCTAGTACAAAAAGTAAAAAGAATAAAGTAAAAATCCATTAAAAAAAAGTATAAAATTGGCTTCCAGCTCAAAAAATATTAAAAACCAAAAAGAAAAACTATTTAAATAAGTCCCTCTTATTTGGATCAACTTTTTTTTAATTAAAATACATTTTTCTACTCTTTTTTTTTTTTTTTTATAGATTTTCTAAGTTATGCTATTGAGTTTTTCTTTTATTTATTAAAAACACAAAAAAAGTTAGTAAAAAATAGCATAAATCAACAATAACTGTTTAACAATTCAGGGCACAAGGCAATCCCTAGCCCATTATCTTTCTTTTTTCTTCTTTCTAGTAATTAAGTTTAGTTCAACATTGAAATTATGATATATGTTTCTTATGTTATACTGTTTAATGATTGTTTATGATTCCTTTTAAAATCCTCTGTTTGTGAGTTGAGGAGATTGTTAGAGAGAGAGAAGAAAAATAAAAAAAGTGACTTTTCATGAATCAACAACTGTTTGACAATTCATGTATTGTTTCAGCTGTTACTTGACATGGTCCAATCTGTTTGATTAATCCTTGTGTTGGAATCTTCCATACAAAAAAAAACACGGCCCCATCTGACAAAGAATTTAAAACTTTATTACAAGACTTAGAACCAGATATAGCGACTTGTTCTCTCTCTCTCTCTCCTCAAGTTGGTGTTCTGAGTTCTCTGATCCTTTTTTTTTGTGTTTTGATTCTTTTTTTCACGCTAAAAATGGGTATACAGCGTATATAAATAGACTATTTCATATATTTGTTAAGTAGTATTATTTTTTAACATTACATAGTTATTTACGAGAAATTTCACCGCACCTAGTGAGGGCTGAAACTTAGATTTTATAGTGTATTCTGAGCGATAAAAAGTATGTTTAATCTTATTAAACAATTATGGAGACTCGAGCCAAAACATAAGGGAATTCGAATTCTTTCTCACTAAACTAACCACTCAATAGTCCCTAACAAAAGGTGTTCACAGGTCGAGTTGGAGAGTCACGCGTCACCCGACCGACTAGATCAGGTTGAATAATTTTAAAATCACATTCGACTTATTAAGTGATCGGGCCGGGTTGAGTCAGGTCGACTGAACAAATAAAGTTTTAGTGTAAAAAAATAAGATTGGCTCAAATTGAATTGAAGTAATAAAGGTCTGTCACTTAAACCAAATATAACTATGAAAATTCACCCACCGTCCACCCAAAACTAATGGCTGAAACCGATAATAAAGTTAGCTCGGGTCGGGTTGGTCGGATTGACCGGGTCAGGCAATTTTTCAACAGCCCTATCTATGAACCAGTTTCAGGTTGCTGTTCAAGCCATCTTCTGGTAATTCTCACTCAGGTAGGCCCTTTATCCACTTCTCACTCATTGTCTATACCAGTATGAAGGGAATTAGAAATGTGTAAAAACCCCTAATTGCAAGTGACTGGTGCTATTTGTGGAACTATCCATGTTTGACATGGCCAGACAAATGGGTGTCGGAGTCTGACACACTAGTTGCCTGAATCTGACTACTTCAGATTTTAGTATTTGCAGAATTCTCTTGTGTGTATATTGAGATTTGTCATCTTCAAACTGTCCCTCAACTGGGATTTCAAGATGGGGTGAGTACCTTTTGGTCAAATGAGTAGGAAACCTGGTTTCAAGCAATGTTTTGAAAATCGGATCGGACCGGCCGGTTGAACCGAAAAAATCGGGAACCGAACTAGGTACCGGTCCGGTTAACCCTTAAAATTCGTTTTGGTCAAAATCCGGTCAAACCCAGTCAAACCCGGTCAAACTCGCGGTTAAACCGTGACCCGATCAATAAACCCGGTAGTTGAACCGGTCGGTTTAATTTTTAAGATAAAATTTTAAATTTTAAGTATTAAAATTAGTGTAAAAAAATAAAATAAATTTTTTTACTAATAATAAATAAATTAATGACATAATTATGACATTACGGGTCAATAACGGTTGACCCGACGGTTGAACCAGTGACCCGGCCTCTTTTCCGATTCGCTTAACGGTCCGGTTTTCAAAACATTGGTTTCAAAGAGCCACGTACACTTAGCCGTATGCGTGTCGGACTTCTTTAGGAAGTGGACACGCATGGACACAAATTGGCTATTAGTTTTATACGGCTTTAGATGTGTCCAATTTTTTTCCTTCAAACACTTGGTGAATACAGTTTGGACACGCATATCTAATTTGGATACTTTGTGTACATGATGAAGGCGTTGTCACAAAATTTGAAAATAAAAAATAGAGTATATTTTATAATTTTAAACACTTGAATCTAAAAAATAAAAAAGGCAAAAAAGTTCATTTCTTTAGAGTTGATTGAACAAAAGAGAGAGAGAGAGAGAGAGAGAGAGAGAGACCCTAGCTGAAACCCAATCCCTAAAGATTTGATCATCAAGTAGGACCCTAATATGCTACAATCGTTGAAGATAAGAAAAATCCTAGTTGCCGGAGGAGAGAAAGAAGAAGAAGACAAAGACATGATTTTTTTAATTTTTATTAGTGTTATCTTATATTTTTTATTAAGTTTAAATAATATAATTATATATATGTATATATAAAAAATATATATAAAATCATATATTTTGCAGTGTCCTATCATATCTTATCTTGCATTTTTCAAAAAATCATATCTTGTTTTACATTTTTTTTAAAAATCACCATGCCGGATTTGATTATCCCGTCTGTCCATATAATTGCTTTTTAACTTGGTTCACTTTTGCCCCAGTTAGGTTTGTATAATGAGTTGGGTTGGTTGTGTCCTTACCGTGATTGACAACCCATCTGGTTTTTTTTTGATAATTCGACTAGCAACAACTGTAAAGCATGTGCACTAGAATCCATGACATACATTTTGGTGTCTTGAAAACATGCTTTTTCGAGTTTTGAAATGGTCATTTCGATGACTTGTACTGAGAGTTGTTCTAGTGTGTTTTTATACGGATGATCCGCAATTATGAACTACTGATTGCCTATTATATGCTATTTTCACCTGTCTTTGAACAGTTTGATAACAACCATGATATCTGTATCATTACCCCATTTACATGTTGTTTGCCAGTAAAGAATACTGAGATACAAACAGAAATCTCTAAAAACTAGAAATAAATGGTTGAATAAAGACATACAGGCAGCAACAATAAGAGACAGAGGTGATTATCAGCAATTGTTTTATTGAATACTGAGAACAGTTTGGTCCAAGCTGATGGTCTGCAAGAACAAGCAAAGGGTGAATAAAGCCTGTGATTTGTACTGTCATGCATACAAATCCACTCAGACACAAGAATATTATCATTAATAAAAATCAAAGATTGAACCTTGTAACATAAAACTAGTAAAACAGAAATTATAGTGTAGCTTGTGGTAAGGATGATCTTTTTTTGGTTTTGTCATTTTATAATGACTGAATGACATTAAAGAAGGGAATCTCTTCTCAATTTTTATCCTTTTTTCTGCTTAGATTACTGAATTCCAAATTCATGCCACTTTATTTTTCAGGGAGGGATAGGTGAAAATGGCACAGATTTTGGCTCCTTTCCCTCAATGGCAGATGAGAATTACAAAGAACTCAGCAAATGAAAGTCCAATGACATCAAATATGTGGGTTCTATATTGTTGAAACAGAACAAGAAGGCAACAGCTAAAACCTCTGCCAAATTTAGGGTGTTTGCTTTCAGTCTGAAAACAGCACAGCTAACAGAATGGAGGATCTGCTAAAAATGGACCTAACACCATACAAGGACAAGATCATTGCTGAGTATATTTGGTACATTTCCCTTGCTGCATATGTCCCATGAGTAGCAATTTTTGGTCCACTAAATTGTTAGGAGTGCAAGATAAAGTTTTACCTATGCAGTTATATTGTATCAGTAGTGCCTAAGAAGCATAGATTTAAACACACAACATAAATACAACACGATAAGAACATGCTGACCAGACAATTTTAAAAAAATCAAGATACAACAGAAGAGAAATGACAACAAAAAGATATATGTATATATATTCATGGAAATAATATTTACTGCTTCATTTTTTACGTTACAAAAATATTTATATTTATTATATCACATACATTCTATATATTGCAAAAGGAGTGTGAACAAAAAGTTCTAATGTCTATTTAAAAAAAAATGTTATTCACAAAGAAGTTGGAAGATTTAGGATTTAAAGTTCCTAAAATTAAAAAGCTTAAAAGAGGGGGGAGGCACAAATTCACATTGTTTTGACTTTAGTTATTGCCTTCCAGGATTTCTCCTTCGAACTTGTAATGTATTTTGTGTGTCTAACCGATAGACGTGTGTTGCCAATGTGTCAGAAGTGTGTTTATTTTTTTAAAATTTTTCAAAATAAGAGGTGTGTGCTTGTGTTGTTATATATTTTAAGCATAAAAAAAGATCATAACCAATGCACAATGCCTTTTCTTTTCTCTTTTTTTTTTTTTTTTTAATTTTTGTGGAGAGGCTGATTCCCATGACTCTAACCTGTCCCACAGCATTGTAAGTTTCTAAAACACAATTACTTTAGTTTTTTTTTTTTTGGTTGGTTGTGGTTTCAGATAATTTAGTGAACAAGTTGGCTTTGTTCTCACACTCGATTCAAAACCAATAGAGTTAATATAGATGACTCTTGTATTTGGTTTGACTTCCTTGATATGAGTAAGTATTGAAAAACTCTCTTCTTCTACCTGAGCCAACAGGGTGACTGGAATGGTGCAGGATGCCACACCAATTACAGGTGCTTCTATATTTTTTATGACAACTAATTTTTTTATGTAACTGGAAAGCATGCTGAATGAGATAGCATGCCAATATTACAAGAAACATAACTTGAATCAATATTCAATAATTAATTGAATAAACTTTGGGTTCACAGTATCAAGAGTTCGAGTGAGGCAAGGATTAAAATTTCGTTTCGAGGGGTCGTTTTGGTTGGCTCAAAAACAGAAACGTTTTGGAAATATTTCAAAAATATTTTGGAAACATTTCATAAGTGACAAATATTAAAATAGTAAAATACAATCTTTTATATAAAAATTATAGACCTTTTATAAAAATTTTAAATTCGGGTTAATACAACTTATTGTTTAGGTATATAGCATTATGTTTTGGTACATTTTTCTATATTTCAATGTGTTTTAATTATAATAATAGTGTTTCATTATTCCACTAATATTTCGTTTCGGTCCCTTAGAAAACAAAAATATTTCGGCCGTTTCAGTAGAAACAAACGGAAATTTTGTTCCTTGGAGAGAGGAGGAAGGTTATGAAGTAATTAAGAAGCAATTTTGGATCCGTCCCTTCGTTACAAAGAACACAGCAGTGCTTATGGAGAAGGAAACGAAAGAAGGCTGCCAATATCAACACATTCTCATGGGTATGATCCAAAAAAATTTATGCCTGCTTTTTCAATAACCAAGTAAAACTGAGAATCAAAGGCAAAGATATTACTTCTAAATGATCATGAAAGCTCTGTTATCTGATTGAGGAAAAAGTCAAAAAAAAAAAATGGCTTTATTGGCTTCTAAGATTATGCATTATCTGAAGATAAATTATGAGAAGGAAGGAAAGTAGCCCCCATTGTTCTCAATTCATTGCCTAAATACTAATTTCCTGTTAGTGCATGTTGTTCCTTTTCCTGTTAGGCTACATGGAAGATTGGCGTCCGGCTTGACCCTTATATTTTGATCTCATTACTGGCTGAAACTACCTTAGTGTGCATGGGAGCCCACGCTCCGAGGCTCAAGTTCTTGCTGCTCGGAAACTGACATTCAATGTTTAAAGACTGTTGGAGAAAACCAAAATGAGGGGACTCGGAAGAAAATTACTTCACGGATTAAAGACCGGCCATGCAAGGAAGCTCATTCTCTATTTTTTAGATCTTTGGAGGAGATCCCTTGTAAATAAAGGTCCCAAAGTGAGTTTTTTCAGCTTAAGCTAGAAGAAGTGTGGTTTCTTAGAGGCAAGAGAGCATTGGGATCAAGGCGTTTTTTTTTGGGTTGAGTTGAAGGACATTGCACTTGGATATTAGCAATTGCAAAAATTTGTGAAATATGGTGTACAACCAGAGGTGTATTTGTGATCATCCTTATAGAATTTAATCTTCTCCCGATTATACTATAAAATTATTAACGTTCGAGGGCAGGACAGCAAATTCATAAGAGCCTGTTTGGAACTTAAAGGAAAGGAAAATAATGTTTATTTCTCTTTTTAGCATGAAAGAGAAAAAAAGTTTAAGAAAAGCTAAGGAGAGTTTACTCTTTTTTTTTGTCTCACTTTTCATTCATTTTCTCTGTTTTTCTTTTTTAATAGTTATCTTATTATTATTTTTTCTATCTTATCTTTAAATTACAAACAAAAACAAGGTTATTTCTTTTCGCATTTCTTTTATTTTTTGCTAAATTAAAATTTAAAAAATCACTTTTGCTGAACTTTTTACCAAACCTAACCCCAAAAGAACTTATCAATGGAATCACGCTTGTTTTGAGCTTATTTACCAAACTCAGCTCATTCTAAAAGTTGCGATTTTAAATCACAATTTTAACTAGATCTTATTTTACATATTTTATATGAAAATCGTGGGATCAATCCACAACTTTATGTGAGCTTTGTTTTTGATATTTTAAATAAAATTCACACAACTTCAACTAAATTCATGATTTGATGAATAAAAAAAAAAAATTAAGGTTGAATTTGGTGTTAAAAAAAATTCACTTTTGTTACATTTCCCACAAATTCCAAACAGGCCTTAGTGTAGAAGTTATAACCCGCTCTGCTCATCCGTCTCCCCGCGAAGGCACAAAACCCACCGCTTCCCTTGTTTCTCTCTCCCCCCTCCCGTACCCTCTCTCTCCTCAACCCATTCACTGTTCAAAACATTAGCAAAAACCTAGAAATCCCATCATCAAAATCATCAGACTGAAAATGGAACGGCCATTGCCAAACCTTCCTCGTGAGATCGTCTTCAACATTCTCTCAAGACTACCAGTCAAGCCTCTGTGTCGGTTCAAGTTGGTTTCCAAGCCATGGCTCGCTATCATCACCGAACCCCAATTCATCAAAGCTCAACTTGAACGATCCACAGAAGGCAACAAAACCCAAAAACTCATTCTCGCCTCTCGCACTTCTCCTCGCTCTGTCTTCTCCGTAGATTATCAAGCACCCCACCACCCTGTCGCCGAGCTTGAAAAGCCCTGTAAGTCCGGTGTTGAAATTGTGGGTTCATGCAATGGTATGTTACTTTTAGATATTGTTGATCAAACCTTCTTTCTGTGGAACCCATCAACTAGAATGTATAAGAAATTCTCAACACCTAGTTATTCAGATGGTATTATAATCTATGGACTTGGTTATGACTCTGCTAGTGATGATTTCAAGGTAATCAGGGCCATTAGGCCTATAAGTGCTCGTCTTCATAACCCAACTGCTGTTTATGTGTTTACTTCTAAAGCCAATTCTTGGAAGAGAATTCAAGACTTTGCTTATAAGATTTATGCTGGCGGACCAGGGAAGGTTCTGAATGGGGCACCGCATTGGGTGGTGAGTCGCGACACTGGTAGAGATTTCTTCGTTTCAAGTATAATCAGTGCAATTGTGTATTTTGATGCTGCTGAGGAGAAATTCAAGGAGGTGCCGCTGCCTAATTATGAGGGGGAGAATCGAATTATCGAGTTGGCGGTTTTGGGTGGACGGCTTTGTGTGGTTCATGACAATCGAGAGAGCCATGTTGATGTTTGGGTAATGAAGGAATACCGGGTGAAGGAATCTTGGACTAAGCTGTTTGTTGTCCCGCACATGTCAGGGGAGTTCTTTTATCACTATTTTGCGCCGTTGTGTTTTACAAAGGATGGAGAAGTTGTAATGGTGTTGAATTCGGAGAAATTAGTAATCTATAATCCTAAAGAATATAGATTTAGGAGGATTGGGATCCCTCAGACTTGCAAGGAGTTTGATGTGGTTACATATGTGGAGAGTCTTGTTTCACCTCATGATGGCAATGGGACTAGAAGGCAGTAGGCACTGCTAACCTGAAGGAAATTGAAGGGACAGAGGTAAATCAGATGATTCTTGGTATTAACTTAAATATGTAGGCACTAGTGAATTTTAGAATGATATCATTTTAAGTCCATGCATCTCATCGTTAAAGCATTTGATTACTCGAGGAACTATAGCATATTATTTTCTCAAATTTTTACATAAAAATTTAAGTCGCGGTTCATACAGGAGAGATGCTTAATAAGGTAAGAGGTGTTCATGATAACTAAATCTGCTGTAGTTATTTCTCATGGCTTGCATATAGTTTTGTTTCTATAAGCTAATAAGGTAAGAGTTGGTCTTGTATATATTTTACAGTTTGCTTTTCTGATGTTTGTTGGACTTTCTAAGTAGACAAATTAACATAAAGACCTTTCTGATTAGATATTCTATGGGGGTTATATGAACAAGATTTGGCATTGTTATTATCAGCCACTAGCTAATGTAAGATCAACTCCATAATTTTTCAAGTTTCTTTCCAACTCTATGAGTTTTTCAAAGGTTGGTGGACCATCTCTTCTACAATTGCTGCTTCCTTTTTTTCTTCTTCTTTAGTTATTTGACTGATATATGTTGTTTGACCCTTGATGGACATGTAATTTACACGTAGGAGAACACACATCCAATTTTAAGTTTTTTTTTCTTTAAATTATTGTGGGCTCACTTCTACAATCTCTTGGCCATTGACTAACTGGGTTTGGATGAAGCTTGACCTTTTCTACTATTGCTATAATATTTGCCGTTTGAATAACAAATGTCTAACCATTTTCCAGGTAACTCCAGGCTTGAAGATCTCAACAGCCTTATCAATAGTGGTCTTTCATGGAAGATGAAGCTGCTTGTCTTCTTTTGTAACTTGTTTTTTCCTTTGTTTTTGGGTTGGGGTTGGTGGTTGCCGTGTCCTGGATAGTTTTGAAGATCTGAGTCTTGTGCCTACAATGGATTTTCTTTTGTAATCTTAGGAACTTATATATTTCTGCACTAGATAGCCTTAAGGAGTTTCGTAAGTACGTAGTTTTGTCACTTCTTAAATTATAATTATCTGTACAGGTTTTCTGTGATTATATGAAAACTGGGTTTCTCTTGATATAATCTATACCTATTTCATTTCGGAATTTGGGATTGTCTGCCTTCTAGCCATCTTTCTTCATCAGGATAAGAGGCTATTGGTGATGGGATTATTCGGACAATGCATAAAAATTCTTCTATGGCATTTGACTGAGAAAAAGGGTCTCTGGTGCAGATGAGCTCACTAATCTTGTGATATACTGTTTTTTTTTCTGTCATGCCTTGAAGAGTAGAGTATTGCAATGAATGCCATGATAGAAGGTAAGAAGCTAAAACATGAGAATTTTTTCAATATTGTCTCCTGAGCTCTGCATTTGCTATACAAGGTAGTCGTGGTCACCGGATTCTCCTACTTTGTTTTGATCTCTTGGCTAATTGTACAATCTTCGTAAACGTCTAAAATTAAGAAATGTCACCACTGCACGAGTAGTTGGTCGAAGGGGGGGGAGGAAAATCTAATGCTACAGTTGCACCCAGTTTTTTTTGGGTATGACCATCTTTGCGATCGCTTGTATTATACTAAATTGTATAATTAATTGAGGTTCACAATTCACAGTTCACACCCATCAAAATTAAGTCTCAAAAAATTACTACTCTACGCCAGCCTCGTGCACCATAATTTAACAAGCAAACAATGCCGAAACTACTTGCCATCGACATATATACTTTTTAAGTTTTGAGCAAATAATTATTTAGTTTGTCCAACTTTGATTTAGATTCCAATGTCATTCGAAACTTTAATTTCTTTTATTTAAGCTCTCTAATTTATAAAAGAAAGTTAATGTGGTCCAGCTTTTCAAAATAAGTAAGAAAATTAAATATTAATTATACTTTGGTGTTTTAAACTATAATTTAATATTACTTTATCTCTATTCAACTAAAAATAATTACATTTTTACCATCATAAAATATAAAATTAGAATTTTGTTTGGTCAAAGTTTTATATTAATCTCTAAAACAAAGAGGAAAAAAATAATTTCATGGTTATGAAATATTATAAATCATTTCAAAATGCCTAAGAACATGGTAAGAAAGATCCATAAAAATATCAAGGAGATTTTTGAGACTACGCATTTGTTAATCACGGATAAAAATTTATATTGTATCCGATCAGAATTCCTTGAAGTGTTCAATTTATTATTATTTTTTTTGTCAATAGTATTAATATGAATTTAAATTCTTATAATTTAGAGATAAAACGACTCTTAGTTTAACAAGTAAAATGAAAATAAATCATAATCAAAAGGATTAAAGTATAATTAATTGATAATTTTTTTAACTTATTTTATAATGAGAAACTATATTAACTTTCATTTAGAAGTTGAAGGGTAAAAATAAAATAAGATAGTATTGACCGTCTAAGAGTTCTGATTTGGGATTCCTCCTCCTCCGCTTTCTTGCTAGACGAGAAAGCTTCAACAAACACTTCTGCTTTTACACAATTGAAAAGCGGCTCAATTGTCCAATGAAGAAGAACAACAAAGATTCAATAGTGGCATCATGTGATGGATTAGTGTGCATACATAAGGGAAACAATGTGATCTTGTTCTGTAACCCAATAACTGGAGAGACCAAGAGAGTATTAGAACCACGCATCAAACTTCCCTTTCCCTATTTTACTCTCCCAAACCAAGGTTGAGTGTATATCACCTATGGCCTTGGTTATGATTTATCTATTGATGACTACAAGTTGGTTAGGATCTGTGGTTACTATGGTATGATTGCAAATGGGATGTCTCAGAAGGAAGGAAGTGTATTCATTGAGAACCAATTCTTGGAGGAAAATTCATCAAGAATTTTTTTGTTTGATCAACGAACATGAAAATGGTGAGTCTTGGACTAAACATACAATCACCATCCCTGGGATAATAGGATTTGCAGGTTCTTGGTGTTTGACTCCATTGTGTCTTTTGAAGAAGGGTGGAGAAGTCTTGTTGGCAGTAGGTGCAGATAAATTGGGGCTGTTCAGTTTGAAGGATCATACATTAAGGCTTTTACATATCCCTGGCATGCCGGAAATTTTCAAAACAATGTCCTTTTTGGAGACCCTTATTTCCCCGAATACATTTAATGGTATCAACAGGTGATGTCAAGAACATGGGTGGAGAAGCAGGAAGAAACAGAAAAGGTAAAATAGATTACCTTTGTTCTGTGCTTTGCTGTTTTCCTAATTTTTTCTTTACGCTTTATTTGGAATCCAAATTTTTTGTGAAAAAAAAGTAAAGAAAAGAAAATTGTAAAGAAAAAATAAACAAAAATATTCTTTAATTTTTTTTTTCACCAAAAATTCAGATTCCAAACGAAGCCTTAGTATTTTATTTTATTTTATTTTTCTGTGGATTCTCTGGTTTTCTGAAGTTTTACAGATAATAAGAACTTGTTCTGGTGTTCTTGACATGTGTAACATTTCTAATAATTGAATTGACTTCCTAGTCTTTCCCGTTAATGGTTAGTGTGTTTTTACAGGGGAAATGTGTGCAATAGATTTTTGGCTGAAAACAAACATGCATTGCCCATCGATCTACAAGTACTATGTGTTGATTAACAGATTCTGTAACTCTTGAAAATAATCATTCATCTGAAGATTCTCCAATCCTCTCGTCGAGGATTGAAGCTTGTTAGCTGTCAGCTTGCTGCTTCCTTTGAAATCTTTTTGTAAAATCTCCCATGCTCCTTTTGCTTTGGTAGTGTTTGTGATTCTTGGGAAAATTACATTGGATGCTCCTTGTTGAATGTAGAGTAATGCTGTTGCATTCTTCGTGTGATTGTCGTTCAACTTTTCTGTGTGATTGTTTATGAGATTTGCTTTATTCATTATGTTCTCCATTGAAAATTGAGATCATTGGTTGAGTAAAACCGGCTGCAGTTGCTGCCATCTTTGGTTGCAGATGAGCTTTCTTTTTCAAGGTGAAAACATGCCCAATTTGTGATCGAACTTGGCTCTATACCACTATGGGCTTTTGGTTTAAGCTTGAACAAATATTTTATGCTTCAATCAATCCAACATGGCATTTATATATATATTGCTTCATTATATATATGTATAGCATATTTTTGGTCTTGGGAGGGAGGTTTCTACTATTCCGGCCGTTTCTAGGCTTAGGTGACTGCATAACAGGCCAGTAATGCTATACAATAAGAAAATAAAAATTTATCATCAGAATCATGTAATTAAACAAGAACTATACACTTTAATGAGTTACGTGGGGAAGCTATACATTTTAAAACAAACATCTATTATCATGACTTTTAATTATAAAAATACTAATATCACATCATTCTGTTTTTATAAAGACTAATATTTTCTCTTCAAACGTACCTGGGTTATTTGTTAATGGAGTTTTTTATTGAACTATATATTCTTGGAAAGAAAATACTAGCATCAGTTGCGCCTTCTCTGTTGGAGAGGGGCTGATGTGTGCCAAGTCACTGACGCAGTTGATGCTAGAAGGTTGATCATTTGATTTGGCAAAGGAGAGACATAGCTGAGTTCAGGGCCTCAGGCTGCTAAGTTGTGATATTGCAGTGGAGAGGGGTGGACCGACGCATGGCTAAGTGGCGTCGGTCGCCTCCATTGAATTTTGACAAAAATAAGTAAATAAAATTTTAGCTCAACCCAATTAAAAATAGACTTTGCTTGATCAAACTCAATACCTAATACTCATTTCAAAATTTTCTTTACTCAACCCAAATTCATTTACCCATTAAAATAGGGATTAATCCATTCCGTAATCGCATAGAAGATGAGTGGATAAATAATTACTTGGTAACATACATTGAAAGAGATTTTTAATACCATAGACAATGAAGTTATTTTGCAAAGATTTTAAAATATAAAACAATGAAGGGAATTATTGTAATTTGTCCTATTAATTTGAATAGTATTTTGTGTAAGAAAAACTTACTATCGATATATAAAATTTTGAATATTATTGTATTTTTTTTATTTATTGAAATTTGTCATTTTACTTATAAACAATTGTTCAAAAGTATTTTTCACCTCTACTGGAGAAAATTTCTGACTCCACTACTGACAGTGGGGGTACTGGAAGAAAAACTTAATTTGTGAATATTATTATTCTTCAAATTGAGAATTTTTAGTATTAAAGTGATCCGGTACTAAAATATTTAAGTAGTTTGAAACTTTTGAGATAAATTGGTTAATTGAGATTAAAATTGAAGACTACTTTTCACTCAGCTTTTTCAGTATTCAACGATAATCAAGTTTCTCTCTCCTACTTAAAATTGAAAGCCATTTTTCTTAAATTTTCAAATCTAAATGTTCAAGTGATTGTGCATTACTAAATATAGTAAAATTGAGAGACTCACAAAGATTCCGTTAGCAGCAACTACATGCATGTGGGGAGCCTAACTTCAACTAAAGGAGTAAGGGTGACAACATAAGATTAAGAGGCAATTTTAAGGAAAATAATATATATAATCCTATTTATAAAAAATGAAAAATATGATGCACAATAATAAAAATCAACCTTCAAGTGTCCTGACACAGATCTGACCCTTCAATGAAACATCGCCACATGGAAAGGTCGTCAACCACTCCTATACATGCATACAAAGGAAAACAAAAGTCTTCTTCACCAGATACGCACAAGAGAGAAAACCCTAACAAATTACACCTTTAGGTAACATTATTCTTTTGAATCTAACTTAAACATCAAAGGGCATTTGGCGGGCACCACACCAGTGTGCTTAGAACAGGAGATCACGCGCCAACCAACGGGAGAGAGCTCATGGAAGGCCTAGGGGAAGACACCATGAGATTACTGCATCATCAGCTGGTGTCATTTGTGGGAACGATTATTCTCGTGAATTTTCATGGTCTTGACTAGGTTTGGAATTAGCACTCACCCCCGAGGAAGCTCAATGGCGAATTCAAGTGCAGAGAAGATAACAAGGCTCGAAAAGACTGTGGCTGACATGATAGCCAGCATGCAACAGTTGGCCCACCAAAACGCAGAGTTGCTCCAGTGAGTTCCAACTCTGCTTGGAGGGGTTCCACCGCCAGTTGTCCCCCTAGGGGTGGAACGGGAGGATCAAGAGGTTAACGAAGAGCCTGCTATTCCCCCCAACGACAACGAAAATGGGAACGGAAACAGAGGTCGGGTGGAGGACCTGCTCCTACGCTGTGAGCCCCATATCGAAGAAGCACAAGCCAGCCATGCAATCCAGTCGAGAACGGAAATGGTGGGCGATAAACTGGAAAGTACCCATGCGTGGGACAAACAAATAAGGGCCATGCAGGCCCAAATGACAGGAGTCTTAGCAGCTGTGGAGACCAAGGCTCCAAACACGGTTGATGCACTTATCGGTAGGATAGCTTCACCATTCACCCAGGGGGTGATAGATTATCCCCTTCCTTTAAAGCTCCAGATGCTGACGGTGGACGCGTTCGACGGTTCCAAAGACCCAATGGACCACTTGAAAAAATTCAGGGCACTCATGCACCTGTAAGTGGTACCAGATGGGATAATGTATCTAGCTTTCACCGTTAAGTTAAAAGGTTCCACACGGACCTAGTTTAATAGGATCAAGACAGCGACGGTCTTCACCTTTACCGAACTTAGCAAGCTCTTCGTAAGTCACTATATCGGGGTGCAGAGGCAACGAAGGCCAGTTGCGCACCAGTTGACCGTGAGGCAGAAGAAAGAGGAGACCCTGCACAAATACGTAGGGAGGTTCAATCAGGAAACCCTAGCGGTGGACGATGTGGATGACAAGGTGGCTGTTACGGTGTTCATGAGCGGCGTAAGAACTGGAAAGCTCCTCTTTTCCTTGTCAAAGAGGCCATCTCAAGACATGGCCGAACTGATGCTTCGGGCTCAAAAGCATATGAACGCAGAGAATGCAATGAGCGCCAGGAGAGAGAATGATAGATGGAGCAATTCGCGCCCTAATAAGAACAGGTTGACCGGCACCTCAAATGAGAAGAGGGAAACAAAGACAAACCGGAGCGGCAACCGGTCACGGGATAGGGCGAAAGACAGACGGGAGCATTATCGTGAGCTAGACCTAACGTTCACCCCCTAACAACAAAGCTAAAAGCTGTCCTGATGGAGATAAGGGATGATCGGGCATTAAAATGGCCAGAACGCCTGAAGACGCCCTCAAGCATGAAGAACTGAAAGAGGTACTACAGATTTTATTGCGATCATAACCATAACACGGAGAACTGCATCGACTTGAAGCAACAGATCGAGGATCTGATCAAGAAGGGCAGACTTGGCCGATATGTCGCCGGCCGAGACCATGAGCGGGAGGACTGATGTAGCCTAACACGAGCCCAAACCAACAACCAGCCTATCAGAGAAATAAGGGTCATAGTTGGTGGGTTCGTTGGAGGAGGGGAGTCTTCTTCGACACTGAAGAAACACATTCGGGAAATCCGAACCAAGACGGAGGTAATGCTGGTTAGAGCACCCAGCAAGAAGACGAAAACGGAAGGCCCCATGATCACCTTCACAGAGGAAGAAGCTGTTGAGCTGCATCAACCACATGACGACCCGTTGGTCATCTCCTCGATCATTTCTAACTTCAAAACTTGGAGAGTTTTGATCGACAGCAGGATTTTAGCGGACATTCTATTCTAGGGGGCCTTCAAGAAGATGTCGATCGACAAGGACAAGTTGCAGCTAGTCAACTCTCCCTTGGTCGAATTTACCGGGGACCTGTAGTTCCTCTCGGGTCTATCATCTTACCGGTGACCCTAGGGGAGAAACCTTATCGAGCAACGAAGATGATCCACTTCTTAGTGGTGGACTATTCGTCGGCCTACAATGCCATTATTGGACGAACGGTGCTGAACAAATTCAAAGCTGTAACATCCACCTACCACCTCAAGATTAAGTTCTCAACTGAGAACGGGGTTGGGTGATCAAGGGGCGACTAGAAAGAGGTTCACGAATACTACATGGCGTCCCTGAAAGGGGAGGCCACCAAAGAAAGCCTAGTCATTGAAGAGCTCGAGCCCAGGGACCAAGAGGAAGTGAGAAGAGGCGAGCCGGTAGAGGAGCTAGAAGACGCGCTCGTTGAGACATAAAGGCATAACAGAATAGTAAAAATTGGGACAACAGCACCTGTGGAGCTGAAGGTGGGGTTACGACAGTTCCTCAAGAAAAATACTAACGTGTTCGCCTAGTCTCACAAGGATATGCCCGACATTGATACAAGAGTAGCAGCTCACTACTTGAACATTGATCTCGAGGCTAGGCCGATCAAACAGAAGCGAAGAAACTTCGTGCCAGAACAAAACGATGCAGTGGCTGAAGAAGCTAAGAAGCTGGTTCAAGCGAAGTTCATTAGGGAAGTGCAATACCCCACCTGGCTTTCCAATGTTGTTATAGTGAAGAAGTCCAACGAAAAGTGGAGAATGTGCATTGACTTCACCAATCTGAACAAAGCATGCCCAAAGGACAGTTTCCCTTTGCCTATAATTGACCTCCTTGTCGATTCCACGACTGGGTATGAAATGCTAAAGTTCATGGATGTTTTTTCATAATACAACCAGATTCGAATGGCTGAGGGTGACCAGGAGCACACAACCTTCATCACTAACCAGGGGCTCTATTGCTACAACGTGATGCTGTTTAGACTGAAGAATGCGGGGGCAACATATTAACGGCTAGTCAACCTCATGTTCAAATCGCAGATCGAGCACAATGTCGAAGTGTACGTGGATGACATGTTGGTAAAGAGCAAGAAGGCCATCATCCACATGCAAGACCTCGAGGAGACGTTCCACACATTATGCAAGTACCAGATGAAGCTCAATCCAGCCAAGTGTGCCTTCAGTGTAGCCTCAGGGAAGTTTCTGGGTTTTATGGTCTCGCACTGGGGGATTGAGGCAAACCCAGAAAAGATCTAAGCCATCATTGACATGTAAGCGCCTTAGATAACGAAGGATGTTTAGAGACTGGTAGGCGTGTGGCAGCTCTGAATAGGTTTATCTCCAGATCCACTGACAAATACTTACCCTTTTTCAAGATCCTGCGTAAGGCATATGAGTGGACCAAATAGTGTGAAGCAACTTTCCACTAACTCAAGCAATACCTAAGCTCGGTTTCGCTGCTCAGCCGAACTGTTTTGGGGGAAGAACTGTATTTATACTTGGCAGTTTCGGCGACAGCAGTGAGCTCAACCCTCGTCAGAGAAGAAGGAGGAATCCAGAAGCTGGTATACTACACCAGCCGAGCGCTATGTGGGTCAGAGGAACGATACCCGAAAATGGAGCTCATGGCCCTAGCTCTGGTGACAACAGCTCGGCGCTTGAGACCTTACTTCCAAGACCACACGATAGTGGTCCTCACAAACCAACCTTTAAAGAACATTTTACATATGCCAGAGACCTCGGGACGCTTAGTAAAGTGGTCAATCGAGCTCAGTCAGTTCGACATCCACTACCGACCCCGGTTGGCGATCAAGGGGCAGGCTGCTGCGAATTTTATAGCAGAATTCACTAACCTTCCCACTACCACCCCTGAAGACGACCTCGTCAACAGCTATTGGGTCTCAAACGTTAATGGCTCCTCTATTGATGATTCTAGTGGCGCTGGCATGGTCCTTGTCACTCCTAATGGTCACAAGATTGAATATGCCCTCTGCTTCAAGTTCCTTACCACCAACAACATAGCCGAATATGAGGCACTCATTGCCGGACTCCGAATGGCTCAACAAATGGGGCCCGAGCACATAGTTGTGCGAAACGACTCTTAATTGGTGGTGGAGTAAGTCCAAGGAGAGTATGAAGCTAGAGAGGACAACATGAAGCAATACTGCCAAATGGCTAATAGTTTAGCCAGGAGGTTCGTGAAAATTTTGCTAGAACGTGTCCCTCGACTCCAAAATGAAGAGGCAGATTGGCTAGCTAGGATCGCCTCATCCAATGAGCCAGACCCGAACGTCCCAATGAAGGTCCTTGATTCACTGAGCATCTAGAGTCCAGAGGTAAACCAGATAGAACTCGAAACATCATGGATGAGCTAGACTAGGGATTTCGTGCAAAGCGTAGCCCTACCAGAGAACAAAAATGAAGTGAGGCAGGTACAATACCGTTTAAGTAGGTACTTGATACAAAACGGGGTCTTCTTCAAGAAGGGGCACACTCTGCTGTTGCTTCGTTGTGCCACGGAGGAATAGACAGAGTATATGATGAGAGAAGTTCATGAAGGGGTGTGTGGAAACCACTTGGGTGGTCGATCCCTTACTAAGAAAATTCTACGAGCAGCCTATTATTGGCCCACCATGGAGAAAGACGCCCAATAATTCGTCAAAAAGTGCGACAAGTGTCAGCAGTTTGCTAACATCCCATGATTACCCGCTCAGGAGCTGACCCTTATCCAAAGCCCGTGGCTCTTTGCCCAATAGAGAATTGACATTGTGAGATCGCTACCTATGGGCAAGGGGTAGAGGAAGTTTGCGGTGGTGGCCATCGATTACTTCACCAAGTGGGCAGAGGCAAAAACACTCTCAACGATCACCGAGGAGAAAATGAAGAAATTTTTATGGCAGAATATTATTTACAGGTTTGGAATTCCTAGGACCGTCATCACGGACAACGGGAAGCAGTTTAAAGGAAGACAATTCAACCAATTATACAGTGACCTAGGGATCAGTCATCATACTTCTTCCCATGAGCATCCCCAGGCCAACGGCTAGGAAGAAGTCACGAACAGGTCTTTCTTGAAGATCATCAAGACCAAGTTGGAGAAAACAAAGGGGTTATGGGCAAACGAACTCCCTAACATCCTATGAGCCTACAGAACAATGGAGAGGGTATTTATGAGGCAGACGCCGTTCTCCCTAACCTTTGGCACTGAAGCGGTCATCCCAGTGAAGATCGGCCTCCTCAGCCCGAGGACGATGTAATACGACCTCGAGACCAACAACAAGGCTCTGAACGTGGAGCTAGATCTGTTGGAAGAACGGAGGCTACAGGCAGCTATAAGGGTAGCATCCTACCAACAGAGGATGCGCTAGTATCACAACTCCAAAGTCCGACCGAAAGACTTCTCGGTAGGGGATCTGGTTTTAAAAAGGGTCAACCAGTCTACAAAAGACCCAAGGGATGACAAGCTCAGACCTAATTGGAAAGGCCCTACGAGGTGATCGACAACACTAGAAAAGGGACCTACAGATTGAAGAACTTGGGGGGCATGGAGCTACCGCACCCGTGGCATGCAGAGCATTTGAGTAAGTACTACTTGTGATAGGCTCCTGATTGTAACTCGACAAATTATCAATGAATCGACCGTTCAACAACTGTACTTCCAATCAATCGACATGTTCTAGTTTGCTTGGTTCATGTGACCGAGCAGAACCAGACGGCCTTTATGGCAATGGCATAGAAAGTCTTCTCGATTCATGTGACTAAGCAAATCCAGACGTCTTTTATGACAATGGTATAAAAAACCTACTCGATTCACGTGACTGAGTAGAGCCAGACGACCTTATGCAATGGCATTAAAAAATATACTAGGTTCATATGACCGAGAAGAGCCATACGTAATCAACACAAGCATTCTACTTGGGGGTTTAACCATACAGAAATGACAGAAAATAGTTACATGAATTCCAATTATTCTACAGTCATTCTACAAATTATCTAAAGCATTCAACAGAACTGAGTCGAAAAAGAGTATTTCCATTAATGATAAAGGGTGTACAAGGTAGAATGCTCCTTTCAAAAAAAAAAAAAAAAAAAAAACCCCCAAGGGCCTCAAGCCTTGGGTTCTCCCCCAACTACCTTCTCTCCAGCTCCCCCAACGGCTTTCCCAGCCTTAGCAGCTTCTTGGGTAGACCCCCCGCCTCGAAAACTTGTTGGGTAAACTTCTCAGCCTCAGCAGTTCCCTCGGTCTCGATAGCCTTCTCAACAGTTTATTTTAACGCATTTTTCAGAACTTCGTCTAGGCTCTAGGGAACTCCCTCTTCCAAAGGATTAAGCCCAGCGAAATCCAGCTCTGGGAAGGTCTCAAACGCCCTCAGCCTAGTGAGCTTGAAGCCTTAGGTGAATGTGGGCTCTAGCAAGGCCTGGAAGTCATCCCCTTTCTGGAACTCCTAAATTGCCTCGGCTGGGCCCTAAGTAACTCCTCTAGAAAGGTGGCAGACTTTATCTCCAGCTTCTCCCTTTGAGCCTGCTCAGCAGTGAAGTCTAACAAAAGCTTGTTGGCTTGTGTACTTAGCCTATCACTCTCCTCACTTACGAATTTGAGCTCTGCGATTGCCGCATCTCGTTCGGCCTGAGCAGTAGCATCGTCCTCTTTTAAGGAACAGACTTCGTTATCGAAGGCACCACAGGCCTGCTTATCCTCATGTAGGGCCTTTTTCGAATTACTAAGACGATGGCCCAGGGTCATAATCCTCATCAGAGACTAAAGAGAAGTTAGAACAGAATCAAATGGAAGCAGAACAGAGTAAGGTAACTATAGATAGAGGCTCACCTTGAACAAATCATAACTTGCGTCCTTGACCAAACAGGAGTTCGGATGCTTGCTCAACCTCTGTATATCCATGGGCCTTATCGCATCCCCAGATCTCTCCCAGGTTGCCTCCACGCCGTCAACCACGTTATAGGGAGCAGAGGCAGTGGGACTGACACGGGACTGGGGTTTTGCTGGGACAAGCATGCTGTGCCTCGGCTCGGCCGGTGGATGAGGCTTTGCAACGGCGATCGGGGTCGTGACCTTCCCTTTCGGTGGGGATGCCTTCTTCGGTGGAAGGGTAGCTTCCTTCTCCAAGTCCACGGCTTCGGCTATTTTCTAGCGTTTCGCCCGAGGGGCAGCTGACCTACCTCCCCTCTTATTCGCCAGAAAGCTAACGTTGAAGCTCACTGGATCGAACTTTAGAGGTGGCTGATTGCTCGCCAGGGATGGACGATCTGCAGGAAAGATTAAGATTCAGACAAGGATTGGACTATGAAAAGAACAAATCTGCTCACTCCTCTCACATTTAGCAGCCAATGCCTCCCTGCTCAACTTAGGCCCAAGGAGGTATTGGGCGAGCACCTCGACTGTCACCAGGTCCTTAGCATTACGAAACTCGTACTTCTGGACCTTCCCTACGTCCCTCCTTAGTTGGTCAGATAGAAGAGGCTTAAGCCGACCTGACACCCACAAAATACCTAAGTCAGAATGGCTAACAACACTTCAAAAATAAGCAGGAAAGAGAAAGTTCAGTAAAGAGAGCGTACCCTTCTTACTCGGATAGCCCCATTACCTACGGACCCAAGCAGATAAGTCAATCTCCAAGGGGCAGATCTCCCAGCCTTCTCTGTTAATGAAGAAGAATCAATATTTCCAATTCTTATGTAACGACAGAAGCTCGCAATTAGATCCAACCCTGGCGACTTGCCCGAGAAGTACCATTAGCCCTTTCCCCTCTCCGCCGGCCTATAGCAATACAGAAACTCTTCAGGCGTAACATCCCTTTCGTTGATGATCTGCAATAGAATCATGCAACCCACCATGATCCTCCACGCGTTCGGCTGAATCTGCTATGGAGAAAGGCATAACTTTCACAAAATCTCCCTGACGGGCCGAGGAAATGGCAAGCGAAAACCGTCGACTAATACGCCCTCGAACACAATGATCTTGCCCTACCTCGCCAAGCATACCCAGTTCTTAGGGTTGGGACTCTACACTTCACCTTTCTCAGGATCTGGTATGCCCTCCGCAAGGCAATTATTTTCTCATTATCCAGACCAGAGGCGATCCCCATAGCCTCGTACTCAGGACCTTCCACCTCTCCCTCTTCCTGCTTAGTCTCCCCAAGTCGAGCAGCCGCCTCAACAGACTGGTCCATTTCTCCCCTAACACCAGAGTAAGAGGCCTCAATCCCCTTCGGCTCTAGAACCTCCAAAGACGCCCTAGAGTTCCCAATGGAGGTCTCCTCCTGGGTCTCACACCTCACGACCCTAAACTCGTTTGAATCGGTCTCTTCAGAAAGCTTTGTGTTGATTGGTGTTCAATTTCTGTTTTTTTTGTAATGTTGTTTGTTGGATGAGCTTTTAATTTGTTATTTTAAGTTTTAATTTCTCTTGACAGTATAATAATACCATTTTGATGTATATGCAACTCAAAATGTTTAGAGGCTAATTTCATTTAATGCCAAGTTGAGTGTCATGCCCCGAAATCAAGCCTATGCAGATTTAGAATACATAACTGGCCAGTAGCTTGGTAACCCCAGGTCACATTACATAAACTGGTTGAACACCTGTGCATCTATCATTTAAAATATACATAATCACAGAAATAAGATTTTATAAACGTAAAACAAAACGTGTATCATACATAGCAGAGCGGTGCTTAATCCCTAAAACATAAATATACAATAAGGTGGGCCTATCGAAGGCCACCACAGTTATAACGTTATAGTATTACAAAACATTAGGGTCCAACCCCTATATGCATTACATATCATGAGGCCCGTGGGCTGCAATCTAAATATCCTCGTAATAGACCTCCCTCTAAGGCCTCCCAGTTTGGTTCCTTGAAAACATTTTTAAAAAACGCAAGCTAATGCTTAGTGAATAACAACAATGCATGAGCATAAAATACCATGAACTAACATTTATAATTAATGTACATGACAATAGAGGTATATTTATGCATATATGACATGAACTTAGAAACGTGTAGGCATAAGCTTGAAAACACATGTGGTATAGGCTTTCACATTAAAACATTTCATCATTTCTAAAACATAACATTAAAAAGAGAGGGACATGCATGTCGTAGCATGAACTAGTAGAGTATAACTTATATTGTCATTAGCATAACATATCATATCTTGTAAGCGTATATCTCAGCTCGTTGTATAATATTAGACACATCAAATATTATTATTCTTGGTAATGTATAAAGCGTAAATTTGAAAATGTAGGTAGCATAAGTATCATATCAAAATATTATATCATTTCGAACATAGTATCATAAGAGTGAGATGCAAATCGTAACATAATCGTGTATGGCATAATGTGGCTTGTCATAAGCATACTATGGCATGGTACTGTAAGGCATATCATAATATCATAGAAAAGAGAGATATATCGTGACATTAATACTTGTGACAACATATGCAACTTGTTGTGAAGTATTTGAATAAATCATATTTCTTGTTTTAAAACATAAGAGTGTCATGTCTTTACATCAGAGCTAGGCTCCATATCAGTAACCATAAAGGTTGCCGCATTAGTAACCATAAAGGTCACCATATGGCTCTTTAGGCCATCATCAGAGCTAGACTCTACATTAGTAACCATAAAGATCACCACATCAGTAACCATAAAGGTCACCATATGGCTCTTTAGGCCAACATCAGAGTTAGGCTCCACATCAGTAATTATAAAGGTCACACATAGGGCTCTTTAGGCCAACATATCCCTCACGTCACCCCATTTAAGAGGTTTTTCTGGTATTGGGCATCATAGTAACTACAAGGGTCACGCATAAGGTTTTTTAGGCCAACATAGTAACCATGAAGGTCACGCATAGGCTTTTTAGGCCAACATATCCCTCACTTCACCTTACTTAAGAGGTCTTTCTAGTATTGGGCTTTATAGTAACCACAAGGGTCACGCATAAGGTTTTTTAGGCCAGTCATGAGAGCTAGACTCAGCCATTAAGAGCTACGCTCAGTTCATTAGCACATAGAGTGCTTTAAGCCAATCATGAGAGTAGGGATCAGTTCATTAACATCATAGAGTGCTTCTAGCCAATTACGAGAGTAAGGCTCGATGATGAGAACTAGGCTTAGTCATTAAGAGTTACGTTCAGTCGTTAGTAACCATAAAGGTCACACATAGGCTCCTTGCGCCAATCATAAGAGCTAGGCTCAGTTATAGTAACCATAAAGGTCACATATAGGCTTATCATAAGAGCTAGACTCAGTTATAGAAACCATAAAGGTCACTCTTTAAGCCAAGGGACGTCTCCCAAAACAGCAATAGATTATTTCGTGTCCCCTACTGTAGGACCATTATTGTTAGTTTAGGGTCTTGCCATGAAAGACCTTGAGTTGGAGTCGTATGTTAGGAATCTTACATCTATTTTATGTAAACGTTCTAGTCCATGGGTTATGATTCATATCATACATAAAGTTTGTATGTAGTTCAAAGCATGACATTTATACTTGAATGTAATCATTAATGCATTGAAATAATGAAAAGCAATGCAAGAAACATAATTGAACTTGAAAGCATTTAGAAAGTAATAGGTTTTACTCATGGCATATCATTACGCACCTCTATCCTTGAGAATTTGTGCCAAACAAGTGTATTCCTATACATAGAGTACATAGAAGCGTCAAACACAAGGGCCTAATGTAAAGCAAGAATGTAAAAGTTGAGGTTTAAACATTGATCCCTTAACATCAGTTCATTCATCGCATCTCATTCACATTAGGGTGATGAGCCCGCATTCTAGGTTCATTTCATTTGAAAATAGGCTTAAAAATCTTTAATTTGATTGATCATGAGTCAAAAATACATTTCGGATGAAGAAGTTATGTCCTATAGAAAATAGACTAAAATTCTGGATGAACAATATTATTGACAGAATTGTAGGTCAATTTTAAAATGCAATATCTCTCAATCTATAAGTAATTAAAGTACAAACTTTATATTGGTACAAAGGTATATAAGTCTACTTTCCAATGCTTCAAATGGTGCATCAATCTGAGTTTTCTAGAGAAAGTTATGCTAGTTTTACTAAATAGTGTCGAAACTGGCCAGACCGTTCAAACGCGTTCGAATGCTAGGCCAAAAATATCTCGGGCCGTTCGAACGCCCAACCTAGAGTTCGAACGGTAAGGCAAAAATGGCCAAAAATGAAAATGCAAGCCTCGGGCCGTTCAAATGCCAAATTGAGGCGTTCGAATGCAAGGAAAATCTGGGTACTCGCAGCAGCAAATTTTTAACTTCAAACTTAACCAAACCTCTCCCAAACTCTCCCAAACCTTCCCAATGTTTCTAGGGTTTAAAGATTGACCCAACAAGACAAAAATAAGTGACAATGGGGCAAGATAAATAAGCCAATTAAAGGGATGTAAGGTTTGAAATCTCAAACCCAACATGTACAAATTTGAGGATTTTTAACCCCAACTCCCAATCCATCAGTATATACTTACAAGCCCTCAATTTCTAATCAAATGGGACTCAAAAGAGTCTTTAAACACCACTACAACACATATTTATACATGCTCATACAAAGGTTGGTGAATCTTACCTTCTTTCAAGCTTCCTCAAACTTGATCAATGGTTGTTCTAGCTTGGATGAAGCTCCTCTAGCCTTCTTCCTCCTCTTCTCCCTCTCTTCCCTTCCTCTTCTTCTTCTTCTTCTTCTTCTTCTTCTTCTTCTTCTTCTCGGCAGAATGTGTGTGTGTGTGTGTGTTTGTGTGTGTGTTTGTGCATATCATGTGTGTGTATATAAGATGATATACATGAAAAATAATCTCATGTGTCTCACACTAAAAACTTAAGTTACAACTTAATTTTAAGTTATAAATACATGTTTTGCCCCCATAGAATTTACAAATACTTACATTTGCTTCCTTCTGAATTTACTAATAATTATATTTACCCTCACTAAATATCACTAAACCTGTAGTTAAAATATATATATATATGTGTGTGTGTATATATATCATTAACCCTTCATTATTTAGCTAAATAAACAACACAATTTCAACTAACCCTATATTCATGGATTCTTGGTTACCTAAATCCCAAAATTTCTTCTCGAAATTTTAAACCTTAGCCGGTCAAATCTAAATTTAATTTTTTATATAGTTATTGTGTACAACTTTTATTCCTAGGATGCTGTATGAATTTTGGCCCCACTATACAAAAATTTTGGATCCACCACTGCCTTCCCCACACCCAATTGGCGACTACCATCATTCCATTGGATCCCTTTCTCTATAGATGTGTCCACATATCGATTGTAGAACGAGGCACATTAGAATCATAGTTAGGGATGCTCTATTCAGTTTTCCAAATATGTTCGTTGTAAAGTTTAGCTAAAGAAAATAAACATATCCATTGATTGGTGGCGCTCATTTAAAAACTCAAGCAGTTCATAAAATTGCTGCATCTGAATTACCTAGATTGTTGTACCCCACACAAGTTTATGTCCCTTGTGTCTCTGTTGCTATTGTGCTAATAGTAAATAACCATCAGATATACCCCCAAAAGCATATTTCTAAAAAATACGAAAAGAGATTTCCCAAAAAAAACAAAGAAGAATGAAAAAGAAATAAAGAGTCTGTTGAAGCAAATATAGTCACTTACCCAACCAAGGGTCAAGGGTACCACAAGTGGCAACAATTAGCAAGATAGTATAACACTTCAAAAGAGGGGCTATTCTTCCCATCATCCCATGCAATAGATTTTGTTGAGTATAACACTTCGGAAGAGGGGCTATTCTTCCCATCATCTCATGCAGTAGATTTTGTTGAGTATAACACTTTGGAAGAGGGGCTATTCTTCCCACCATCCCATGTAGTAGATTTTGTAAAGTATGTAGCGGAAGCAGAAAGTACACAAAGGAATTATAGTAATGTAACAGTACTTTTACAATACACTTTGTACCACATATTATACTTTTGGTGCACACACACAACACAAGACACCACGCAACCCAAAGACAATCTAGTTTCACTTCACTCTATTCACGCACTCACTTGACTCTACTTCACACTACTTTGGAAACTAGACACATCACGCTACTTTTGTACACCTCATTTCACTTCACACTCAAGCACTACTTGCTTGACTCCCCAACTATGCTTCATACTAGGAGAGCTCTATCTTATTTACACTTGTAGTAAGTAGGTTATCACTGAGGCTAGAAATCAATCTTGCCCATCCATTCAAGGTAGGTAGATCATGTGGTAGGAATTGGGTAGGTAGAACATATGGGGAATGATTAGCTTCTACAAACTATATCATGGTCCGCTTCTTTGTGCCCCATGACCACTCAAAGCGTGTCAAACTTGTGCCCAAGGGTTATCCAAACCTTGTCCAAGCATTGCCCAAACAAAGCCCAAGAAAACTCCCTGGTGCCTCAAGGATGGCCCAAGACAGTAGGCAAAATGCAGCTAGGTGGGGGCCAATTAACTTAAGTAGCACCCAGAGTAAAGGCCTACTGAACTTCACTTTGGCCTATGCCAGTAGCAGGAGTGAAAGGCGAGATAACCTCACTTTGGTGCATAGTGAGGCCCCAGATAACCTCACTTTGGTGCATAGTGAGGCGTCAGATAACCTCACTTGTGCCTACCATGTATGCCAGCAGCCAGCCCATGTTTGCACACACTTACACTTTTTGGCTCGGGTTTTGGCATGACATATCTTTATGCTTCGAAGTCCAAATGAAGCTAGGTTTTTTTCTATAAACTCCTTATAGGACCTAGTTTCACGTTTTGTAAGGGTTTTATTTCTTGACTTTTGTAAAATTTTTAGGAGACCATTATGACTCCTCAGGCACACACTACGTTTCCCCTTAAAAGTTCATAAATGGCTTAGAATACTACTATAAGAAGGAGGTATGCTCTTACCATCTTCCACCTCACTACTTCTTGTATGGCTTTGAGGCACCCTTTATACATATAGTGAGCTATGTAATGATGTATAAATGAATGAAATATGTTTTATTACTTCTACTCATTTTCGAGGAAGGTTGCTTAATGGTTGACCATTATTGTTTGGTTCTAACTTCCAAATGAGATGATTCGGGTTTGGCTGACTTGTCAGACAAACTTGACAAGTGTCATACGAGTCTCATTTGTGACTGCCAAGCTCACAAAAATATTGGCCGTGACACTGGGGTAGGTAAAACTTGTGGTGATAATTGGGTAGGTAAATTGTGAGGTGAGGAAATTATTCACATGAAAAATGTAATGAGATTACCTAGAGAGAAGTAGAAGCTTCTAGAGAGAAAGCTGGTGTTGTACTTTCAGCAAGTTTATCCTCGTTGTCTTAAATGTTACATCCAGGCTACACAGCATATCCATGTTCTAGATCTCAATTAAGGTCCCCAAAAATTTCAAATAGCTTTTCTTTTGTTTGAGTAGGGTGGCAACCGGTGAGAGAAAATAAGAGTACATGAGGCTCATCAAAAAATGGTTGTGATTTGACACCAGAATAGAGAGCCGTACCATGATGTTGGAAGAGTCATTACTCAACAATTTCCTATTATTCTCACCTTTCAGTTCTTAATCCTAGGCTTGCATTGCATGTGTAGAATCAACAAAAGGTTATTTATCATACTATATATAATAAGAGCAAATGGCCCTCAAGTTTTCGACTAGCTTTTTGCCATTTTCGGACAATCTTGCCCATGTATTTTGCCTGCTCTGAGACGATTTTACCCCTGTTTTCTCAAGAAATTTTGTTGCATTGCTGGCTTTTGATCCACTTGATGTGCACAGTGTGATTCTTTTTTTGCCCTTACATAAGTCTTTTATTCCGGAGCTGTGCTGGCGCTTACATATGGAGCCAATCAATTCTATCTCATCTGTTCATTTTCTTTTTCTTTTAATGGCTTTCCAGATTTTTGTGTAGTTGGTTTGCGTGAATGGACGATAATAGTCCACGTAGCTTCACATTTTGTTTTGGGTAGCGTCCTCTACATATATATCTGTAAGTTATGTACAATGCATTAATGATATAGGTTAGGAAATTTCGATTGTAACCTCCTTGTGCTTTAATGGTGGGAACATCATATGCTGCGTCAACCATTAGCTGCTTCATGTCTCTTCATTCTGGAGCTCGATGTTAGAAGTAAAGAGAAAAACAAGAGTTTTCCTCTATCTCTATCATTTCTGCCTCTGTGTTTCTATCTCACCCCTTCCTCTCTCTCATCTCCATTCATTTTTTTCTTTTTTCTCTATTGTTTAGTGTGGGGGAATAATCCCCGGCTCAACCTAATGGGTGAGGCCCAATCTATGCAAATTAAAGTTGGGGCTGTTTGGCGACCCAAATCAGAAATAGAGGGAGGGCCGGCCTTGACTGCCAACCTCCTTCCCACCATAGCCCAAATTGCGAAAGGTGAGCCCAAACTGCTAGCGGTCTTCGAGCACTAAATGCAGAGCTGACTTGCATTAAATGCACAAGCAGTTGCCCACGTGACGTTGACGTGCACATCCGGTCAGCTGGAATCCCCTGCGACGGTGCACCAGACCCTGTAAGTAGTCAGGCGGCATCAATGATGATGCCTACCCAGCAGGCCATGAGAGCCTGCTGATAGGCCCAGGCAAAACACACTCTATTGATCACTCTATAAATACCCAAGACATCGAGAGTCAGGTATGGACAGAAAAACCCCAAGTATTCACAACTCTCATTCGTTTTCACCTCGACTAAGCTTGCTAACTTAATCATCGGAGTGTGATTGGCCCACCAAGGGTCGACCACTTCTAACCTTCCTCTTTTGCAGGGATTTGGACCCATTCATTTTGGGCTTGAGAGTTCGGCCCAGCCTTCCCGAAAAATTCCACTTACAACTGGCACCGTCTGTGGGAAGGCTTAGAAAAACCATGAGTCTAAACAACCGGAGGCATGGAAGAGAGAACCACGATGGGAGATACAGCAGAGCCTCCTCCAATAAAGATCAAACTAACTCGGCGCACTGCCAGTCTACACCAGTAGATCGGCATAGAAGAAGAACACTAAGGTCGGAAATACGGACGCCTGTTGAAAGCCACCAGGAAACACCGGATGAAATACGGAGGAATACGGGCTATGTCAGGGACAGAAATTTTCGCAGAAACCACCATCGGAACCTTACCCAGTTGCCCTCCAGTGGGCGAATCCCGAGTGAAGATACACTCCGGGCGGCGGAGAGGGAAATTCGGCGGCGCGGAGAAGAGATTGCCTACCTCACCTCCCAAGTTCGGGTCATGAGGGAGGCATTCTTTGGAAGAAATGGGCATGGGAGAGAAAGGTCCCCTGATCAGGAGCAGATTACTAGCGGCGGGAATGATCTGGCACTGCGGGTAAGAGGGAGTTACACCTCTAGTACCAGGCGTTGCGACAATAAGCGAACTGGTCGGCCGAGGGGAAGGAGTGAAACCCCGCCAAATAACAATCGTGCTGAAGGAGATCGGCGGAGAGAGGACTGGGATAAATGGTATAACGAAAAGCAGGAAGATAGGAAGCAGCAGACTAAGGAGCGCACGGCCCACGACCTGATAAAAAAGGCCCTAGATCAAATCGCATCCTCACCATTCACTGAAGAGATCGAGTCCCACCCAATTCCTCAAAAATTCACCCCACCAAAGTTCACACTGTATGACGGGAAGACCGACCTGATTAACCATGTTCAGCATTACAAACAGCTTATGGAAGTATGGTGTGGTGACCAGATGTTAATGTGTCGAATCTTTCCCTCCAGCCTGGGAAGTGTGGCCTTACGATGGTTTGACAAGTTGCCACTTAAGTCCATTTCCAGCTGGAGGCAACTTGCCGAGCTGTTCACAGCTCGTTTGATAGCAAACAGCCTGCAGCCGAAGGAGGTAGATTTCTTGCTAACATTACAAAAAGTTGAAGGGGAAGGATTGCGAGCATATGCCCGACACTATTGGGAGGCTTACAACGAAATCGACGAGTGCAGCGAGCAATTGGTTGTAACCCAGTTCAAGATCGGCCTTCCCAGGGAGCATTGCTTGCGACAATCCTTGACGAAGAAACCAGCCCTCACAATACAGGAACTGATGCTAAGAATCGAACGCTATGCGTGGTTTGATGAAGACGCTCCCCAGCCAACATCGGCCAAGGTCGGCATCGCTACCGAGAAGACAAATAAGAATGATGCAAAGAAACCCCGATCAGAAGATAGCAACCAGGAAAAAGGGTAACTGATGGGGTCTATATAGTCTTTAAGGACCCCATCTATAAAATATTGCCCCAGATCCGCGACAAGCCATTTTTTAAGTGGCCACCAAAGTTAGGAGGAGACCCAGCAACCCGAGACTAGAAGAGGTTCTGTTCATACCACTGCGAGAAGGGGCATAAGATAGAGCAATGTCGGCGTCTGAAAACCTATTTGGAAGACTTGGCCAATGCAGACCATCTCGACCAATTCATTGATCGGGAAAAGACGAAGAAAGAAGCTGAGCAACCGTGGGTGGAGGATAGGGTCCAGAAGGAGATAGAGGTAAGGCCGATCTGGATAACTAATGTGTTGCACGGTTCGACAGAGTCAGGAACCGTCGACCTGCACAGATACTAGGCTGAGATATAGAAGGCTACACATTTAAGGGAAATGATGCAGATATAACCACCCAGTAAGAAAGCTAGGATCGGCAATTGCCATACGCCCATTACCTTCACTGATGAAGATCTCAAGGGAGTGCAGGTTCCCCATAACGACGCGTTGGTGGTAACGTTCAGAGTGGCCGACTGTAACGTCAAAAGATTGCTCATTGACCAAGGAAGTTCATCCGAAGTTATGTACTACTGCCTGTTCAAGAAATTGGAACTTAAGGAGTCCGACCTCTAGCCGTCACTCAACCCGTTGGTCGGATTCAGCTCAGATCCAGTTTAGCCTATGGGGAAGGTGACGGTTCCGGTAACAACCTGTGGAATCACATTGCAAACTGAGTTCCTGGTAGTTAACGTGCCCTCCCCCTATAATGCCATCATGGGACGGACCTGGTTACACCTTATGAGGGCCATTTCTTCGTCCTACCACCAATTAATCCGATTTCCAACCCCTGGTGGAGTAGGAGAAATAAGAGGAGATCAAGTGGCTGCCAAACAATACTTCCTAACTGCATGTGTAACCAAGATAAAGGCCGAGAATATGTAAATGATGGAGCTACACGAGAACACTCCAACCATCAACGATGTGGGGATAACCCCTGAGAATAAAGCCGTGGAGCACCTGAAAAAGATATACATTGATCGGCAGGAAGATAAGTACTTCGTCATTGGCACCTCCTTGTCCAAACGAGAGGAACATTCCCTGATCGAGTTGTTAACGAGCTTCCTGGAAGTGTTCGCCTGGGCCCCTTATGACATGCCGGGGATCGACGCCGATATTGCATGTCATTGGCTGAACGTTGACCCAAAATGCCGACCTGTTGTCCAGAAAGGGAGAAGGGCAGCAACCCAACATGCGAACGCTGTTCTGGAAGAAACAGAGAAGCTTTTTGAAGCTGGGGCAATTCGGGATATCAACTATCCAAGTTGGTTATCAAATACAATGGTCGTGAGAAAAAAGGATGGCAAATGGAGGGTCTGTGTGGACTTCACTGATCTCAACAAAGCATGCCCCAAGGATCCATTCCCCCTCCCAAAAATTGACCAGCTCGTGGATGCAATCGCTGGCTTCAGAAGAATGAGTTTCTTAGATGCTTACCGAGGATACCACCAGATTCCCTTCCACCTCGACGACCAAAAGAAGACGGCCTTCATCACTCCAAGGGGTATCTATTGCTGCAAGGTTATGCCCTTTGGTCTGAAGAATGCCGGAGCCACATATCAGCGATTGGTCACCAAGATGTTCAAGACGCAGCTCGGCAAAACTGTCGAGGTCTACATCGATGACATGGTGGTAAAAAGTAAACTGAGCGACTCTCATCTGATAGATCTAAAACGATACTCTGCATCTTGAAGGAGTACAAAATGAGGCTAAATGCTTCAAAATGCGTGTTCGGTGTCAGCTTGGGCAAATTTATGGGGTTTTTGGTCACGCATCGGGGCATTGAAGTGGACCTGCGACAGATCAGTGCAATCCAAAGCGTTCAGGCCCCGAAAAATGCCAAGGAGGTACAAAAGCTCACAGGAATGGCCGCAGCACTCAACAGGTTCATTAGCCGTTCATCTGACAGGTGCTGACCGTTCTTCCAGCTCCTCAAGAAGCAAGAACAGTTCAAATGGACCCCAGAATGTGAATTAGCCCTTAGCGATCTGAAGAAGTACTTGACCCAACCACCTTTGCTCTCCACCCCGCTGCAGCACGAGGAACTCTACCTCTACCTTGCGGTGTCGGAGCATGCGATCAGTGCCGTTCTACTTCGGCAACAAAATCGGCGGCAATTACCTGTCTACTATATCAGCAAAACATTTCTCGGGGCAGAAAACAGATATCTACCTCTCGAAAAACTGGCTCTAGCACTAGTAGTGGCCTCCCGAAAATTGGTGCATTACTTCAGGGCCTATACGATCAACGTCCTCACCGATCACCAACTCAAATCTCTTCTCAGAAAGGCTGACTTCTCCGGACGGTTGGCAAAATGGGCAGTGGAGTTAGGGGAGTTCGACATCAAGTTTTACCTTAGATCGACTGTAAAAGGACAAATCCTTGCCGATTTTGTGGCCGAATTCTCAGTTGAATTGCCACCAGAGGCTAACTAAGCAGAAGATCATGCCCAACCACACGAGAACCCCCTTTTGGACCCTTGGAAAACAGCTGATCATTGGTAACTCTACGTCGACGGAGCTTCCAATGACTTGCGGCAGGATCAGGCATAATGCTCATTACACCAGACGGTCTAACCATTGAACAAGCCATCAAGCTCGAATTCACTGCCTCCAACAATGAGTCTGAATATGAGGCCTTGCTCGCTGGAATACGCCGAGCCATTGAACTTCGAATTCCCGAGATTGTCATCTATTCAGACTCTCTGCTTGTCGTCAACCAAATTACAGGAGAGTACGCAGCAAAGAATGATAGAATGACACAATACCTAGCTAAAATCGGGCATAGTGCTCATTACACCAGACGGTCTAACCATTGAACAAGCAATCAAGCTTGAATTCATACCTCCAACAATGAGTCTGAATACGAGGCCTTGCTCGTCGGAATACGCCGAGCCATTGAACTTCGAATTCTTGAGATTGTCATCTATTCAGACTTTGTACTTGTCGCTGACCAAATTATAGGAGAGTACGCAACAAAGAATGACAGAATGACACAGTACCTAGCTAAAGCCAAGGAACTGCTCGGCCAATTCAAAAACTATAAGCTTCGACAGATCAGCCGGGACAACAACTCACACGCGGATGCTTTGGCAACCTTGGCCACAACATTGAAGGCTGGGTCAAAAAGGACGATAAATGTGGAAACCCTCGCCAGGCCCAGCATCTTTCAGGAGGACGAGAAAGCCTTAACTGCAGAACGGCTGGGACCATCCTGGATGGACCCAATTATCTCCTACCTTGACAAAGATGAGCTACCAGAAGACAAGACTGAAGCTCGGCGAACCAAACAAGCATCTCTCAGATATTGACTGTCACCAAGTAAAGAGCTTTACAAATGGGTCCATACTTGCATTGCGTCCATCCGAACCACGTACAGGGCGTGCTGTTCGAAATCCATGAGGGGATATGTGGAAACCATGTAGGCGGAAGATCGGTAGCACACCGAGCCATCTCACAAGGATATTGGTGGCCTTACATACAGAAAGATGCCACCCAGTACGTCCTAAAATGCGACAAATGTCAGAGGTATTCCCCCATCATCCACCAGCCAGCCGAAGATCTCGCAACCATCACCAGTCCATGGCCTTTCCCTCAGTGAGGACTGGACATAGTTGGGCTTTTGCCCCGAGCACAGGGCAACAAAAGGTTCCTCATCGTGGCGACTGATTACTTTACCAAATGGGTAGAGGCAGAACCTTTGTCCACTATTAGGGAAGTCGACGCCAAAAGGTTCGTATGGAAGAGTATAGTCACAAGATTCGGGGTACCCCGTGCCGTTGTTTTAGATAACGGCACCCAATTCGACGGTAACATGTTCAAATCATTTTGCGAAGGACTAGGGATCAGAAACTATTACTCAACGCTAGCCTATCCCTAATGCAACGGGCAGGCCGAGATTTCAAACAAAACCATGCTTAACGGAGTCAAAAAAATGGCTAGAAAAGGCCAAAGGGAAGTGGACGGAGGAGCTGCCCAGCGTTCTATGGTCTTATAGAACGACCCCAAGGAGGTCCACCAGCCAAACCCCGTTTTCTCTGGCATACGGGGTGGAAGCAGTCATTCCCTTGGAGGTCGGACTACCGACTATCAGAACGGCAGCCTTCAACACAGGTCTCAACGACCAGATGCTGGCGAAGGACCTGGATCTAGTTGAAGAAAGAAGGGAAGCCGCCTTGATCAGACTTACGGAGTATTAGCGACAGTTAAGACGCTCCTACAACAAACGAGTCCGCCTAAGAAACTTTGCTCCAGGAGACTTGGTTTTACGAAAAGTACTGGGAGCAACTAAGAAAGCGGCAGATGGTAAGCTCGGCCCAAACTGGGAGGGCCCTTACAGAGTGACAACCCAGGTCGGCGTTGGCGCATACCGATTGGAGACTGTTGAAGAAGGAAGACAGCTGCCTCGGCCTTGGAATGCGAGTAACTTGAAGAAATTCTACCAGTAGCAAGGAATCTCGTATGATGTAACAAATGTATTGAGCTTTTATGAGATCAATGAAAAACGAAGTTGTTCAAAACAAATCTGCTCAGAGCATTTTGTAAACCCACAACAAAAACCAAGTGTAAAAACTTGGACCTGTCCAAGTTGGACAGGTCGGCCAAAGAAGGCCACAACAAAAACCAAGTGTAAAAACTTGGTCCTGTCCAAGTTGGACAGATCAGCCAAAGAAGGCCACAACTAAAACCAAGTGTAAAAACTTGGTCCTGTCCAAGTTGGACAGGTCAGCCAAAGAAGGCCACAACAAAAATCAAGTGTCAAAACTTGGTCCTGTCCAAGTTGGACAGGTCGGCCAAAGAAGGTCACAACAAAAAC
Source organism: Euryodendron excelsum (assembly GCA_033060915.1). Classification (NCBI taxonomy): domain Eukaryota; kingdom Viridiplantae; phylum Streptophyta; class Magnoliopsida; order Ericales; family Pentaphylacaceae; genus Euryodendron; species Euryodendron excelsum. Next base: position 3,774,779 of record CM065387.1, on the reverse strand, counting down.
CAAGTGTAAAAACTTAGTCCTGTCCAAGTTGGACAGGTCGGCTAAAGAAGGCCATAAAAAAAACTAAGTCTAAAGAACTTGGTCCTGTTCAAGTTAGGTAGGTAGGCCAAGTGTAAAAACAATTGGTCCTATTCAAGATGGACTTTCCATTCACAAAATCAAACAAGGCAAATTCAATGATAACATCAAGATAAGAGACAAAACGAACTTTTCATTAGAAACATTAATGGTTACAAAAACATGCTCAAAAAGAAAAAGCAGTTACGCCAATTTCTCCCCTGGCTGCGAAGTTGTCTCCGCCAAACTACCAACAATCTCTTCCACATCCTTGGACGATTCGACTGCAGCCTTAGCTGTTTCGACCCTTTCCCTTTCAGCCGCAGCCTTCAAGTTGAGCTCTCGCTTGTATTGGGCATTAGCAAGCACCTTTTTCAGGCATACTACACCGTCTTCAGTGGTGTTGAAGAAGTCCGGACATATACCTCAAACATCGGAGGCCTTATCCACCTCTGCAACAACAAGAGCACCATTCTAACCTTGGCAGAAAATGGAACAAATGAGGTCCATCATCTTTTGGGCCAGTCGATTGGCCCCCCTTTCTTTACCCCTCTTCAATGTGGTCTCTTCTTTTACTTTCAGCTTGGCCATCTCTGTTTAAAGCGCCTCGACCTCCGCCTTGGCCTTGTATAGATCCATGGACTGCACGTCGAGTTTATTTTGGAGGTCGGTGACTTCCTTATCCCTCCTTTCAAAGTTCACTTTCATCAGCAGAAGCTCGGCGGATGCCTGTTCGGCCTGTTTCTTGAAAGTGATTCGATCCTTATTGGCATCGATCCACTCCTCTTTTAGACGGTCGTGCTCCTTAATGAGTTCCTGATGAACCTCGGCAAGCTTTTGGAAGTGCATCATTGCCTCCAAGGAGTTCAGACACCTCTACACCAAAAAGAGAAGGTCATCAAGAAAACAAGTATCCAAAAGAATCTGTAATTAGCTAAAAGTTAATGCCGACTTACCAACAGCGAGTCATGGAAGGCACCCATAAAGACAGCTGAGTCGCTCGCCTCACCTAGCTTGGCCACATCCTTTTTCTGAAGGACGCTCTTGATGACGCCAAAGGCTACCTCAGTCTGGTCGATCATCGAATCTGCTGTCGTCATAGGTCGACCTAAAATATCCGGCGTGATGGTCACAGTCTCGCTGACCTCATCCACTACGCGCTTGCCTTTCTGCTTTTTGGGCGCTGGGGTCTGTCCAGCAACCTCGGGCCCCCTTTTCTTCTGTTAACGAGTCTCGGGCCTCTATTGCACGGGTGGGGCTTCCTCCATAGGAGTTGGCACCAAATCGACAGGCAAAGTGTTTGTGGAAGTGGCGGCGGACGGCTTCAGTGGCTGACCGGCAGTGGCGAACATTCTCTCCCTGAGACTCATATTACCCTCCTCGTTTGGGGATGGTGTGGAGTCTTGAGTTATAGCCAGAACTTTAACTCGACGGTCTGGCACAGTGAATGGCAACGAACTCGATGCCGAGCTGTGGGACTTCGATCGCTCCTCGTGTTGTTCTTCGCCAACGGGCTCCGACGGAGGAGCAACTGCAACTGTCACCCCGGTAGGCCTGCGGGCCCTTTCGATCGCAATGCTGGTGGGAATTTCCTCGAAGTCTCTCTCTGCACCTTCCTTGGCTAATCTCGCGAAGGTACTCTGGGGAACACCCGTGTTTGCAGTGAAAGTCGAATATTGCAGCAGGTAAGCAAGCAAGATGTGCGAAGCCCGAGCAATGTGCCTTAATCTGCCCTCGCCGATGTAGCTCAAAACCTTGTCAAGGTCGTCAAAGTTGACCAACCAGTCACGCGCTTTCGACTGCTTCTCCTTCTTTTTTGCAAAAATGCGAGGGTCAGGTGTGATACACATCATAATTCAAAAGACACACAGTATAAGAGATTGGCGTCAAACCTATTTCAACAGGCTTTCTAGAGCATCGAATCGCCGGTTTATCCTTCTCAGGAACGTCGCCGAACTCCCATGGACCGGTCACCCAAACCCTAACTTCGTCGACGCCCTTCCTGGAGGAAGGCAGACACTTCACTAACTCTAAGAACTTCTCCACGGCCCGCAGGTAGACTTTGTAACTACCTCCGACCTTACAAAGCGTGTAGTAGTAGTCCAGTTCGGCGAGGCCCAGGTTTACACCTAGGAGTCGATTTATTTCAAGCATGCCGAAAAAGATCCTATAGATGTTCGATGATAACTGGGAGGGCGATACCTTACTTTTTACTATGAACTTATGAAGAAGAGAATTGAGGGGAAACCTAAGTTTCCCTTCTACAATAGCAATGACTAGGAACGGTACTGATTGCACTCTAAAAGTGCAATTATAACACCTTAATTTGCCATTTGTTAGCCTTAGTTTAGGAGTTTATATGCCTCTTTAATTAGATTTTAGTATTAATAAAAATATTTTTGCTTTGTATAGGTTTTGAGCTTAATGTGGAGGGTTTCGGGCGCATTTCGGATGAAAGGAGAATGTGTTTTTCAAGACAAAGCTGTCAAGGTACAAGCTGTTAAAGCTGTGGTACAACCAGTTAAAGCACGCAGAGCTGAAACTTTGGAGGGCCATATCTCCCAAACCAGAAAGGCTACCGGAATTTATAATATATCGATTTCATATAACTTTTGAAAATCTATCAAAATAAGTTGACCGTACGTACGGTGGCTTGACCGTACGTACGGTGAAGCCAACCGTACGTACGGTCTGCCAAAAATTTTAACTTCAGAGAGTTGTTTTTAGCATATTGGGCACCGTAAGAAGTCCGTACGTACGGTATTTTGACCGTACGTACGGTATTTTGGACCGTATGTACGGTCCCGCCGCCCTGTGTGCGTATTTTTCAGCTATATATCCGGAAAATGACACGATTTTGAGGGGGAATCTTCATTTTTAGCTTAGATTTTCTGTTAGGATTAGATATAGAGAGAGAAAGTGGGTTAGATATAATTTTTCTTGTATTTTCTTGCATTTTCTTACACTTTCTTTGTATCCAAACATTACTTTCTTCATCAATTAATAAGAAATCTTCAATTCTTCATGCTTCTTTCCATGGAATCAAATAGCTAGACTCTTCCTTGGATGCAATTGTGAAGATCTACCAAGAATCTTCAAGGTCTTCAATGGAGGTATATACACTTCAATGTTTCATCTCTTGAATTCTTCAAATTCATATCAATTGTGTTGTAATTTCTTAGAAAACTTAGATTCATAATCACTTTTGGTAATTTCTATGCACAATTCCTAAATTGGTATAGGCATTGCACAAATTATGATTTGAACCTAAGATTCTTAGCAATTGATCATTAATTACAACCAATTGAGCATGAATCCCAAATTATATAGTCTAAATCTTCCGAATTAAGGTTCCGCGGAGTGAATCCTTAATTTGAGTTATAAAATTCTCCATTGAAGCACTTGTAGAGAATTGGTAGGTTTGAACAATTGTATCCAAGCCCCTTTTATTAATTGTCACAAATTTAGCATAATTAATTTCAATTCTAGGCGTAATTAGCATAATTCAAGTAGTTTACAACATACCTCCAGCCAAACAATTTTCGGTCATTTTTAGTATAATTTTGATTTGCTAAGCAACTTGCTAATTCTTCCCGTTTGGTGTTGGTTTCACTTTGTGCCACGCCTATATTGGGCTCGGTCCTTGGGAGAGAACGATACCGGGCTTTGCCGGTTTTACTTCGATTGACACCCGTGCTCTTGCGAGGAAAGCTCCAACTCAATGTGTGTTTGGGAGAGTGAATCAAGTTTTGGAACTAGGCTAAAAAACCTAAGTTTCCCTTCTACAATAGCAATGACTGGGAACGGTACCCCCTTTTCGATCTCACCCATACGGTAGTCCTCGGGTTCGACCAGCTTTAAGCCGATCTCATCCGGAACGTCAAACATAGCCCTAAACGTAGCAAAGGCCGATGGACCATCTAGCATTTTTCATAGACGAGATGCCATCAGGGGGCAACCGTTAAAACATAGAAAATATAGTGAAGAGCAAAAGAGGAGTGGGCTCGAAAAACACTTACAATGGTGAGTGCCGAAACAGCCAACGCATACGCTACTCAAAAGGCAAGGAAAAACCAAGTGTTTTTCGAGTGAACAGGGCGTCACTCTTTTGTACGCATCAGTGCTGTCGGTTCGTGCACGGGAAAACGACAGTAATCATGACACTCTGCCAAAACGTTGCATCGGTCGTCATTCCAATGACACCCCAACGGTGAATATTTTAAAATCCCCGCTATTCATGTGGCCGGATGACCGTTATAGCCCTTGGCCGTTTCAGAAACCAAAACAACACAAAGGCTGGAGGGCAATTGTGGGGGAATAATCCCCGACCCAACCCAATGGGTGAGGCCCAATCTATGCAAGTTAAAGTTGGGGCTGCTTGGCGGCCCAGTTCAAAAATAGAGGGAGGGCCGGCCTTAACTGCCGACCTCCTCCCCACTATAGCCCAAACCGCGAAAGGTGAGTCCAAATCGCTAACGGTCTTCGAGCATTAAATGCAGAGTTGACTTGCATTAAATGCACAAACAGTTGCCCATGCGACGTCGACATGTACGTCCGGTCAGTCGGAATTCCCCTGCGACGGTGCACCAGACCCTGTAAGTAGTCAAGCGGCGTCAATGATGATGCCTACCCAGCAGGCCATGAGAGCCTGTTGATAGGCCAAGACAAACACACTCCATTGATCACTCTATAAATACCCAAGACGTCGAGAGTCAGGTATGGATAGAAAAACCCCAAGTATTCACAACTCTCATTCGTTTTCACCTCAACTAAACTTGCTAACTTAATTATCGGAGTGTGATCGGCCCACTAAGGGTCGACCACTTCTAATCTTCCTCTTTTGCAGGGAGTTTGGACCCATTCATTTTGGACTTGAGAGTTCGGCCCAGCTTTCCCGGAAAATCCCACTTACATTTAGGTTCATTTCTGTCATTCTCATTTTTTAGTTCCACCAAGCATCTCTCAATATCTGTCTATTTGATATGCAATATTTTCTCTGTTCTCAATTTCTGTACTTCCTTTACATGCTTCAACTTATGAAGCATGGTACTCCTAAAATATCTTCTTTGCTTGCAAAATTGGCTCTGCATCTTCTTGTGTAGTTCTTTTTGAGTTGTTTATTTAGGATTGATATTTTTGGTCAATATGTTATTTTGGTTGTGATTCTAAAACCTAGCTTCAATCTTAGTTGTGTTTGCCGTAGTTGTTACTTCTTTGTCATTGTAAGCTTTTCTGCTGCTTTGATCTCTTGCCTTTTTTTTTTTTTTTTATATTTATAGCTTTGCTATGGAGTTGTATTCTTGAGTTCTGGTTTTGATTCAATGGATGTTGTAATATTGTTGTCTTTTGTTAGATTTTGGTTTTATATTTGACTTTGTGGCCTTTTTTTCCTAGTGGTTAGGAGCTTGTTTGTTTTTTTTGGAGGAAGTTGCTTGACGTAAAGAGGGGAGTTTTTCTACAGAGGTTTGACTAAATTATTCTCTGCTACTACTTCGAGTATGTAAAAATGTTGAAGAATGCAGTTATATTTCATCTTTTTTTTCCTCCCTTACAAAAGTGTTGAATTTGTTGCAGAATTGTTTTTAATTTGTGTTTTATGTTACTTGATTTTTGGGTTGTCGTCTTATTATTTTGTATTAATTTTCTTTCGTGAATGACTTGTTCTTGTTATAATTTGTGGGAGTTCTGGTGTTTTGATTTGTAGAGTTGTTTGCCTATTACCATTCGTGCTGATGATGCCAAAGTTGCTATTTTAGTGTATGAAAGTTTGTAGACAGATAGAATACTAAGATTGCAGAGCAGCTTACTCACTGAAATTTGAATCCTAATAAGTTGTAGTTGTTGTACCAGAGAGAGAGAGGGTTTGACTTTTCTTTTTTGGTACCATGTACTTAATATTAATGTTTAAGTGGTTCGTAAGGATCTAGAGTACGAGTGCTAAGAATTTTCAGAGTACTCTCTAGCTAAGTACTTGTTATGATTCAATTTACGCTTTGATTTGGATCTAATCCTCTATTTGGATATGAGTTCCCTTGTGTAGTAAGTAGTATTCTCCATTTCATATTGAAACCTGTAATGGTGTGTGTTTCTTTTACCAATTGTTTGTGCATTTCTGACTATAAGGAGGAGGTTCCTCTCTTAAAGAAAGACCCCATTTCCCATTTTCTCACTTCCTGCTCATTTGAATGTAGCTTTCTTTACCAACTTTTAGATTTATTCTTTTGTTGACTCGTGATTTGTGTAGTTTTATTTTTAATTTTTTGGGAATGAGTTATTTGAATTGGGGTAACTGACATTAGATGGTCTTCGAGAGAAATAAATTCATTTGCTATTGCTGAATTGGAAGCAAGAAAGATGAAATACCCAACTGCTAGAACAGAGCTCCTATCATGAAGATCTTGATTGAGAGTTAGTTATTTGAGCCTACTCAAATTTTCTTTTCCTTGCTATGTGCTTGTGGTTTATGTCTTTGTACTCTATGTGAGTTTTAGGGTTTTTGCATTTATAGTTCTCTTAGTCTAAATTTATACAATATTAGATTTTTGTGACTGAGTTAATTTGTCTCTCTAAAAATGGAGGTTCCTAATAACAAGATGAACTTAAAATTGTATTGTATGACTTGGGTTCTTGTGATATTTTAGAAGAACATTATTTATTTGATTTAATGCCTCTTTTTTTTTCTCTTTTATTGGTAGTTAGAGTTGTCTTCTTAAACAAGACAGATCACCCTGCCCTTTTCCCTTCAACCCGCTAGAGAGAGGGGGCCGAGAGAGGAAAAAAATAGAAATGTTAATTTTATGTAGATTTGGTATTTGCTCAATGGCATGGTCTTGCAACTCAAAAGAACTTATTGGATTAAGAGATAAAGAGTTATTTGAAAAATCGATGGTAGAATTGCATGCCAATTTTGTGTATAAAAATATGCATATGAAATTAAAATGAGGGGGTAAAAAGATAGATTATGACATAGGAATTTTCTTGTGGTGAGCCTTTTGCATTCAAGTTGTGTTTATTTGATACTTTTCATTAATCTTTTGTAGTACCACATGAAACAGCTTCTGGCACCTTCTCTTTGGTAATGCAAGTACGTAAGTGAATATATATTTGTACTGAATTTTTCATAGTCATAGTAATATAGACATGTAGGTAGAATAGTGATTAATTGGCCATAACTGCAAAATGTAGAACAAAAGCTCGGAGTCTCTAAATCACTATTACATGTTTGCATAATTCACTAGGAAGTGACCAAGAAAAGAACTGAAAATAGAAAAACTTTGTACATTCCTTCATTACATTGTAACTAGATGGTGGAAACCACTGAATTAAATTGAAAATATGAAGAAAAAAATATTATGATGAGAGAAATCCCCCTAATAAAGGGAAAAAAGGAAAGAAAAATCTTCAAAATATTGGAATGTTCCTATTTGGTCTTTCTCTGGTGCAAAAAGGCCTAAAAGTGAAAAAAGTATTGCTTTTATGAGAATAATTATGTAACTCCATTAGTACAACCAGAAAATTGAATTTACAACTTGGGACTGTTATGTTTCTTTTTCTTTAATTTTTAAACATAGAGTTTGTGATGGTCATTAGGTTCTTGCACTACTACAACTTATTAAAACAGAGCAAATCACGAATGAGGAGCTAGCTTGAATTTTCTAAAAGAGATTAAAGAGGAAGGAAATAGGGAGCTAACCTTGACTTTTTTATATTAATTCCTTTTCAAATTCCCTAATGATGTCTTACTACGTATACAGGTGCAATCCTTTTCCAAATAGTGCACTGCGGCCATCAAGTTCGTTACAAGTGATAGTCACTTTTAAACAAGCAAATGAGGCTGAAGCATCATATGCGAAAGCAATATAATTGGGTGTCCCTCTACTGTCAATGTAATCGTGGAATATTGTAACACTTACCTAACACAATTGAAGGTGTCAATTCGTCAAATTAATGTTCAGAGGAGTAAATAGTTTTAGAAGTGATACTTTTTAATTATCACAAGGGATATCACTTTGTTAAAAGGAAAGCCTGGTTGCAATCAAGTGCCTGGCTTGAGGCAAAATTTATCTGGCCACAAATTCTTTCCTGTTGCGCTATTAAATAAGCATACGGGATTTAGTGGCTTGCTCGCCTATTCTTACGCATAAGTTCTATTGGGTTGAGCCGCATGCATATTAGACTGCAGAGGCATTTTTTGCTTGTATACTAGATCATTTATTTCTCTTTTTTTTGTCGGAAGGGGACTGCAAGTGTTAACTATAAATAATGAACTTGATTTGAGAATTTCCGGTGACTTGCGTTATAGGTCATGTCCATGCAATTGTTGATGGGTTGAAAAGTCTGATAACACTAGCCCATTACAAGGCAACTTGGGGTTGAGGAAATTTCAGGGATTGAACTTGTAAACATTGAAGCCACCTATGCTAGGGAGTTTAACTTGTGTTTAGAAGCAAAGTGATCCAAAATAGCAAAAGAAAGCTGCTTCATTTGTTGATTTTTATGAATAATTGAATTTATGATATTCACAGATTTGAGACTCAACAAAGCTCACAATTGCTAGCAAAAATTTTCGTATACAAATCCTACTAAATAAAAAATGCTTTCTTTCCTAGTGGTCTTATGCAAATCGGCTAGCCCGTGCAAGGCATGGTGTCACGGGACGACTCTAGCGGGTCAAGTATGTCTGTTACCAACTAGGGACGTCCACGTGTGGCGCTTGCTATGCCCCCGAGCAAGCCCGCCAAGCAACAAAGCACTCCCCACAATTTACAGCGGTTGCACAAATTTAAGACAAATGGCACTGAAATATGAACATTCTCATTACTTGAAAGGCAACATTTACAACGCTTACAATGCTAGAAAGCAAGTAAGAAAGAGCTTGAAAGCTTTACAATTTACCGGGTAGGAGGTGGTCAATACATGTACCCCCCCTAATATAGCATTTTTAGCCATTGCAAAACTGACAAGAGAAAACATTAACATGGCCGAGGAGTTATAATGCCTCGGCAGAAAATCTAAACTAAATCCAAAAATTACAAGATTTTACAATGGAAAACTACATGATAAAAGCTATACATGGAAAAAAACCTAGCTTAATTTTCCCTCCGGAGCTAGGAGAAATGCCACGCCAAAGTTTGACAAAAAGGGCAAGAATGTGCAAATCTTGGCATTGGCCTTTCTCATAGCTCGGAGGGAATTACATCGAGAGCTTGCTAGGCCAAAAAGTCCTAACTATATACAATGTTTTGGACCCCGGGTTGTGCGGCAAATTATGCACGAATCATCATGTTGACACGGGGCCTTTGTTACTTCCTGCTGTTATGGCCACTTGTTGGGCACGGCTGGGCACCAGAGTGCGCAAGTGTTGGGGCACTGTGGCGCTGCTGGGTGCTGGGGCGCGCAGGTGCTGGGGCATTGGGGCGCGCAAGTGTGGGGCGCGCAAGTGTGGGGCGCTGCTGGGCGCAAGGGCGCGCAGGTGCTGGCGCTGGGGCGCTGCTGGGCGCAGGAGCGCGCAGGAGCTGGGGTGCTGAAGGGCAGCCCGTGACATTCTCCCCCACTCGAATGGTCACCGTCCTCGGTGACTTCTGGGCTAGATAGGCTTCAATGTGATCTGCAAATTCTGTTAAGTCTGTGGCCTTTTCCCAGCTGGTCTCATTGTCTCCAAGTCCCTCCCATTTCACCAAGTATTCGAGGAATGTTTTGCGAGAAGCAGTGTTCATTCGATCTGCTAGAATTGCTTCTACCTGCTTCTTTGGAGGCTTGGCCGTGATCAATGGTCATCGAGGAACATTGCGGGATAAGTCTTCCATGTCAGCATGATAGGGCTTGAGGAAGCTGACATGAAAGACAGGATGAATCTTCATCCAGGAAGGAGGGTCGACCTTGTAAGCACACTTACCAATCTTTTTGACAATTGTAACCGGTCCTTCATACTTGCGAGCAAGTCGTTTGTCTCGCCCTCGAATAAATTTGCATTGTTCTGACAAGAGCTTGACCAAAACTTGGTCTCCCACCTTGAACTCTAACGGCCGCCTCTTTTCATCAGCCCATTTCTTCATCTTGTTGGCTGCTTTATTTAGGTAGGCTTTGACAATATCAACATCCCTCTGCCAATCTCTTGCAAACTGAAAAGCTCTTGGTGACTTCCCTGTGTAAGGTCCTTCCACCGTATGGGGTAACAGGGGTTGTTGGCCAGATATTACCTCAAAAGCACTCTTCCCAGTGGAGCTACTCTTTTGGGCATTGAAACATAGTTGAGCAATGTCAAGGAGTGGAACCCAATTGCGTTGGTTGGCATTAACAAAGTGACGTAGGTACTCCTCTAGCATGCTGTTGAACCGCTCAGTCTGGCCATCTGTCTCCAGGTGGTAACTCGAAGACATGTTTAGTTGTGAACCGAGAAGCTTGAAAAGTTCAGACCAAAAGCTACCGGTGAAGCGTGTATCTCGGTCACTAACAATACTCTTTGGCATGCCCCAATATTTGACCATGTACTTGAAAAAGAGTCTGGCCGTTTCTTCAGCTGATAGATACTTGGGTGCAGGCACAAAGATAGCATATTTGGAGAATCTGTCAACAATTGAAAGAATAGTCCCAATATCTCCTACTTTGGGCAAGCCGGTGATAAAGTCAAGTGATACACTCTCCCATGGTCGAGATGGCTCTGGCAAAGGCTCAAGCAAACCAGCTTTCTTTTTATGTTCAGGCTTGTCCTGCTGACAGATGAGACAAGTGCGCACATATTCGTCAACATCATCCCGCATATGAGGCCAATAATATCCCTGCTCTAGCAAGGCAAAAGTTCGCTCAGTCCCTGGATGACCTGCCCATTGTGTGTCATGACACTCAGTCAAGAGTGCCCTTCTCAATCCCCCGGCTCTTGGTACATAGAGTCGATTGCCCGTTGTTGTGAGCAAACCATCTTGCACCCAGAACTGGCGGGTTTTGCCCCCCTTGACAAGGTACACTAGGCTTTGGGCCGTTGAGTCCTTATCCAAGTGAGCACGGATGCGATCACGCACCCCAGTCGATGGAGTAGAGATGGTGCAAACACGCTGACAAGAGGCAAGCTCCGCCCTCCTGCTCAGTGCATCTGCCACATGGTTGGTGGCGCCAGCCTTGTACTCTAAGGCCACATCAAACTCGGCCAACTTCTCTTGCCACCTAGCTTGTCTGGCGTTGAGCTTGGGTTGTGATAAAAAGTGACTCACAGCTGTGTTGTCGGTTTTCACCACAAACCGTTGTCCCAACAAATAATGCCTCCACACTCTGAGGCAGTGAATTACAGCTAGAAGTTCCTTCTCGTGGGCCGTATATCGCCGCTCAGCATCACTTAACTTTCGGCTTTCATAGGCCACTGGATGCCCCTCCTGTAATAAGACTCCCCCAAGTGCAAAATCAGAAGCATCTGTCTGTACTTCGAATGGCTTGGAGACATCCGGAAGAGCCAAGACCGGGTCATTGGACATAGACCGCTTCAGCTCGTCAAAGGCTTGTTTGACACTTCTCTGACCAAACCCACCCGTTGTTCTTCTTCAACAATTCTGTCAATGGGGTGGCAATCTTCGAGTAGCCTTCCACAAACCGCCTGTAGTAATTTGCTAAGCCTAAGAAAGATCTTAGCTCAGAAACACCTGTAGGAGCTTGCCACTCTTGGATCGCTTTGACTTTGTCTAGGTCCATCCGGATTCTCCCTCGCTCCACAATATGTCCCAAGAATTTGATACACTCCTGGGCAAAGGAACACTTCTCCAGCTTGGCATACAATTGATTCTCCCTTAGCTTCTGGAACACTAGTTTCAAATGCTCCATGTGTTCCTCCAACGTGGAGCTGTACACCACAATGTCATCGAGGTACACCATCACAAATTTGTCGAGATACTCCCGGAACACTTCATTCATAAGAGTAGAAAATGTGGCTGGTGCATTTGTGAGGCCAAACGGCATGACCAAGAACTCAAATGAGCCATACCGAGTGACGCACGTAGTCTTCGCTTCATCCCCCTCCTTAATTCTCACCTGATAATAGCCTGACCGTAAATCTAACTTCGAGAAATACCGCGCCTGGCTCAACTGATCAAATGAATCTGCGATAAGAGGAAGAGGATACCGGTTCTTGATGGTAATCTTGTTGAGAGCTTTATAGTCAATACACATCCTCAAACTACCATCGTGCTTCTTCTGAAATAGCACAGGTGCTCCATATGGTGCTTTGGAAGGCCGTATAAAACCCGATTCAATCAACTCTGAGAGCTGCTTCCTCAATTCTTGCAACTCGGGAATGGCCATCCTATATGGTGCACGTGCTGGTGGTTTTCCCCCAGGCAAGAGCTCAATCTCATGATCTATGCTCCTCCTGGGCGGAAGTCTCTTGGGCAATTCTTCAGGCATCACATCTTTGAACTCCTTTAAGACCTTCTCGATGGATTTGGGAATAGGCCCCGCCTCCATAAACTCCTCAATAGATAGGGCAGCGATCCACGTTGGTTCATGTCTCCTGGCCCCTTTCTTTAACTGTATGGCTGAAATAAACTTTTCAGCGTTGTTAGTTGACATAGTGGAAATGAGGCATGGCTTCTTTCCCATTATACACATCGTCTGATTATATGGCATCACGGCTGTCATGGTCTCCCTTAAGAATTCCAACCCGAGGATAGCTTGAAAGTCATCCATGGGCACCGCTGTGAAGTTTATGCGCCCCCTCCCACGAGCTCACTTTAACAGCGACTGACTTGGCAATACCATAGATTGGTTGGGCCGCCGAATTCACTGCTTTGATCCGACTAGTGTCCTTCTCTAAGGACAAGCCCAGTCTCTCCACCTCCGTACCAGCCACAAAGTTGTGGGTGGCTCCAGTGTCCACAAGTGCACGGATGGGCTTACCGTTGACTTTGATGTCGACAAACATAAGCCCCATGGTGGTTACCTTCTTCTTCTTCCCCTCAACGGGATCCCCTAGCTCCTCAATCTGTCTAGGCTTGGAATCAACTCCTTTACCCTTTCTGACTTTAGAACTAGAAGCTTGCTTCTTCACTGCATTCACCATGTGAAATGCCCCTACTCTGGAGCCCGTCCTCGAACCATGCTTCCCACTATGCCTCGATCTAGTGTCCCCCTCACTCTCACTGCCACTGTCCTCACTCTCTTCCCGGCATAGATCAGAACCGGAAGATTGGAGGGCGTTCAGTGCTTTCTTTTGAGGACAGTCTGCTATCTTGTGCGGCCCTTGGCATAGATAACAAGTGATTGGCCCCCTGGGCTTGTCTCGATTATAGTCCTTCCCCTGTCCTCTGGAGTAGTTGTTGTTGCCCTTGCTTCCGTCTCCCTTGTGAAAAGACCCTTTATCGGCTCCCCCACTCTTGGGTTTACCATGCCCAACTGACTTATTGCCTCCCCCACTCTTGCTAGAAGAACTCCTGTCTTGCTGGCGTTGCGGTTCAGTAGCATAATCAATTAGGCATTCTGCTGCGGACTGAGCACTAGACAAGTCTTGCACCCTCTGACGGTGTAGTTCAACTCTAGCCCAGGGCTTCAGCCCTTCAAGAAAACAAAAGAGCTTATCCTTTTCTGACATGTCTCGGATGTCGAGCATCAGGGCAGAAAATTGCTTGACGTAGTCTCTAATGGTTCCTGTGTGTGCCAATTTGCGTAGAGCACGCCTGGCATTGTACTCCACATTCTCAGGAAAGAACTGTAGTTTGAGCTCCCCCTTCAGCTCCTCCCACGTTGTTATTGTGCAGATTCCCTGCTGAATTTCATCATACTTGGTGCGCCACCAAAGCTTGGCATCACCACTGAGATACATTGTGGCCATCGAAACTTTTTGCTCCTCCTCAGCACGAACAGCTCTGAAATACTGTTTCATGTCGAAGAGAAAGTTATCAAGTTCCTTGGCATCCCTGGCACCCCCGTAGGCACGAGGCTCCGGCACCCGTAAGCGAGGCGCGTCAGACATCGTCGCCACCGTTGGGCCACGGTTGCCATTTCCTCCGTTGCCGCCTCCCAAGGCAACGAGGCGTGTCACCACATTGACACGGTTGTTCGCATCTTCTAAATCATGCCGAAGGCTAACAATCTCTGCCCGAAGGGCTTCGGCATCTCCGGATGGGGTAGAGCTGGCTGAAGCCCCTGTTTCAGCCCTCTGTTGCTCCATTGCCCTAATCCGTTCCTCCAGTCGTGAGACCACTCCGGCAAATCCCTCGACTTTGTTTTCCAAAATGTCAATTCTCTGTGCTTGAGTCACCATGCTGAAATTGTTTTAGCTACACGAAAGCTGCTAGGCCACAGTCACGTTGTGGCTCTGATACCAACTGTCACGGGACGACTCTAGCGGGTCAAGTATGTCTGTTACCGGCTAGGGACGTCCACGTGTGGCGCTTGCTATGCCCCCGAGCAAGCCCGCCAAGCAACAAAGCACTCCCCACAATTTACAGCGGTTGCACAAATTTAAGACAAATGGCACTGAAATATGAACATTCTCATTACTTGAAAGGCAACATTTACAACGCTTACAATGCTAGAAAGCAAGTAAGAAAGAGCTTGAAAGCTTTACAATTTACCGGGTAGGAGGTGGTCAATACATGTACCCCCCCTAATATAGCATTTTTAGCCATTGCAAAACTGACAAGAGAAAACATTAACATGGCCGAGGAGTTATAATGCCTCGGCAGAAAATCTAAACTAAATCCAAAAATTACAAGATTTTACAATGGAAAACTACATGATAAAAGCTATACATGGAAAAAAAACTTAGCTTAATTTTCCCTCCGGAGCTAGGAGAAATGCCACGCCAAAGTTTGACAAAAAGGGCAAGAATGTGCAAATCTTGGCATTGGCCTTTCTCATAGCTCGGAGGGAATTACATCGAGAGCTTGCTAGGCCAAAAAGTCCTAACTATATACAATGTTTTGGACCCCGGGTTGTGCGGCAAATTATGCACGAATCATCATGTTGACACGGAGCCTTTGTTACTTCCTGCTGTTATGGCCACTTGTTGGGCACGGCTGGGCACCAGAGTGCGCAAGTGTTGGGGCACTGTGGCGCTGCTGGGTGCTGGGGCATTGGGGCGCGCAAGTGTGGGGCGCTGCTGGGCGCAGGGGCGGGTAGGTGCTGGCGCTGCTGGGCGCAGGAGCGCGCAGGAGCTGGGGTGCTGAAGGGCAGCCCGTGACACATGGGCACCCTCCACTAGTCTATTTATAAATGGATAAGATTCTTCTATGGGTAATGCTATACAACTAGAAAAATCATACAGAATTTATCACTAGAATGATGTGGCTAAATTGTATACCTATCACTTTAAAATAAAAAACCCACCTAGATGCTTATTAATTACAAAACTGCCATTGCCACATTATTCTGGTGCAGATTTTGTACACAAATTCTGAAAGAATAACATTTTTCTTCTTCTATCTAAGCCTTATAAATGGAGCCACCGCATAAAAGTAGATGTCACAAGATAAGTTGTCTAATGTTTTTACGAGGCATGTGAGTCTGTATGCTTTCAATGGAGTTGAACACCTAAAATAAATGCAATAGATGCGTTAACCAGAGCTTATGTAGCATCTAAAAAATAAGCATGATGATCTACATATGTCCTCAATTGAGAATTATTCTTCATATGTCTTCTCCGTTTCTTCACCCTCTGTTTGAACCCAAACAATTACATACATTTCTAATCCTATGCAGTTCTACGAGAACATCTTTAATATCCATTCGTTCTCTTGGCGCTTCAGTAGAACAAGAAACTCCAACTCGAAGGATTGACGCCAAGCATTCCTGTGTTTCATTGCCTTCAGTGCTTTGGCTGGCCTGTCTAGACCAGTCTTCCTCTTCCATTATGATCTGCGGATCTACAATTTCCATCACTCGATGGGGGAGAGCCATCTTAGCATAGCCATGGAGGTTGAAATCGCCTGTAAACATGCTGTTGGTAGGTCTTTTTCCTGTAAACATTTCCAGTAAGAGGATTCCATAGCTGTACAAATCACCTTGTGTTGATATTTCTCCACCCATACCATATTTTGCATTTTGAGGGAGGAAAAAAATGCCAAGAAAAGGCAGAGCATGAACTCGTAAACCTCTTCAACATTTCCATAACTTATGATCTTTCAGGGATTAATTTGAAGCAACAAGGAAATGACATGACTAAGTAGTGTTGTTATCTCCAACATTTCCAAAATGAGGCTCTAGATTCATCTGACACTAGCTTATTGTTAGCAGAAAATGTAAAAAAATAATCAATAAATTCATCCGACACTACTAGGAAAGAAGATTAGATGTACAAAAATTTAAGTCGATTTTAATTACCTGGAGCCACGTACCCAACTGTTCCTCTTATCCCAATTGAACTGCTTTGTGTGAGATTGGATTTTCCTGTCGTAGCTAGAAGAAATCTTGCTAGGCCAAAGTCACCAACATGGGCACAGAGATTGTTGTCAAGAAGAACATTGCTCGGCTTTAAATCACAATGAGCGATTGGTATATCATAATGATGATGTAGATAGTCCAATGCAGAGGCTACATCGATTGCTATGTTTAGCCTTTGGGTTAGGTTCAAGTTCCTTGTGTCATGCTGCTGAGGCGAATTTGGATATAACCAACTCTCCAAACTCCCATTTGGCATGAACTCAAAGACCAAAGCTTTGAAATCATTGCCTTTAAAATCTAAGCTTGAGCAAGTGGTAATGATCTTGACTAGGTTCCGGTGACGGAGGTTCCGCAATGCTTCACATTCTGCCAAGAAGCTCTTGTCTGCTCCACTTTCTTGAAGGTTGAGAACTTTGACAGCAACAGATTGCTCACCAGAATTGAGAATCCCCTTATAAACAGAACCATATCTTCCCTTTCCAATCAAGTTATCTGAAGAGAATCCATTGGTAGATTGAAGAAGATCAGCGTAAGAAAGTTTCGGATATTGGTTCTCCTGTATTGAGGCCGAAGAGGGTGATGGCTTGGACTTACTTTTTCTATAAAGAATAGCAAAAACACATACTATTAAGAAAATGGTGGAAAGTGGAATGGTGGTTGCGAGCAATAGTACTGCATGTGAAGAGGGCTTCTTTCGATCTGCGGGACATGCAGGCAATTTCAGTTGGTTGATCCCTCCACATAGATTTTTATTCCCTGAAACTGAAAATAAACTGATGTTTGTAAAAACTCCTTTATTTGGCACTTCACCCTCAAACTTATTGAAGGAAAGATTGAGATCACGAAGTAAGGGTAACTCTCCAAGAAACCATGGAATCTGCCCGGACAGATTATTCCGCGAAAGATCTATGGCTTGAATGCTTCTTAAGTTTTTCAAGTCCGAAGGAATCGTTCCTTCAAAAAAGTTGCCTTGCATTTGCAGGGAGTCCAACATCAGACAGTTCCCTAGAGTGCTTGGGATTTGCCCAGACAGTTTGTTTTCTGAAACATCCAGGTGTACCAGATTCTCCAGCTTACCCACTTGTGATGGCAAGGATCCTGTTAAATAGTTTTGAGCTAGGATGAAGCCAAGTGTGAGGGAAGAAAGACCAATGACTTGTTCAGGTATGCTACCGGTGAGGCGATTTTGTGCAAGATGCAGTCCCTCCAAGTTACTGCAATTACCCAAGGAAACAGGTATGCTTCCCTCTATCGTATTTGCTTCTAAAACAAGGGCACTTAATCCCGTGATGTTTCCAATAGATGATGGAATTTCCCCAGAGATGTTATTCGTGAAAAGGTAGAGTTCTTGCAAATTGTTAAGCTTTCCAATGGAATCAGGAATACTGCCTGTGAGAAGGTTTGTATCGATAGTCAGGTAAGTTAAGCTCTCAAGCTCCACAATCCCCCGTGGTATGCTTCCAGATATGTAGTTCTGATCCAGCCATACTGATGTGAGCTTGCTGGAGAGATTTGCAATAGAATTGGGTAACACTCCTCCAATCTGGATTCTAGATAAACTCAGTGTTGTCAGACTGGTTCAATTGGTCAAGGAGGTCAGGAAACCGATATCATTGGCTTTATCGATTCCAAGTGGGTTACCAGCAATATGGAACACTTGCAGATCTTGAAGGCTTCCCAAATTCAACGGTATTGGCCCAGTCAAAGCATTGTCTCCGATACTTAATTTAACAAGGCCTGAAGCGTTGGCTATTGAAACTGGAATGGACCCGAAGAAATGGTTTGAATCAGTAAAGAACAATTGGAGGTTTGGAAGAGTAAGTCCTAAATTAGATGGAAAACTTCCACTTAATGAATTGTTTGTAACAGAGAAAATTTGGATGGAGGAGATGTTGTAGAGCTGGGCAGGAACCGTACCGGACAGTTGATTAGAAGACAACTTAAATTCCTGTAAATTGGAGAGCTGCCCAAGCTCAATAGGAATGCTTCCTTCTAGGTTGTTTTTCATCAGACCAAGTGCACGAAGAGCAGAGAGGTTCCCAAGTGAATGTGGAATTTTGCCAGAGAAATGATTTCTGGAAAGACTCATTTCATAGAGCTGAGACAAAGAGCTCCACTCAGGCGGAATACTCCCTTCAAGGTTGTTTCCCTTCAAATGAATGACTCGGAGATCCGGACAGCGAGTCAGATTGATTGGAAGTTCCCCCTGGAAAGAGTTATTTGCCAGATGAAGATACTGCAGGCGAAACAATCTACCAATTTCTTGGGGGATTGTGCCATGGATGTTGTTATCCTGAAGATTGATCTCTTTAAGGAAGGTGAGGTTACCCACCTGGGGAGACAAGGAACCAGCCAGCTTCAGTGACGACATATTTAGAGAGGTCACTCTTTGGTGCCGACGTCCACATGTAACTCCATGCCAGTTGCAGAAATGAACAGAATCATTCCATGAGATGAGAACTTGTAAAGGATCTGGTTTTACAAGTTCTTTAATGGCGAGCAAAGCTTCACGGTCCGTCTCATTTGTGAAAGCCAAGGTTGGTCTGACAGAAAATCCAATGCAGTGCATGCAAAAGAGAAGATAAGAGAGAAGGAAAGATGAACTTGCTTGCTTAGAAAACATAATTGTGTGCACCATTTGGTGTTAGAAGATGAATTGAGAAAGAGATGAATGTGCAATTTATAGCCAAAATCATAGAAAACCTTCTTCTAGCAGGCCGGCTCAATACTATTTGGGACGTAAGCCAAAAATTTTTGATGAGGCTTTTTATAGTTTTATATTATTATAAATTTAATATTTAAAATTTATTTATCTTGCTTTTTGATGAGGTTTTTTTTTATAATTTTAGAATTTAACTAAAATTAAAAGTCTAGAAGTATATATCATTTATTATTGTTTAACGATAAGGTTGTTGATATGAATAAGAACTTGAATTTAGTACAACTTCTACAAGATGTCAATCATAGAATTATAACAAAATTAGTAATATTTTTACTAATATCAACAAAACAAAAAATGGAATAAGACAAAGTATAAAAAAGTAATGATAAACATAAGATATCCAACAACAATAATAAAATATTAATTTACAATGGTGTCAAATACAAAGAAGAATATTATTGTACTAACACAAAATGAATAGTACTAAAAGAGGACATGTCAGAAGAAAAAATAATTTATATAAAATAATAAAAATCTATATTAAAAAGCGGACTGATGATGAATTATCTGAGATTCATAAGGTTTGACAATTTATGTTTAGTTTGTGCCCCAGAGAGAGAGAGAGAGAGAGATAACTTGTGACTTCTTTTGAATATTTTTTACTTTGTAGATGAATAAAGAGTTGTTTAGGATTGAGATTTTAAAGTATCTTATCTTAACAAAAAGTCATAATCAGATAAGACTTCATCTTGTTATTTAACTAATTTTTAAAGTTAATTAGTGAATTGATATTTAGACTTTTTTTTTGATTAAGATGAGGGGCCTCTTATAAAAAAAAATTTGTGAAAACTATTTTACAATAGTGATAAGATATCCAACAACGATAATAAAATATTTAAAAATAAATAAATTATACCCCAGAGAGAATTCAAGTTTGTGAAAACTATTTTAAAATATAACTATAATACACAATATTTAAAAATTAAAAATTCTAAAAAATTAAAGACCTTAGGTGATTGGCTAGTTTACTTAAGACATGAGCCGGCCCTAGACTTCTAGCTACTTGCATTTCCCGAAAAGAATTCAAGTTTACCTCAGACATGAGCCGGCCCTAGGCTTCTAGCTACCTGCATTTTCTGAAAAGAATTCAAGTTTACCTCAGACATGAGCCGGCCCTAGGCTTCTAGCTACCTGCATTTCCTGAAAAGAATTCAAGTTTACCTAAGACATCAGCCGGCTCTAGACTTCTAGTTACCTGCATTTCCTGGAAAGAATTCATTCGATCAAGTCCATCCATTGGCAGTGACCCTCCTTCTCACTGCCCAACGACCACATGAATTGGAAATGGGAACCTGATGTAATCTTCTTACGGGTTGCAGTACAACCATTAGTGATCTCGTTATCCTCCCTCCTAGATATGAACTTGATGTATCCCTGTAGAGAGAATTTGAATAGGTCAACTGACAAATTAATGTATTTGTTCCCACTCCATCCACTCTGTGGTTATTTGCTTTTGGGTAAAATATATTTTTCACTCTTATACTTTATGTTAAATTTTATTTTAAAATTTACATTTTTAATTATAATAATTAAATTTTTATATTTTTAATTTGTTATAATATCACTTTTTCGTAAGTTTTATTTGTGCAATTAATGATAAAAAACTTTGTGCATCTCACGTATCTATTTTTAAAAGGCAAAATTGTATTCTCACAATAACTAATATTATTTTATACTAATGATTTAGTTTCCAAACTTTTTTATAATAATTTCTCACCAATTTCTCCTAAACTTTTTATGATTATTCTATATATAAAATGAATTTAGAGTTGCAAAATACGCTCAAATCATCTCAAGTGAGGAGAGTTGAGGGTGTTTGGATGTCAAAATAATATAAAAATACATTTTTACCCTTGAAAAAAAGGGCACGTAGGACGCACATGATTTTTGGTTGTCAATTGTACAAAAGAAAGCTTCCAAAAGGGCAAACAAATTAGCAGTACAATTACAACTGAAAGTGCAAGTTTGAAGTGAGATTCAGTGTAAAGTATAAAGGTACATAGTGTACTTTGCCCTTTGCTTTTTAACAATGTAAAATATTTGGTGATACAAAGAAATGAAATTATCAGTGGCATGTAGCATTCCTAATCAACAAATTTAATCCTTTGAGACTCTTATAGTAGGAGTCAGTGTTCAATATTTTCATAGCAACCTTTTTTCTTTGCCTTGTTTGTTGTGTGGTTATTGATGAAAATTTATGGGGTTAAGTCTAGATATAAACAAGATATATTAAGGTTTAGCTTAGACATTTAAATAAACAAAACTATTCATAAACATGATATATTGAGGTTTAGCTTGGACATTTAAATGAACAAAACTATTCATAAAAGATCAGGAAGATGGATGCTCCATTGCTCCAACATGAGGCAATTGCTAAGAGTGCCTGGAATTCCCCCAAATTTTGTCGCTGAAATAACCATATCCTGATAATTTTTCATGCTACCTGACTAAGTTGATTGATACTTTGTTTGTTGGATGTGTCATCAACTAAGAAAGTATACAATGATTCATCTCTCTCTCTCAGCCCCAAACAATACATTTCTAATTGCATGCACGTCACCAAGTGAGAGTGAAATATAAATATATACACACGTGTATATATATATATATATATATATGTACATACGCAATGACCCTTTGTTTTGCTCTCAATGGACTAGAAGAAGAAGATTTTGATTGTTTGAATATTTTGACAGTGGGGAAGAGACCCTTAATGTAGCTCTGGACACTGAATATTTGGTTTAAATCATAGTTCGATCGCCGTTTAATCAGCCTTGATGCTAGAGTTGTGTGAATATATACATATCTATAGAGAGTGGATCCAGACACAGGGAGGTTTACTGTATGTGATACTTAAAATGAACTTTTGCAGTTTAAATATGCGAAACTGTAATAAGTATAAGAATTTCTAAAGAAATATCAGATATTACAGTCCTTAAAGTTTGTAGATATTATTAGCACAACACAGCTCAACAATTGTGCAAATCAGTGGAGCGATAAGGTGACCCAAAATGCTGCCAATATCAGTGGATATTTCCATAATGCTGCCAATATCAGTGGAGAGACGTTGGGGGATAACAGAGTTTCAAGAGCAACAAATTCAAACCAAGATGGTAGTTCAACAAATCAGGAAACTCCAGCTATACAAACCGAGTATATCGGATCCAAATCACCTTTGATGAAATGCATAGAAGCTGCTTCAAGTCTAGGTGCATTTGAAACCAGTCAATCAAAGATATGAAGAGTATATCGTCAAAGATATGAAGCATATATTATCCTACGGATTTTCTGGAAATCAGTTGTTATTTTTTTACTTTAAATATGAGTTCTTTGTATTGCCTTGTGCTCACGGTTCTTGATCAATAAGAAATTATATAGTTTCTCTCTAAAATCCTCTGCTTTCTCAAATCTTCTATTTGGTATCAGAGCCAGTGTGAGCACTCAGCAACAATGCAACTCGACAATTCCTGTAACCATATCTTCACTATCTCTCAATGTCGGCAACTTCATTACACTCAAACTCATTCCCACCAATTACCCCTTGTGGCGTGAACAAGCCTTGGCCCTTGTAGAAAGCCAAGAACTGGTCGGCCATATAACAAATGAAGATCCTGCTCCCACCAAATACACCACACCAGATCCAAACAACACCACAGATGCAACAAATTCTGTACCAAATTTAACAGAAGCATTCATTGCTTGGCGAAAGGCGGATCGTCTTCTTCGTGGCTGGATAATTGGAACACTCTTTGAAGAAGCGCTCAGCCTCGTCGTTGGATTAGACACAACCCATGCCGTTTGGGAAGCACTCAAAGACGCATATGCTCAAGATTCGCAAGAACGCGAATTCACACTCCGTCAACAGGTCACTTATCTTCGCAAAGAAGATTACAAAACTATTGTAGAACATATCCGAACCTTCAAAGGTTTATGTGATAATCTAGCAGCTATTGGGAAACCTGTCCCAGACAAGGAAAAAGTATTCTGCCTTCTTACTAGTCTTGGTCCTCAATATGAAACCTTCACAACTACTATGCTGAAGCCCCCAAGGCCATCATACTCTGAGCTGATCTCACAACTTCAAAGTCTTGACCAACGGCGGAGTTGGTTCTCTAGTCATATAGATATGCCAACCTCTTTCACTCCGCAATTGGCGTTCTATGGGCAACAACAACAGCGCTCCCAGCAGCCTTCCTCCAGATATCGTGGCAATTCACAAAAATTCACATCTACTGGGAGAGGATTTCAAGCACAACAACTTAGAGACCGAAATCAAAGCTTTTCTGATAACCCCACTTTTGCCTCTCAACAGCGACGTCCTCCACCACCAGGTGAACGTCGTATGACTCCTGCAGAGAGAGATCTTTACCGTGATGAAAAATGCCAGTATTGTGGCACGATGGGTCATATTGCAAAAATCTGCTGGTGGGTGCCTAAGAAGCCAACTCAACATGATGAAATTCCACAAGCTCTTTCTGCTCTCACCTTGGACAACACCATCGCAGAAACAGAGTGGACCTCTGACACGGGAGCCTCCAACCACATGACAGGTAAGCCAAGTATGTTAACTAATATTCGCAAATACTTCGGCACAGATTCTATTCTTATTGGTGATGGATCTTCTCTACCAATTCTCGGTATTGGAGACTCTTTTATTAAGTAACAAAATACTGAGTTACCTCTTCGTGATGTCCTACTAGTTCCTGATTTAACAAAAAATTTGCTCTCTGTTAGTCAGCTAACCACTCAGTTTCCTGTCAACTGTGAATTCTCAAATATTGATTTTTGTGTTAAGGAATGAGAAACAGGACAACCAGTAATAACAGGGAGGCACAAGGGTGATCTCTACGTTCTTCCCACTTTGCCTGAGTTGCATTTTTCCCATCGGTTCAAATCTGGCTCATCAGACATTTGGCATCAACGCTTAGGGCATCCTCAGTTTTCGGCTTTACAATTATTAAAAAATAAAGGGTTGATTGAAGTGGTAGGAGCGATGAAATCTGAACATCTTTGTGATAGTTGTCAATTAGGAAAGCTTAGTAGATTACCGTTTTCTTGTTCTGAACATTCAAGTTCTGGTATTTTTGAAAAAATCCACTGTGATTTGTGGGGACCTGCTCCTGTTTTATCAATTGGGAAATTCAGATATTATGCTTGTTTGGTTGATGATTTCTCTAAATATACATGGATTATTCCCTTACAACATAAATCTGATTTTGTAAATGCATATTTAGCCTTTGAACAATATGCTACACGACAATTTAACAAACAAATCAAGATTTTTCATTCCGATGGAGGAGGAGAATTCATCAACTCTAGATTATCATCTCATTTTCTCTCCACAGGCACCATTCACCAGGTGTCGTGTCCACATACCCCAGAGCAGACAGGTATGGTTGAAAGGCGACATAGGATTATACACGAACTAGGTATGACTATGTTATTTCACAGTGGTGTTCCTCTATTTCTATGGGTAGAAGCTTTCACTATAGCTGTATACCTTATTAATCGATTGCCTTCATCTGCTCTCAATTGTGAAACTCCATATTTTACATTGCATGGTACTCATCCTATTTATTCTTCACTTCATGTTTTTGGCTCTAAATGTTTTCCTTACACTTGGGACACACGGCGTCACAAATTTGATCCAAAAACTGTTCTCTGTATCTTTGTAGGCTATAGTGATAAACATAAAGGATACAAGTGCTTTCACCCTTCAAGCAAAAAAATTGTCATCTCACGGCATGTAGTTTTTGATGAGTTAATCTTTCCATTTAAGAATGCTTGCAAACCCAGCATTACTCCTTCAGCACCACATGTCATTAGCATATTTGATTCATGGTTGCCTTGTACTAACTCTAATTCCTCTACAGAGACTTCATTGCCAACATTTATCTCACCATGCTTGAGTCCTTTACCACCACCTACAGCTTCTTACCCTCCATCTGAAGATACATGTCTGCCTCTCTATGATGCTAGCACAAAACAGCTCGAGTCCGAGCCTATCGAGCAATCAGAACAACCCTCATCAATCGAGCAACGACTCTCACAGCACGAGTCCGAGCCTTTCGAGCAACCAGAGCAGCCTTCTCAGTTCGAGCCCGAGCCCTCTCAACCAGTTCCACAGATCAACCCTGAGTTATTTCAACCAATACAACCCCCACAAGCACTGTCTTCACACTCCATGGTTACTCGTTCTCAACGAGGACTAGTTAAACCCAATCCAAAGTATGCCTTGACTTCCACATCATTTGTCAATATCCCCCATGAGCCACATAATGTTCGAACAGCCTTGGCTCATCCTGGCTGGAAAGCTGCTATGGACGAGGAACTTGTGGCTCTACATCAAAACCAAACCTGGCAACTTGTTCCTCGCACTCCTGATATGCATGTCATTGGCTCTAAGTGGGTTCTCAAGCCCAAACTCAAACCTGACGGCTCCCTAGATCGTCTCAAAGCTCGAGTTGTTGCAAAGGGGTATCATCAAATTGATGGAGTGGACTACACCGAAACCTTCTCTCCAGTCATCAAACCTGGAACCATTCGCATGATCATCACTATAGCACTAGCTCAAAAATGGCCCATTCGTCAACTTGATGTAAAAAATGCCTTCTTACATGGTTTAATTTCAGAAGAAATATATATGGAACAACCACCAGGCATGGCAGACCGTCAATACCCAACACATGTTTGCAAGCTTCAAAGAGCTCTCTATGGACTCAAACAAGCACCTCGTGCTTGGTTTGATCGGTTCAGTGCTTTTCTTCTTAAATATGGTTTCTTTTGCAGCCTAGCAGATCCATCTTTATTCATTTTTCATTCTAATCGTGGTTCGCTAATTCTTCTTCTTTATGTAGATGATATACTCCTCACAGGATCCACTACAGCGCTTGTGACAACCTTCATTCAACTCCTCAGCTCTGAATTTGCAATGAAGGACTTAGGACCAGTTTATCACTTCCTTGGCATCGAGATCTCTCAAACAATCGATGGTCTTCACTTGTCCCAGTCACACTATGCCCTTACAATACTCGAACGAGCTAACATGGTAGACTGTAAACCCATGAGCACACCACTTGAAGCAAAGACAAAAATGTCATCAAATGAAACTCTTCTGGAAGATCCAAGTTACTTTCGAGCACTTGTGGGTGCTCTACAGTATCTAACACTCACACGACCAGATCTTTCATACAGTGTTAACTATGTGTCTCAATTCATGCATGCTCCCAATCTTGCACATCTAAAAATGGTTCGACGTATCTTACGATATGTCAAAGGTACAATTGAAATGGGTTTACATTTTACTTCTAACACTACACTTGATCTGTATGCTTTATCTGATGCAGATTGGGCAGGTTGTCCCATTACACGGCGTTCCACCACTGGATATTGCACCTTCCTTGGAGGAAATCTCATCTCCTGGTGTGCGAAGAAACAACATACGATATCCC
Organism: Euryodendron excelsum; assembly: GCA_033060915.1. Classification (NCBI taxonomy): domain Eukaryota; kingdom Viridiplantae; phylum Streptophyta; class Magnoliopsida; order Ericales; family Pentaphylacaceae; genus Euryodendron; species Euryodendron excelsum. Next base: position 3,748,187 of record CM065387.1, on the reverse strand, counting down.
GATCCAGCACAGAAGCCGAGTATCGAGCCATGGCCAACACTGCAGTCGAACTCACGTGGATGACATTTATTCTAAAAGATCTTCACATTCCAATGAAATCTCCTCCAATACTCTACTGCGACAACCTTAGTGCTCTTCATATGACTGTTAATCCAGTCTTTCATGCCCGCAGTAAACATATTGAGTTGGATTACCATTTTGTGCGCGAACGAGTTGCACTTGGACTCCTTGTCACTCGACACATCTCCACCACTGATCAAGTTGCAAACCTCTTCACTAAACCCATGTCAAAGGCTGCTCTCAGTTACTTTCGAACCAAACTCTGCCTCCAACCCCGGCATAGTTTGAGGGAGAGTATTAGCACAACACAGCTCGACAATTGTGCAAATTAGTGGAGCGATAAGGTGACCCAAAATGCTGCCAATATCAGTGGATATTTCCATAATGCTGCCAATATCAGTGGAGACACATTGGGGGATAACAGAGTTTCAAGAGCAACAAATTCAAACCAAGATGGTAGTTCAACAAATCAGGAAACTCCAGCTATACAAACCGAGTATATCGGATCCAAATCACCTTTGATGAAATGCATAGAAGCTGCTTCAAGTCTAGGTGCATTTGAAACCAGTCAATCAAAGATATGAAGAGTATATCGTCAAAGATATGAAGCATATATTATCCTACGGATTTTCTGGAACTCAGTTGTTATTCTTTTACTTTAAATATGAGTTCTTTGTATTGCCTTTTGCTCACGGTTCTTGATCAATAAGAAATTATATAGTTTCTCTCTAAAATCCTCTGCTTTCTCAAATCTTCTACTGATATATGTATGTGTCTGGATCTTTGGTAACAAAAGTTAAATATAGTTGGATATTAATCAGAAAAAAAATTATTTGCAAGGTGATTTGTAAAGAGAGTGAAAAAAAACATAGGAAGATGAAATGAGAGATTCTTAGCTAAGTTTTTGGGGTTCTAATGTCTTGAAAAGGACAAAAAAAAAATCTACAATTTCATTAAAGATTTAGCTGATTTTAATCGAACTTCTTAAAACTATAACTTCAAAAATAAAAGAAATCCTAAAATTTAGGGGACTATGACCCCTACATAACCCTCTTACCCACAACATGCCCGCGGCCCCATGTAGGAGGTTGTTGGAGTCAAGTAAAGAATACCATACAATTGATTTTCTTTTCTTTTTTTAAATGTTATTCATTTAAAAAAGTTTGTATGAAAATATTAGTTATTATAATTGATATTTTATTTTAAAGTAAATGATTATAATTGTATTTTTTTAATTATTAAAGCGCTATTTAAAATAACATTTTTTCTGTCCTATAACTCGAACAACAAATGCTACAAAGGACGCATAAAAAACAATGGCTAAATGTATAAGCGTTATTAGAAACAACTCTTAAGGTTAGGAGCACTATCAAATTTACTACATAGATAAGCATCTAAATCTCAAGCACTTTAAGAAAATGATATTAGCAATAGCGCATGTTAATGAAATTGTTATTACAAATAGCGCTTGAGATTCAAAGAGCTATTAAATTTATCAAATAGATAAGTCTCTATATTTCAAGCGTTTTTAGAAATAACGCCTTTATCTCAAGTACCTTATAATAGGTTTGTTTTTTATCTCACAGTTTGTACCCAACCAAGTGTGACCTCATGGATTCATATATGATCCCATCGTTGGTCGTGTTTCAAAATTATCATCATCACCCATATTGGCTCTTTCTCTTTCTTTTTCGAATTGACATTTTTTACTTATTTGATTTGAACCAACTAGGTCACTCGGCTTCTATTTATGTAACGTTCTCAAAATTACTACAATTATATACCTCCTCTACCTGTTACATACAGAATAATGGAGCATTGCCCCACCACATCAAAATTATAGATCTGTCTTCTTTAGCAAGACCTCAATGTTGACAAGTCCTTGTGCATTGACAGGCTACAATGTCCGATACATGCGTAGAAAACGCCTTTACATTTGGCGTTTTTATAAAAAATGTCTTTCTAAAAAGTATTTTTACATTAATTACTTTAATTTCATTAGGAAAATACGAAGGCAAAATACGAGAAAATACGCTTAAAAATGCCATTTCAAATGGCTTTTATAACTCCCAAAAAACGCCATTCAAAATGGCGTTTCTTTAGAGCAAAAAATGCCATTTTAAATGGTTTTTCTATCAGAAAAAAAAATTGCTGCACCTGTTGAATTTAACTTGGACAACTTCCAAGCCGAGACACCGATTGACGTGCTGTCGACTCCCATACGTCACTCGTGTTACACCGGTGCCTCCCGTCAAGTTTCGCACTCCCCGGACCCTTGCTCTCCGTTTCGGTACCCCGACGCCCGAGTTGGCACAACTCGAAAAACCTAAGTATTGAAATTCTAAAACTTTGCGTAACTTTCAAACCGGGACACCAATTGATGCGCCATCAACTCCCACACGCCACTCGTGCCACACCGGTGCCTCCCGCCAAGTTTAGCACTCCCCGGACCCTTCCTCCCCGTTTCGGTACCCTGACGCCGAAGTTGGCACAACTCGGAAAACCTAAATATTGAAATTCTAAAATTTTGCATAACTTTCAAACTGGCATACCGATTGACGTGCCGTCAACTCCCACATGCCACTCGTGTCACACTGGTGCCTCCCGTCAAGTTTTATACTCCCCAGACCCTTCCTCCCCGTTTCGGTACCATGATGCCCGAGTTGGCACAACTCGAAAACTTAAGTATTGAAATTCTAAAACTTTGCATAACTTCCAAACTAGGACACCGATTAACGTGCCGTCAACTCCCACACATCACTCGTGTCACACCGGTGCCTCCCGTCAAATTTCGCACTCCCCGGACCCTTCCTCCTTGTTTTGGTACCCCGACACCCGAGTTGGCACAACTTGAAAAACCTTAGTATTGAAATTCTGAAACTTTACATAACTTCCAAACCGGAACACCGATTGACGTGCAGTCAACTCCCACACGTCACTCGTCTCAAACCAGTGCCTCCCATCAAGTTTCGCACTCCCCGGACCCTTCCTCCCCATTTCGGTACCCCGACGGCCGAGTTGGCATAACTCGGAAAACCTAAGTATTGAAATTCTAAAATTTTGTGTAACTTTCAAACCGGGACACCGATTGACGTGTTGTCGACTCCCACACGTCACTCGTGTCACACCGGTGCCTCTTGTCAAGTTTTGCACTCCCCGGACCCTTCCTCCCCGTTTCGGTACTCCGACGCCCGAATTGACACAACTCGAAAAACTTAAGTATTGAAATTCTAAAACTTTGCATAACTTCCAAACCGGGACACCGATTGACGTGCCGTCATCTCCCACACGTCACTCGTGTCACACTGGTGCCTCTCATCAAGTTTTACACTCCCCGAACCCTTCCTCCCCATTTCGGTACCTTGACGCCCGAGTTGGCGCAACTTCGAAAACCTAAGTATGAAAATTCTAAAACTTTGCATAACTTTCAAACTGAGACACCGATTGACGTGTCGTCATTTATGTGATCTGCACACATAAACAATTGTCCTAAACCCATTAATATTTTCTATTTTACTGTTTACTGAAAGTGAAGGATTAAAGGATTTATAATGTTACAAAATTAAGAGACATTTGGATCTTAGATTTACAAAAAAAAAATTAAAATAAATTACTTATTTGACGTATCTATTTATTTTATTCTAATTTTCCTAACAACTAATTAAAAACAATAAACATTTTAACTTTATTTTAAAAGAAAACTAATACTTTTTATTTTTATTTTCTTTAACTTTTTTCCTATTACTGTTTGGATCTTATATTTTTTTCTTTATTTTCTTTAAAACAAAACTAAACATTTTCCTTTTTACTTTACTTTAGCAAGGAATAATACTTCAGCCAAAATAAAAAAAAGAAATGAACATAATTCAAAAGTTCAGAATTTTCCAAGAACCTAAACATTTTTTTTTTGTTTTCAAATATAATTTAAACAACAATAGCAAATAAATAAAACCAAATCTGAGTAATCCACAACAATAGAAAACAAATAAAATGAAAAACAAATTCGCTATATATATATATATATGTATAAATGTATATATACAAATGATAACATGTCTTATTACAAATGTATACAATTATATTTATATGTGTCAATATATATATATATACAAATGAAGTATAATATCTACCCTAAATGTATATATATACAAATCTACTATATATATATATATATATATATGTATACATACACACCTGATGTGTTTGAGAGAAAGAGACATGCGAGGGAGAGAGAGAGAGACGTGAGTGCGATAGAGAGAGCTTCTGTGTTGTGTAGATCTGAGAGAGAGGGAGACGTGAGAGATTATGGCACGTATATATATTAGCCAAAAACGCCATTCTTAAAAGCATTTTTTTTAAGGAAAAAAGGCCATTTTTAAAGTCATATTTTCTCTAGAAAAACGCCATTATGAATGGCGCTTTTCTGTTCTAAATAACGTTTTTCTAAAAAGTGTTTATACATTTGTATTACCTAAGTTCTGTTTGTATATTTCTAATTTGTTTATCGTCAAAATACAACATAAAAACGCTTTTTAGAAAGGTTTTTTTAACGAAAACGCCAATTGTAAAGGCGCAAAATCTGGATTGCGAAATAAAGTTAAAATCGCACCCAATCTGAGAAATAAGCAAAAAAAATTCCCTTTGTCAGGAAAATTTGCCGAAAACGGGCTCATTAACGTTTAACAAGTCACATCAGAAACAAGTCAATTGATGCCTAGAAAAGTCACATGGATAACAGGCTCATTAACGTTTAACAAGTCACATTAGTGACAAGTCAGTCAATGCATTGACGAGCAAAATGGACAAGTCATATTGACGAGCTATCATCTACGGACATATTCTTTTCTTTTCTTTTTTTTGTGGGTAAAATGGAAATTAAAAGACAACCAAAAAAAAAAAAAGAACACCACAAGCTAAAGGATTAAGTCCTCTCAAAAGTTATCCCCATCTACGAACATGTTCACGAGCAAGATTGGTAAGCCTTGCATTGACGAATCAAGAGATGCCACTGGCCTTTGACACTGCTCAGTCATTCATATCACATGTGACTTTGATGATGCCATCATATATATATCACAGTGAATCTCACCATGCAGCCTATTCATCACATATGATTAGTTCAGAGGTCAGATCGTGTCACACCGCCACGCGTCACTTTGTTTCCCCTGCTACATATGTAATACCCAATTTTATTTTTACTTTTCTTAGGAAATAAAATAAAAGAGTTTGAGTTATATTTTATTATAAAGGGTATTTTAGTAAAAGCTAATATATTAAGCTCTCCAAAATAATTTGGGAGAAAACCCTAGTTTTATATTGCTGAGGAAGCTAACAGCTGTTATATGCTTTCATCTCTCAGATAACCCCATTGGAGTAGGACAAGTTTTGGAGAAGGAGACGCACTAGAGGAACTATCATCTTTAGAGAATTAGGTTCAAGGTAAGTCTCTAACATTCTAATTATGTTTCTTTGCATGAACTCATTAGAAAATAAGAAGAGGAATCATCGTGCATGAATCTATGAGGAAATTAGAAGCTCTTCTTAAAGTCCACTGTTAAGTGAATGGCATTGTCGTTGTTTCCTAAGGTTTTAGGTGGTTATTGGATTAAAGGCTTTTTGATTGATTCGCTAAATTAATTCGTTCGTGGTTTCTTGTTGTCTTTTGCAACTGGCCGTGCATTCAATGAATTAGCTTTCTCAAGTCCATCCAACATTTAATGTAGAGATAAAACATTTACGGCATGTGATTCTATGGCAAGAAGGGTTTTGTGTAGAAGTATGTGAAAAGCTATATTATTATAACTCATACCTTCACTCTTTTTGTTGGTTGGCAGCAAGATGCATGTGCTGCTATAAGCAATGTGGAATTGAGAATATATTCTTTTTAGAGTGGTGGAAGGTCGCTGGTTATTAGGAAGTGAAGGCTACCGTAACGCCTTAAGGATTTTTCATAAATAAGACTGAATAAGTTCGTGGTGGCACTAAATTTATATACACTAATAGGATCCTAGATTTAATTAGAATAAGGTATGGCATATGCACAAGTAAGTAAATTGTTGGATTGTAATTACTGTGTAATGTTGGATTTCTAGGGTGGTAGGATTTTTATTGAGTTTAGCTGTGGGGAAGTGATTGGTTGCGTGAGAGGTAAGTGACTTACTGCCACTTCTAATAATTTTATAAATTATTGAAATTGCTTTGGAATCTTGTATTTTTGGATTATCCATCAAAATCATTGTTTGAATAAATGTTTTGTTTCCTTTATACTTCTCGTATCAAATATGGATCAAATGTGAAATTACTCATAAAAGATATTGTATATTTGTTTTATGTTAAGGTTATTGGGACTTTTCTTTGACTATGATTTGGACCCTACGGCAATGGGGATTAAAGATTGGCACAAAAGCTAGTTTCTTTTGGGCTCTAACTATAGAGCGAATTGTGGTTTTGGGAATTGTCACAGGCTAATGTGACCATAGTCAATAAACCTGAGTTTATATGTTTTAAACTGTGAAAAATATATATTTATTTTATTGTTTGGATGACTTTGAGCATTATTATTGGAAATCATATTGAGCTTGTTATTTTATATTGCTACTGGAAATTCTCTTATATAATTGATATTTTCTTCCACTTGATCCAACTGATCGTGGTAGTGGGTTACTTACTGAGCTATCTAGCTGACGCTTTCCTTCTATATTTTTTAAATTCAAAGTAATAGGACTAGAGGGAGATCTGAGAAGGGGCTTCGTGGTTTTTTGTTTTATATGAGTGTTAAAAACAAAAGACAGAGACTTAATGGCTTGGACCATTTCTGGAATGTAAAATGTGAACAAGATGCAATCTTGTGGAAAATTCATGGAATCAAATCAAAGGAAATATTCTTTGTAATCGCTTTCGTGCCATCATCGCTGTTGGCTCTATCGGTATTTAAATATCTTAAACCCAAAAACTTATATTATTGAATACTGTGTGCTTGAATAGCACAACACTTGAGAATTTACTAGAGAAGTGACATAGACTTGTTTATCTTGAAGCAGATTAAGCATTTGAATAAAGAAAAAAACCCTCCAAATATTCTGTTCTCAAATCCCTGGCAGTTGAGGTGATAGTACCTTATAAATATATATACTTACACCCCATATAGAAGAACTCCTAACGTCAGGTTGCCAAGACATTTTTTCTGGAATACCCAACGTGTTGATGCGTTCCATGGATGTTATGGTCTAGATTTTTGATGTTCATAACTGTCACTCTGGTATAAACCATCTCTTTTGGATTGTAATTGATATCTATGGTCGCGTGAGGCGAGAGCTAGCACACTGGATCAAGCTGAATGTTTTTGCTATTCAAGGTCATCAATTTATAATACTCATTTGATTATGCAAAAGCCAATTGTAGAAGCCAAGGGCTGTTTCACTCCAGATATGCAGAACTGATCAAGGCATTTTGCCTAGCCTTGCATGAATAAATTAATCAAAAGGAGAAAATCATGTCCTGAACCAATAAAAGGGTTGTGTTAACAGAAGGGTTTGAACAATAACCTAGCTTCTAATTCATGGCAGGTCACACTGTCCCCAAAAACATTTACAATGTGCGCAAAAACAACCTATTACTTCAGAAATAGTAACATTAGTGTTAGAAGCAGCCCCCTGGATCAAGTGGAATATTACACGTTCAGTAGATTCTTTTAGCACCCTCATAAATCTCTCTCTCTCTCTCTCTCTCTCTCTCTCTCTCTCTCCAATAAAGCTTCAGTTGAAGTGTAAAAAATTTTTAATAGCCTCAGAAAATTGACATTTTATTTTGCTTTTTGGTCTAAAATCTGAATAGAACATAGGAGATGTTGAAAAAGTTTGACAATTGTTAAAAGATCAAAACGATTGGACAACTTGTAGTCATCCATTTAGTATATTCAAGTTTTCATACAATTTGGAACGGCTCAGAATTGGTTTGATAATTCAACAACTAAAATTCATCCAACCAATTTGATTTTCTGGAGATAATTTAATCATGCTTGATGATCCTTTTGTGAAAGTTAATACAAGATGTTTAACTCTGCAAAACATGGGGAGTGGCACAGGAAGAACATAGAATAGTAGAGGATCCAGCATGCGGAACACGGCGATCATTAGAAATTCACGAGGACTCAAAAGAGTAAGAAAGCCCGGATTACTGTTGATCTAGTCCGGTCATTGTTTATCTTTCTCTAAGATACATCAAATCAACTACTCCGGAAAATAAAAAAAATTAAAAAAAAAACACAGGGAATCAGAGAATGGTAGAAAGTCTCGCTCCTCTTTCTATCTCCTTCTACAAATAATTTCCTCTCCAACAACCTTCTTTCGTGTCCCCAATCCAAACTTTAGGAATGTTAGCTATTCTCCCGTACTCCCCACCTTGTAGCTCTTTATTCAGCTTCGAAACCAGCCTATCAGACATATCACATAAGTCAAGCAATCTGAATTAACGTGCTATGGGTTTGCCATCGTACCCGAAAGCCTGTCGTCCTTAATCTTATCAAGCACTGGTTTGAATAATGCACACACGCCCCTGAAAATGGACTCTAGGAACTCCGGCCTATCGACAAACCACGAGAGGTTGGTAATCTGACCCCTTCCTTCGAATACGCAAACACAACGTGTTACCAACCAGCAAATATAATTGAGAAATAGGCCTTACCACTACACGAGATGCCGACGATGAGTTCGGAGGATAACCGACGACGCGTCGTAGAGGGTTGGTGTCCTGTCAACCGGCTGAAGACGACGGAGATGAAGGCTCGTTTTTCTGTTTCTCTCTGTGTTATGCATAAAATTCAACTAAGGCAAATGAATAGGCAAAAAAGGAAACCGCCTAACAAAACTCCCCCCAAGTCTTTGAAATCAACGGTTTAGATGGCCTGCCTTGATTGGACATCAACGGCTGTGATTCGACACGTCTTTTCAACTTCCAACTGCTAGCCTCTAGTTGTCGCGTGGCGGTACGTGAAATGACGTGATAGCTGTAGCCATCATTGTGCCAGCCTCACCATAAATACGCTCCGAATTTCATTGGTGGGATGACCCGTTGAATTCCCCTGGCCCTGAGTAGATGGCCAGATGAATTGGGGGCATCTCGTAGTGATGTTTTCCCGACCAGACCAGATACCCTCCTGAACATCTGATCGAGTCCTAATCAGAGCCCCATCTTGGCTTCCCTTGACTCCCGAACAAACCAGCCCTTCGGGCGTGCTTCCCGCTCTGTTCGTCCTTCTCATCACATCAATGGGGCCCACAACTGACATCGGACACTGTAGCATGCTCTCGCAGTGTAAGCATGGAGTGTGCGAGAGACAACCACCCTACCCCTGATGCAGTTCTGACACACGTCACGATGGAGTGGGGGAACGACTCTCTCAAGTGCCTTGACATAGATCTGACCCTCCAATGGAACACCGCCACATGGAAAGGTCGCCAACTACCCCCATGTATGCATACAAAGAGAAACGAATGCCTTCTTCACCAAGTACGCATAAGAGAGAAAATCCTAGCAAACTACCTTAAATCTACCTTAAATATCAAAGGGCCTTTGATAGGCACCACACCAGTGTGCTTAAAACATGAGATCACGTGCCAACCAACAGGAAAGAGCTCATCGAAGTCCTGAGGGCAAGGCACCACAAGATTGTTGCATCATCAAAGGATATGAAAATTTTCTTATGTGTGCAATTCAAGTTATGTTTGGGAATATGATCTAGTAAAGGTGGGATATGAGGGTGTTAGAACAGTTAGAGTGATCTCTGGTACCTATAATTTAAATTTGGACCTCCATTCAACAGCAAACGAGGAATGTTACACAAAACCACATATAAATAAAGCCAAGAATGGTTCATGTGCAAATGTAGATCATTTTTCTCCTTAGGTATTGATGATGATCCATTCTTGCACACAGGGGCTCTGCCCCCGACATATTGTCCACTTTGGCAATAGCGCGACCATAGCCGGCCTAGTGCCCGTAGGCTTCCATCTCACAGTTTTTTCCTCAAAAGACGCTTTAAAGGGGAGAAAGGTACTCGGTGCTTATAAGCTACCAAGCCCTTATGTTCTTATCCAATGTGGGACAACGGTATCATTAGTATCCCTAGTGAGGGGTTGGTCACAAACACATGACTTGATTCCCACATATAGCGCCTGTCACGTCCCAAATCCGGCCTATACGGATTTAGGGTGCATGACCGACTAGTAGCTTTGCTGCACAAGGCTGCATTACATAACCCGGTTGAACACCCGTGCATTTATCATTTAAAAGATACATAATTGCGAAATTAAAACTTTATAAACGTAAAGTAAAATGTGTATCATACATAACAGAGTGGTGCCTAATCTCCAAAATATAAATATTCCATAAGATGGGTCTATCAAAGGCCACCACAGTTATAACATTATAATATTACAAAACATTAAGGTCCAACCTATATATCAATACATAACAGAAGGCCCGTGAGCCACAGTCCAAATATCCACGTAATGGGCCTCCCTCAAGGCCTCCCAATTTGGTCATCTGAAAATATTTTTAGAAAACGTAAGCTAATACTTAGTGAATAACAACAATGCATGAGCATAAAATATCATAGACTACATTTATATTTAATATACATGACAAGAGAGGTACATTTATGCATGAGTTGCATGAACTTAGAAACGTATAAGTATAATCTTAAAGACACATGAAGTATAGGTTTTTGTATTAAAACATTTCATTATTTCTAAAACATAATGTTGAAGAAGATCGGCAGTCATGTCGTAGCATGAACTAGTAAAGTATGATATAGCTCGCCATTAGCATAATATATCATAACTTGTGAGCGTACACCTTAACTCGTCATATAACCTTAGACACATCTATATCATTATTATCGGAATCGTATAAATCATAGATATGAAAACATAGGTAGCATAAGCATCATATTGAAACATTATATCATTTGAACATAGTATCATAGGCGTGAGATGTAAATCGTAACATGATCGTATATGGCATAATGTGGCTTGTCATAAGCATACCATGGCATAGTACAGTGAGGCATATCATAATATCGTAGAAAGGAGAGATATATTGTGACATTAATACTTGTTAAAATATACGCAACTTGTCGTGAAGTATTTGAACAAATCATATTTTTCGTTCTAGTGCATAAGAATGTCATGTCTTTATATCAGAATTAGGCTCCACATCAGTAACCGTATAGGTCACCATAGGGCTCTTTAGGCCAACATCAGAGCTAGGCTCCACATTAGTAACCATAAAAGTCACCACATCAGTAACCGTAAAGGTCATTATAGGGCTCTTTAGGCCAACATAGTAACCATGAAGGTCACGCATAGGCTCTTTAGGCCAACATAGTAACTATAAAGGTCACGCATGGGCTCTTTAGGCCAACATAGTAACTATGAAGGTCACGCATAGGTTCTTTAGGCCAACATAGTAATCACGAAAGTCACGCATAGGCTTTTTAGGCCAACATAGTAATCACGAAAGTCACGCATAGGCTTTTTAGGCCAACATAGTAACCATAAAGGTCACGCATAGGCTCTTTAAGGCAACATAATAACCATGAAGGTCACGTATAGGCTTATCATAAGAGCTAGGCTCAGTTAGTAACCATAAAGGTCACTCTTTAAGCCAAGGGATGTCTCCTAACATAGCAATAGCTTATTTCGTGTCCCTTACCATAGGACCATCGTTAATAGTTTAGGGTCTTACTACGAAAGACCTTAAGTTAGAGTCGTACATTAGGAATCTTACATTTACTTTATGTGATCATTCTAGTCTGTGGGTTGTAATTCATATCATAGGTAAGGTTCGTATATAATTCAAAGCATGGTATTTATACTTGAACGTAATCATTGAGGCATTGAAATAAATGGGAAGAAATGCATGAAACATAATTGAACTTGAAAGCATTTGGAGAGTAATAGGTCTTACTCATGGCATATCATTACTCACCTCTCTCTGATAGAATGGGGGTTAAACAAGGTATTCCTACACAAATACACATAGAAGCATAGAAATATCAATACGAGACTCCAAGGCAAAACAATAACATATAAAATGAGACTAAGCACATAAGTCCCTCTACCCTGACTCATCAACATCTCACTTAACCAATGGGAGAGCGAGGCTAAATTCTAGGGCAAAACCCTAGCGTAAAACGAGAAAATAAGGTTAAGGTTTGAACATGAAAGCCGGAACGTCGACTCCTTCATCACGTCCCAACCAACTCTCAAGGATGAGTTCACACCCTAGGTTAGTTCCATTTGAAAATAAGCTTAAAAGCCTTCAATTTGATAGGTCATGGGCTAAAAGCACATTTCGAGTGAAGAAGTTATGTCTCACGAAAGGTGAACTAAAATTTTGGAAAACAATGTTGTTGGCATAGATTTTGGGTTAACTTTAAACTTTCATAACTCTCAATCTATAAGGAATTAGAGTGCAAACTTTATATGTGTATAAAGGTCTATGAGTCTACTTTTTAATGCTTTAAACGATGCATCAATTCGAGTTTTCTAGATAAAGTTATGTCTGTTTTACTAAACAGTGCCGAAGCTCGCGGACCGTTCGAACGCCTAACCGGGCCGTTCGAACACCAGACCAAAATGACCAAGTCGTTCGAACGCCCAAAATGGTCGTTCGAACGCCAGAAAAAAATGAAAAAAACACTCTCTCAAGCCGTTTGAATGCCCGAAAGGGCCGTTCAAACAGTGGGCAAAATGGAAAACTCTGCTCTTGGGCCGTTCAAACGGCCTTGTTGGGCGTTCAAACACCCTCACCTGCGCAGCAGCAATTTTTGACCCAAACTCTCCCAAAACCTCTCCAAACACAACCAAACCTTTTCAACACTCTTAGGGCTCAAAAATTAGCCCACAAGGATGACAATAACTGAAAATGGGGGAGAAAGAACAATTAAAACAAAGGGATCTAGAGTTGAATTCAAAACTCTAACATTTTATATATTTGGGAGTTTTTCAAACCACCACTCCCAATCTTCAATCGATGAGCTTCAAGCTCTCAAAATCATGTAAATGGAACCCAAGGGATCCCCCCAGCTCAGTGATAACACTCCTAGATGCATATACACAATTACCCAACAAGATGAATACATATACATGTATAATTATAGAGAGATAAATGAAACCTTATATTCTTCAAGCTTGATGAAGTTTTCAATGACTTCAATCTCTTCTTTCAAGCCATTCTTCCTTTAATCTCCCCTTCTTTCTTCCCCTTCTCTCTTTCTCCCTCCCCCTACCGGATTGGTGTGTGTGTGTATTGTGTGTATATAAGAGTATATAAGATGATACACATGGGAATAATCTCATATGTCTCACCCTATATGCTTAAGCTACAACATAAGCTTCCATTGGTCACTCATGTCCCAAATGAGGCTATAATTAACATTAAATAATACAAATACTAGAAATTCTCATTAATATAAATGAATAGAGGTTCGGGATATTACAGCGCCAACTGATGATGATCCATTCTCGCATACCAAGACTCCGACTCCGAGGTATTGTCCACTTTGCACCTCACGATTTTGTTTCCAAAAGATGCGTCGAAGGAGAGAGAGGTACTCGATGTTTACAAGCTACCAAGCACTTACGTTCTCACCCAATGTGAAATAACGATATCATCAGGTATTGTCTCGATTCGGTCAAAAGTAGATTATTCATAAATTTCTCACACCCGACAAATGTAGATCGTTGGCTCTACGTATTGTTAATATGTAGAACATTGCAACTTGTGAAAGGAAAGAAAACGAGGGAGAAACAGTTAGAAAAGTGATTATTTTTTTCTATTTAATTTTGCAAGAAAATAAAATAAATTTTTTTATTGTTCAAAATTGAACTAGATGAAGCCCATTATTGCCCAACCCAATCTAAGCCTTCAATTCCGGCCCACCAACATCCTTCTATGATGGAGGCCCAAGCCCATATAGCAAATAAATTAGAAGTATAGCCCGTTTCAGCGCCTTCATCCTCCTCATGCGTTCACACTGGGGCGACATCTGAGCAATTCAAGATCATTGGTTCTTATAATGGGTTTTTATTTACCAAATTAAGAGTGTAAGGAAAATAGTGGGTAAGAATCAAAATTATTGATGTTTTGACGTGTGTTAATGAACACTATACTTAAGTGATACTGCTTCGTTAGGTTGCTGCAGGATTATAAGCAAATTACTTTTAAGATACAACAAAAATGTTTTCGAATTCCGAACACAACAATATTTGAGGATTTTCCTTCAAATTTTTTTAAAAATCTACATACATCAATAGTTAAATATTTTTCTTTCAAAACTTTTCAAAGCGGAAGTTGTATTTTATGAACTGAGACTTGAGAGAGAAAAAATGAAATCAGAATTATTTGATCTGCATTTATAAACAATTAAATGGTGTAAAGGTGAATAGTTATGACTATAAGCTTTTACTAAAAAAAAAAAAAAAAAAAGAGCTTACAAGGATGTAAGCACCCCATTTTTGCCCGCTCGGCCATCTCCGGCCCGACCGGATTCGGTTTCCAACATCACAACACATGCAGGCTCAAGATGAGCCTTTCAATCTCCAATCTAACCAACTGGTCGCTTCTCGAGTCCACAAGGATCCGCTGAAGCCTTAAGCACCATTATTCCAAGCAGCTTTTTAGACCGGGCGGTCTCAGAAACTAACGCCATCCAGGTAGCTTCCCGAGATCGGGCGATCTCAGGGACCAACACCTCATCAAAAATTCCAGACGGTTCACTTCTAGCACCTACTAGCCTGCCAATGTAGAATATCCGTCATTTGGTAGTTCTCCGAGACTAGGCGTTCTCGAAAACCAACACCACACTTCCAGGTAGCTTTCTGGGACCAGGCGTTCCCAGGAACCAATGCCACTCCTACAGATAGCTCTCTAAGACCAGGCGTTCTTAGAGACCAACACCGCACAGGTAGTTTTTCGAGACCGGGCGGTCTCGGGAACCAACACCTAGGTCAACACCGGCGCCTGCTAGCCCGACTCAGTGAAAAATGACCAAACTTGCCCCTTGGGCTTCCAGGCACGTTTTGGAAAAGTTCAAAATCCCTTAAAACGATAAGTCCATCCTTCCACAATGTTGTCAAACCATCAGGCGTCCCCTGCACGCCATTTGGTCCAAATCCGATCCTATTCTGGCTCACTCTGGTCAAAATAACCATTTTGTCCCTAAACGACTTAGCACGACACGAACCCCGTTGAATGGCGACAGACTCTCTCAAAACCATCCCTGAACAGCCCTACACGCCTAACACAATATACCAGACCATTCCTGACCATTTCCAGCCAACTCCGGTCAAAATGACCGTTTTGCCCCTGGGAGCCAAAAACACCCTGAAACAGCACCGGCCTTGGGGTTTCGAGCAAAGGATTTCACCGCACGCCTTTGTTTACCCCAAGGAACACCCTATGACACTAAACTCACACGACTCGATAAAAGTCCCTGGAGCGTCTCACAGACACTTCGCTTAAATTGTTTTTTCTCCCGATTCCCTGATCACATCGCACTGTCAACCGACTTAAGAAACGCGTAAATCAGAGAATTCTCAAAAGTTTGTCCATAGATCTTTCCATCAATACGGTTTGATCAAATAAATCACCTCCCGAAGCCCTCCATCGTACGATGTGCAAACCATAACTTTTAACAACCCCTGAAGCGTCTCACAGATGCTCCGCCAAGGTTGACTTTTTCTCCGATTCCCTAATCAAAAAGCACCGTCAAACGACTTGAAAAATGCATAAATTTGAGAATTCTAGAAAGTATTTCCAGAGTACTTTCTATCGGAACGGTCTGATCGAATAGATCGTTTCTCGAAGGTCTCGATCACATCAAACGAAAACAGCCACTTTCGAACACCCACAAAGCGTATCACAGACGCTCCACAAAAGTGTCTTTTTTGGCACACTTCCCGATACGATATCACACATCTCCAAACGTAATTCAAACTTTTCAAAAACATGAAAGTTCATCGGATGCACTAGGAGAACATCCCGAGTGCGACCAATTCCCCCGGAGCCTTCCCGGTTGGCCCAATTATCGAGGCAAAGTTTGGACGAACCTTCCTGGTGGTGGAGCGTATGCTACATGCGCTCAAAATTTGATCAGATCGATCGACTTTCGATCAACGGTCGAGATTTAACCAGTACACAGGGTGTTACGTGTTATTCGGGCAATGGAACAGTACTTACGCATGTAGCACATGCGCAAGGCATGTTCCAGGTTGCCTATAAATAGAGGCCTCCCCATTGCATATTCCAGGTCCGAAATTGATACGAAACTCTGCCGAAATCACTCCAGAAACTCGAATCTCTACATATATTCCTCCCCTCCAACACTTAGGCTAAATTTTACCCCTCCTAAGCCTATACACTCCACATACAAGGCCTCATACACACTTACACACTCCACTCTAGCCTCTCAAGCCCTCTTGAAGTCACTCAAGCTCCAATCAAGACATCCATTGAATACTACAAGAGTGTTTAAGACAAAAGGTGGTATCTCTTTTACATTTATGCTCTCCCCCACTCTTCTCTTCTCCCTCCTAGCCTACTTAGGCTATTCTTTATTTTACTCCCCATCTTCAACCCCTCTTTCTTGCATGCTTAAGCCAAGAGGGCTCCTAGATCATGCCTAGAGGAAAGCAAGTGACAGCCACTGTGTAGGGGGACCTCTCACTAGCCTACTTTAAGATGGTATAGCCTAAGAGCCCCTTGTTTATGTGGTGAAGCCTAAAAGCCTTGCATGTGAATCATGACCCCTTGCATATTATTACTTTGATCTTGTCTTGTATGCTTGGCTTCATTTTATGTTTATTGCCATATCCCACAATGCTTACATTGCTCTTAATTTTGTGACATTTTCAAGTTCTACATGTTCTTCAAAAATTGTTCCAAGAGTTGGCCCCTTGAAGTTTAGGATGAGACCTTAGGAGTCATGCCTTCGAAAATTTCTCTCTACCCCCTAATTCACACTTTTGCATCATTGTATTTCAAACTTGCATAAAAGTTGCTTTTAAACACTTTAATTTTTAAGGTTTCCATTTTCTCAAATTTAGTGGCTAAAATAGCCCCATGAAACCCTTTCTTGAGTGGTCTCCCTTTATATTGGTCGTAGAAGCCCTAAATTGTTAGAATGGCTCCCTTCTCTCTTTATGCTTGTCAAAGAATGATGTTCAAACTCTTTGAATTCTATGGTTTCTATTCTCTCAAGTTTAGTGGTTGGAATGGCCCCATGGAACCCTCTCTTGAGTGGTCTCCCTTTTATTGGCCATTTGAACCCTTTCTTGATGGAATGGTTCTCTTGAAAAATGGTTTCAAAATCCTTCTCCAAAGATGATTTTAAAAATGCATTCTCTCCATCTTTGCATCAAAAATGATTTTCCAAAAATTGTTATCATCATGTTAAATTTTAATCCCTCCATTCTTGTCAAGATAAAGGTTATAATGGCCATGAGGAAACCTTTCTTAGAATGGTCTCCAAGCACCACCCATACAAACCATACTTTTGACTAGAGTCAAAATTTTCATGGAAATGATCTTCAAAGAGATGGCATACTAAAGTCCATTGTATAACATGTTTTATTTTCTAAAACTCTTTCCGAAAATGCACCAAACCACACTTCAAAATCATCTTTCAATCCAACCCTAGGTTAACTTGACCCTAGTTACCAAACCCCAGGTTAACTTGACCCTAGTTGTCCAACCCTAGGTTAACTTAATCCAAGTTCACTCACCTTAGGTTAACTTAACCCTAGCTGGTTAACCCTAAGTCTTCTTAATTTTAGGTCAACCTAACGCAAGTTCGTTAATCTTAGGTTCCCCCTAACCCTAGGCTAACCCAATCAAGGTTAATACACTTCAAGGTTCCAACTCTTGAACCATGTTTCAAATAATCATTCAAACTTTCAAATTATCCTCATAACCTATTCCTCCAAAACCTCCTACCCCATGACTTCAACCCAACTCCATAAACTCTTCAAATGATCTTACATTCCCTCTTCAAGGCCTTTCCAAAAATATTTTCAAAGGATCACAAACCTAAGGTGTCCCTACCCCTCTCATGGTTAAGGATTCCAAGGACAAGTTATAAATCAAGAACAACCTCTAAGGTTGTTCGTGTTAGGATTCCAATCACTTAGTCATTTTCAAAAATCACTTTAAAAAACTAATTCATCAAAACATTCTAAAGTCATGCCTCCAAGGTTTTCAAAACAAGACTTCAGAAACACTTTCAAGTTCTTTTTGAGTCATGCCAAAGCATTTTTTCAAAACTCCCTTAAAATCAATCCAAAAGCATTTTCAAAGCACTTCACTTCCAATTTCAAGTCAAAACTTTCAAGGCCACAAAGAGTCTTTAACTTTTAAAGATCTCAAAGTGTCTTAAACCTTTCTAAAGATCTCAAAGTGTCTTAAACTTTTCCAAAGACCTCAAAGTGTCATAAACTTTTCCAAAGACCTCAAAATGTCTTCAAACCTTCCAAAGGCCCTAATGCGCCTATTTTCACCTCAGGCTCTTGCCCGAACTACGAATGACCTGATTTTCGCCAAATGAGATACGTAAGCAACCTAAAATGATGCGGTCATAACTTTTATTCAACTCCAATCCCTTTTTCAAAAATTCTAATCAATTCAAAGTTTTTATTCCAAACTCTTTCAAAACCTCCGTTATTTTTAAACTTTTTCCAAAAACTTGCATCATCCATCCATCCGAAAAGTGATGACTAAACCCCATTTTTCTAAAGTGGATATGAAGTGGACCATGGTAATCGGTTATTCTAGTGAGTGAACAAAGGGTGATTAGACATGTAGGTACCGAAAGGGCAGAGTAGGGTGATGATCTTAGGATATCTTCCCTACACGTAACCAACCCCCGAACTTTAGATTTTTGTTTTTGAAAGACCAAAATGGAGTTATTTTCAAAAAGGGCTTAAACATCGCAAAAGGTTGCCAAACAACCTATTTTCCTAAAAACCCTCTCTTGAGGGAGTTTTCAAAAACTTTTTTAAAAAAACTCTAAGTTTAATCTTCGGATTAACGCTTAGCTTTAGGTGCCCTAACTCACATGTATCAAGTTAGGTGACGACTCCTATTTTCCTAAAAAGCCCTTAGTCAAATCAATTCTCAAACCTAGTCGCACTTGTCCTTCTAAGGGGACGAGTTCTAATGACAGAGTTCCGTGCTTTAGGATCTCCGAATCGAAAGGATATTGGACACTCAAAAATCGGGGCACGACAAAGGACATTTGTAGTGTATGCTTACTTGATAAAATTTCATTTTCATAAGCAAAAACAAAAATATATATATAAAAAAAACAAAATAGTTTTTTCATTTTATTTTAAATGGTGTAATGGTAAATAGTTATGACTATGAGCTTCTACTGAAAAAAAAAAAAAAAAAAACTTACAAGGACATTTGTAGTGCATGTTTACCTGATAAAGTTCAATTTTCACAAGCAAAAATAAAAAAAAATGTAAAAAAAAATAAAATAAAATTACTTTCTATTTTATTCTATTTACCTTTACTTTTCTTAATACCTGATAGCTATTTTTCTTTACTTTTCTTAATACCACTGATAGCAGCACTTGTACCTGCCAGATGCCAACATACCAGTCCGTGATGTGGATTGATTTAACAAGTTTCGGTACACACTAAAACAGCATAACTTTTCCCGCCTTCAAAACCCCTAAACCCTAAAAATTGGGTTTGTAGCCTACTCCACCACTACTACTATCTTCCCCTGAAAACCCTAAAAAATCCCATTTTTGTTCACCAGAAACCCTAACCCACCCAGAGAGACTGAACCGAAAACTGAATTTAGCGCAGTCATGTCTGACCTGGAGCTAACTCGTTCAGAGAAAAAGAAGAAGAAGAACAAAACCAGTGACGATATGACCCACCAGACCGACAACGACTACCTGATCAAGCCCCAGAGCTACACTCCCTCCATCGACACCTCTCAATGGCCGATACTCCTCAAGAACTACGACCGCCTCAACGTTCGCACCGGACACTACACTCCTCTTCCCTCCGGTTACTCCCCCCTCAAGCGTCCTCTCGCCGAGTACATCAGGTACGGCGTCATCAATCTTGACAAGCCCGCCAACCCCTCCTCCCACGAGGTCGTGGCTTGGGCCAAACGGATCCTCCGGGTTGAGAAAACGGGCCACAGCGGTACCCTTGACCCGAAGGTTACCGGAAACCTCATCGTCTGCATCGACCGGGCCACCCGGCTCGTGAAGTCGCAGCAGGGGGCCGGAAAGGAGTACGTGTGCATTGCCCGGCTCCACTCGGCGGTGCCCGACGTCGCCAAGGTGGCTCGGGCGCTGGAGACGCTGACCGGGGCGGTGTTTCAACGGCCGCCGCTGATTTCGGCTGTGAAACGGCAGCTTAGGATTAGGACTATCTATGAGTGTAAGCTATTGGAGTATGACCCAGATAGGCATTTGGTTGTTTTCTGGATCTCTTGTGAGGCGGGTACGTATGTGAGGACTTTGTGTGTTCATTTGGGGCTGATTCTTGGTGTTGGAGGGCATATGCAGGAGCTGCGGAGAGTGCGGTCAGGTATTATGGGTGAGAAAGACAACATGGTGACAATGCACGACGTTATGGATGCACAGTGGGTTTACGATAATAACAGGGATGAGAGTTACTTGAGGAGAGCCATTATGCCGCTAGAGGTGTTGTTGACTAGTTACAAGAGATTGGTTGTGAAGGATTCGGCTGTGAATGCAATTTGTTATGGTGCAAAGTTTATGATTCCGGGGCTATTGAGGTTTGAGAATGATATTGAGGTTGGAGAGGAGGTTGTGTTGATGACTACTAAGGGAGAGGCAATTGCATTGGGCATTGCGGAGATGACTACAGCTGTGATGGCTACTTGTGATCATGGTGTTGTGGCAAAAATTAAGAGGGTAGTGATGGATAGGGATACTTATCCGAGGAAATGGGGATTGGGCCCAAGGGCTTCGATGAAGAAGAAGCTAATTTCAGAGGGGAAGTTGGATAAACGTGGTAAACCGAATGAGAACACCCCCACTGAATGGATGAGGAATGTGGTTCTTCCTGCTGGAGGAGATTCTATGGTTGCAAGCCTTGCCGCTGCAACTGAACCAGTAACCACAAATACAGAGGTGGCCATAGAGGAGGGAGAGAAGAAAAAGAAGAAAAAGCATAAGGATCATGAAGATGGCAAGGAGGGGCATAAGCGCAAATTGGGGGAGACTGATGGTGGCCCTGCACCAGATGTTGCTAAGAGAGTAAAGGTTGAGGAAACTGTAGATGGCAAAGAGAAATTTGAAAAGAAGAAAATGAATGTGTTGGCTGAAACAGAGGAGGTAGATGTGGAAGGTGAAAAGAAAGAGAAGAAAAAGAAAAAGAAAAAAGAGGGTGATGAGGATGCAACTCCTGTTCTGGAGAAAGCCAAGAAGGAGAAGAAAAAGAAGAAGGATAAAGAGAAGGATGAATCTGGCTCATCAGATGAGGAGAAATCTGATAAGAAAAAGAAAAAGAAGAAGAAGAAGAGCAAAGATGCAGAGAATGGTGGTTCCCCTGTTTTGCCTACAGCTGGTGAGAGTGATGACGAGGCAAATAAAAGCGAGAAGAAGAAGGAGAAGAAGAAAAAAAAGAATAAAGACTTGGAACAGGAGTAGATGAATAAATTGCAGCTTTGATCGAGAAAATACTCATGAACGGGCGGGAGCTCGCATGAGTGGACCCTATATGTATGTTTACTAATACCTCATCCTATCTGCATTGGGGTATTCAAAGTTTTTTTAATCTTTGGCTCATTTCTGATACAACTATTGTTACTGTTGAACTTTTGTATCGGAATGGTTTTTTGATTTGCATTAGTAATTTTAATTTTGAGTTTGATCTTTATGTTATTACTGGCCTGGTGTTTTTCTTTTGTGGATTCTGTTTAATGTAGGAGTTGCAATAATCAGTAGCTTTGTTTGTTCAAATATGATTTTTGTTTCTGCTTTGAAATATTACAGCTGTTGGCATGTTTCACCAGACAATGAGTAAGTGTATATATTATCTTACATTCATGTTTGATGAATGATCAAAATACTGCTATTCTTGGTGGATTTTTTAAGATGGTTTATCCTTTGCATTCATTGAAATGTTTAATATGTCTTCAAACACTGAGAAAGGAATCATCTGCATAAGGTTTTAGTTGGTGTATGGTATTTTTTTAGTTTTAACGTTGAATGCTCAGACATTTGCTGGACTGATACCATTAGCCTTCTGAGTTTGGAACTTTGAGTGCAATACTGCTAGTAATTCTGCAAAAGAACCTTAGGAAGCCAATAAAAAAAGACTCAAAACTCAAATCCCAAAATCAGTTTAAATTCCTCTGCTGCCTCTTCAATGCTTGCAAAGTATACCTTGCTTTCAAGGTCTTCTGCCTATTGTGCTGAGTGATGCAGCTTCATGCATCAAATTAGCAAATAGAATTTCAAATACCGATCAGATCTTTTGATGGATCAGCTAATTGAACCTCTTGACCCCTCTCTTCCTTGTCAGTTGCTTTATCATTCCCTGCTTGGAATCTCCCGAATATGTTACTAGACTGGCGAGTCTGATCTCCGTCCGCATGGGTACGTATGGGGTTGGCTTAGAGGCATATTTACGTCAGTGTGTGCAATGTAACTGTCTAACATTATAATAGTGATTGTGGGAAAATATGGAATGGCTTTGGCTTGATTTATCCGTCATCTAAGTTGGAATTCTGTGAATCCTAAGCTGCATCTTAAAATTGTGAATAACTTTGATAACTTGATAGCAGCCTGTACATTCCCAATAAATTCTGAGTAGATTTGGAAGATTTATTGTAGGATTTTTCAGTGATAAGTCTCTGAACTGATTTTCATAGGCACCAGGTAGTTCGTCCCAGAGATCTCCAAAGCTGAGCAACAAGGTAGTTGCTCTAACTCTATTTTGGGCTATTCTGATTATGATTAGAATAGATTTTGGGCTATTTATGATCCAAACTTCCAAAGGTCTAATACTTGCATAGATTTGGGCTAAATTCTGATTTGAAATATTTTTTTAACTCGGCCATGGCATCCATAATTCATTTACTCTTTAACTTGAAACTGGCTGGATTTGGACCAAAACCCAAACACTTCATAATGAACCAACCCAAACACTTCATAACTGGTTACAATTCAACCCTTTGGAAAAAGATAAAGGAGGTAGAAGGTTTGAGAATATGTACTGTGTAGGTATCTATCCATAGTTTATTCAATTATAGCATTGATGTGAAAGAGGGGCATGATGACAGAAGGCCCATGAAAGTACCAGAAGCCTCTTCCCTGTTGCCATCAAAGTGGCAGAATGCTCTACCCTAGTGTTTCTGTATCTATCATCCTATTTAGGCACCAGAACCATCTTCTCATATCTATAAATAGGTGCTCATCCTACTTCACCCTCATCATCAGATTTGTTCAAAGCTCTCTGTTAGTTCTTGTTCTTGTGCAAAAAACACTTTCTTGATCTCTTTGAATCACTTTCATAGTCTTCAAACATGTCTCTCATTCCAAGCTTCTTCAGAATCCGGCGAACCAACGTCCTTCATCTATTCTCTGTGGACATTTGGGGCCCCTTTGATGGCTTTTTCACCTCTGCACTCTCCAACATGCCAGCTTCGGCTCGTGAAACCTCTCAATTTGCCATTTTATGAAGTCAGGCAGATAGAGTTTGTGTGATTTCTGCTTTTTGATTTGGTTGATGAGAAATTGCGGGAGGTGCCGTCCTTTCTCTCCCAAACAATGGGAACTTTAAAATTGGTGTTCTTGCAGGATGTCTTTGTATTCAACCTGTTTATGATGAAAAAATCCACAATCAGTTTTGGGTTATGACAGAATATGGCGCTAGGCGGTGTTGGACTAGAGTCTTGATCAACATTGAATATTTTCACATGAAGCCATTGGGTTTCTTGAAGAATTAGGAAGCACTGATGAGGGTGAGCACAGAAACTCTAATGTTTATGACATGAGTGATAGAACCTGTAGAGATCCTGTTATCAATTGCATCCCAAATGGAGCTCAGTTTAATGAAACTGCTCATGTAGAGAGCCTTATTTCACCTCATCTCGGGTGTCTGATTTAGTGGCGATACGAAGAACAGAAGAATTTTTTGATGAAGGATGGTGCATTGAGGTTAGCTGGATTACATTACTGTACTAGAGATAGCCCGTGCCTACGGCACTTTCAAACAAAATTTAAAACTTATATGGATTTTTACACATCTATTTTTTTCTCGACATTTAAAGTGCAAAAACTGAAACGCAACACAACAAAAGAAATTGTTTTTACAAACTACAAAAATAAAAAATAAAAAAAGCTAAAAGAATTAAAAATCCTCCTTATAGCATCGAATGGTAGTGTACACGGCAAAGCTTTCACTATTGAGGCCCGAGTAGCAAATAAAACAATTGAAAGAAACCCAATAAGGGAGACCTCATGATCGAATAAAACTAAACTTCAAAGAATCAAAGTCTCATATAAAAAATAAAATAAAATAAAAAAGGACGGGGGAGGGTCTGTGTTTGAAGACTCATTTTCTTCTCCGACAATCCATCAACAATCATCTTACTTGCCACAATCACCTGAACAACACAGCTACCATCTCCTCAACACCGACTTATCATCACCAGCCATGGCTGTACAGTTGAGCTCTCTTTCTTCTTACCTTTTATCTCTTCTTCTTCTTGTTCTTCTTCTTCTTTGACTTGTATTGAAAAATGCCCATAAAAATTTTGAAACAAATCAAAAAAATTATGAAAATAGAACAAATAATTGCTTGAGAAAATAAGGTATAAAGCAAACCTGAACAAAAATAAATAAATGCATAAAGCAAACTTGAACCCCAAACAAATAAATGCTTAAAGCAAATAAAAATTATAAAAAGAGCAAACCTGAATATAACATAATAGAAAAAAATAAAAAAAAAACAAATCTTTTATGAATAGGAGATGCTTGAGAAAAGGTTAGATGAAAAGGATGAAGAATATAAGCAGAGAGCGGCCATTACCCAAACCTTTCACTCTGAACCACCTCCTCACATAGTCAACAGCCAACATGGCTACACCATAGTGATGTCCACTTCCATTTTTGTGTTTTTGTTTTTGGTTCCTCTTCCTCTTCCTCTTCCTCTTCTCCACCATAGTAACAGATTTGTCAAAACCTTCAAAAATTTCAAAACAATATGAAAATCATTACAAAATAGGAAAAATAATGCACAAAGCGAACATAAAGGAGCAAACTGAATCAAACATAATAAAAGTGAAAAAAAATGAACCTTCATGAATGTGAGAGCTTGAGAAAAGGGTGAAGTGCAAGCTTACAAAAATAAAATAGCCACCTCCCTTGCTTTTCTTCTTCTTCTTCTTCTTACTCTTCTCCACCATCTTATCACCCTTAACCTACATGGAGATTAAAAAAAAGGAATGCAGGGAAAAGAATAAAGGAAGAAGAACAGATGAGAGGGAGAGAGTGGGGTGGCCAGAAGGTCGGCCATGGCCTCCCACTGGTTTTGGCTCTCTCTCTCTCTCTCTCTCCTTGCTATAACCTTCCTTCTTGTTTATGCAGAATGGGTCGTCTCAGATGGTTGATGTGTCTTAGAGAGAAGATAGTGGGTTGTGAGAGGAAGTAAGTTTTAGAGAGAGAAAGGAAAGTTAAGTCTTTGAATGTAAAAATAGAATATAATTCAAAATTGCTTGTCTGTACTTAGCGTATTTGACACTCTTAACCTGCCAGACTGCATCCTGACCTTTTACAGTTTTACTTCTTTTCATGCAATTCAATTGGCCAGCTACCCAGTTCCCACATGCCTTTGCAACGTTCCATTGACATTGATGTTTTCAAGCGGGACACTGACGTTGAATGAAAATGTTAAAGGATGATCTTAACCATTCAATAAAAAAGAAACTGAATTTCAGCCATCAGATCAAAATGTATCGCTGAGACATTTTAAAAAAAACTGAGCTGTTTTGTAAGATAGATCTATCAGTTGCAACACGATTTTTTTTTTATTTCAAAATAATAATTTCTAATGTTATGCTTCTTTTCATGTATTGTTGGTTTCTTCAAAATTGCAAGTAATTTTTTATTTTTGTGAAGTTGTTTCTATTTACTCAGCTTTAATATCAGTTGGCTTTGGTTTGAATGGTTTGCTAGTCTTCCATTTTCACCGATGGAAAGAGACCATGAAAACCAAGACAGGACTCCTGTGACTTTTAGTGTTTTATTTTTTTCACATTAACTCTGTTGATGTCTATTGGTAATTTGATTGTGAAGAGACTTAGTGCATGGTCATTATGTCCTATCTTATTCTTTATTAAATTCTTAGTGAATTGTTTGCAACTCCTATATTATTTTCAAAAGCTAGTGTATTACAAAATTGACATAATTAGTATGAAAAAGTTTTACTGTTTCTACATGGAGGATATTAATTCTCACTCTAAAAAAAAAAAAAATTATTATTATTATACAATTTCAGTTTCTTCTTTTTCTAAAAGGCAATTAACCCTTTGGTTCTAATCCTTTAAATGAGTTGGGTACATTTGTTAATGAATTGTTCCACTAAATAACAGATCACAACACTAGTATCAATCAGTTATGCCATAGCTTGACATACCTAGAGGTTCCACGGCGTATCTTTGAGATGACAATTTCATGCCAGTGGTGGGCTTCTAAGGATGATGTATGTGTGCTGCAAATACCCTAAAGACGTTATGATGTTATATTATCAAAGAATATGATACTAGAGTCTTGGCTAAATTTGGTTAGTGTCCTCTGCTTAAGTCAAAAGAAACTAAGTTTCTTTGGTACTTAAGACCGTTATAATTTTCAAATATATAGTTCCTTTTAGGACATAGCACTTCTTCTAAAACTATTTAAAAATTAAAAAATAATTATTGATATTTTTTATTCAGAACTTCTGTAAATGTTTTGTCAGTTAATATATATGTGAGGAAGTCCGTAAGAAGTGCAAGCAAAAGTAAGTTCAGAGAAGTAAACTACCATGATTTTCAAAGCAAGGCCTATTGGAACCATACTGATCAAGTTTTTACTCATGGTAGAGTTCTACTTTATGATTAGTGAAGTGCTCTGCTAGTCACTTTAATTTATGTTTTATTAAGTTTTAATATTCAAAGGTATTTTGGATATTCTGAATTTTCTTAGCATGGGTCTTGGCATGGGCTATAGGTGTCTCCTAAATTTGGTCAAGTTCTGGTATTGGTTCTCTATATATGATTTTTTGCAGGGTTAAATAAGTTTTTGAGGTCAAAGTCCTCGCTCAACAAATTTAAGAGTGGAAGTCCTATTAGAGTGGGAGTTCAAGTTTACATAAACCCCTGCAGTGCTTCTTATCCAATGAACAGATCAGGTTAGAGAATTTATTAAAGCGTTAGTGCTGTTCTAGAATATGGTGATGCAAATCTAACCGTAGGTCTGATGCCTATGGATTTCTTCTTCTTAATTCCATCTCTCTTCATGTTTATGATCCTAGAACTCTATTTGATCCACATTCTTTTCTTACTCGTTGACCCTAATTTACAAGCTTAATCCATTCTTACTGGAATCACCCAGCTAGAAAACATAACTCAAACCAATCCCATTCAGTATTATTGGAGTACTGTTAACTGTCCTACAAGTCTCTTCTTCCATTAGTAAACCCTTAAGAACTGCGCCCCTTTGTTTCGCTTATTTAAACCCAAGATTCCCATGATTTACCACCCATTTAGCCACAAAACCTAAATAGAATCAACGTTTTCCACTAACATAAATTAATGGCTTCTAATCTTGTAAGTCATGGAAATAAATCTGGGATCATAACTGGTGTAAAGGCTGTTACAGAATGGTATCATTCAATGCCGCACCCGTTACAGCTCGAGATCTCATCGCTTTATGTTTCACAAGTAATGCGTCCGAAATGATACCCCCGCGTTAAGGTAACGCCCGTCGCGGTTGTAATGCCCACCATAAGAGCATTGTGTCCTGTAACATTTTTGGTGGTTGCTATGGTGAAGTGGTTGGATTGTTGGGTGGTTCAGCTGTGGAGGAGAAAGAAGAAAGAGTGGTGGTTGATTTGGAGCAGTTGATCATGGAGAAGAAGAAGGTGATCAGAAGGACAGAAGGAAGAGGAGGAAATGGTGATTGTGATGGCTGGCTGTAGTCACCAGAGGTGAATAAGAAGGAGAGGGTGGTTGGCAGTGAGAATAGAAATTCTGTTTGGATATATCTCGGCCCCTAAAGCCTCACCCCCTAACAATAGGTTCTTAGTTTGATACTAGTTTTTTCACCAATTGACCAGTATTTGTTCCTTTTCCAATCCGTTTGATACGAGGTCATTTAATATTATTTTCAATGAAAAGAAAATATTTTTCTTTCATGTATCATGGCCTTTAACCTATCTTGTCCATAAAGACTATGAAAACAATACCATGTGCATGGTACATACATTTCTACAAGTTGCAATTAGAAAAGTTAAAAGTATGGGTGAGGGAAACCAGGGCTATGGGATGAGCTGGCTGAGGATGGTCCTTTGGGAAGGTTGATGATAGGTCTTGACATGACAGAGACCAAGGGAGATGGAGGATAGAAAGAGCGGTAGCAATCTTAGGCAGAGAGAGAGAGTGGCAATGGAGATTTATAGCTCAGTTCAAGAATCTGAAGTCTTCATTGTTGATCATTCCTTGCATGAAGGTGAAGAAGGCGTCCGAATCAAGCCTAGGAGGCTGAGCTTGATTTGACATGTTGGGATCATCCTCCTTGGTTCGACAATCTGGAGGTAAGGCTTGCAACCTGCAGTGTCAAACACTGCAGAAGTGGCTGGGGATTTGGATCAAGGCTATAGAGGTAAGTGAGTGTCATTAATGCTCATTAGTGCCTTTTGTCTTCTTCTAGAATGCAGAACTCTCTCTTTATAACCTGTCAAATGGCAGAGCAAGCCACTCTGATGAACACTCAGCTCCAGCCTTCAATTCACGAAACTCCAATGATCTCACATGATGATGACCTCCAAGAAGGTCCCTAGGTCCTGCTCCCAATCTAATATGCTAAGTTGTTCCACGGAAAGCCTTAGCTAAATGATGAAGAAAGGCTAAAAGGTACATGCTCGGCAAAAGGGTTTCATGATCAAGCCAGGATGTGCCGAGCATAGAATCATTAATGAAAGGAGAAGTGTGCTTGGACCAAGTTTCCTTTAGCCAGGTTGAGGGAGTGCATTGAGCATTATCATAGGCGAAGGGCCCGTGATGTCTAAGCTCAAGGATGAAGCATGATGTGCATCATCCTCGATTGGAAACTCAATCACAGAGGGGAGCTTATGGAGAGGTCCTAGCTAACCCATGTGTCACCTCATGAGGTTAACACACGACACCAGTCTCTTAGAGAGAGAGAGGTGGCGTAGCACGTCCAAGGGATGCTAGATGCATGAACCTACAAAAAGTAAAGAAAATGTGAGAACTTAACTAGTAAAACTTGTTCAATCAAAGAAGTTTATTTAATTTTTCTAGTACACTTCATACAAATTAATAATGTGATCATTTATAATGACATGGCAATATTGGTGTTGGTTGAACCTACTATAATACTAAGAAGCTATGGAGGAACCAAGCCAACTCCCCACACATGGGTGTAAATACAACCTACAAGTGCTTGGTTGCTCGGTGGACAAGTAACCCCCAAACTTGATTGGCACCTTCCAGGTGCCATCCTTTGGCAATTGTTACTGAAGAATATAAATCAATATCACCCCGCTCAGATTCCCACTTTCTTTTTCGCTACTAATTATTTCCCTTTCTGCTCATTCTCAAAATAACCCAAAATCCCCAAATCTACGATCAGCTTCACCATTGCCATTGCCCTCGCAATTCATGGCCACCGAAAGTGGTGATTCAACAACCCAAAAACCACATAAACAAACTCGAAAAAAACAACTAGCAATTACTATAGATGAAGATTCACTCAAATTGCCTGAACTCCCTCCAGAACTCATCCTCGAAATTCTGTTGCGATTACCTGTCAAGTCTTTGATTCGATTCAAAGGTGTACGCAAATCTTGGCGTATCATGATATCTGAGCCACAATTTGTGAAAAAGCACCTCAATCTTGTATCTAAGGATGACACCATTAACCCATGGAGAATCATCATACGATACCCGTATCACAATCTCAAATCATGTTCTCTACACTCGATTTTTCACGAGCCATATGGCTATGCGGTGGATCTTGATTACCCATTGAAGACTCTACGCCCTGATGTCGGCATTGTGGGCTCATGTGATGGATTGGTATGTATTTACTTTTCTGAAAATGCAGTTGACATCCTTTATATATGGAATCCATCAACTAGAGAATCCCAAATTTTGCCTTCTTTTGGGAAAGGATTTCGTCATAGTATTTCGTATGGCTTTGGATATGACTCCTCCAATGATGATTACAAGGTGATTAGGGTTGCTTGTACTGTTGGTCCACTTGAAGTTAAGGTTTATTCCTTAAGGACTGATTCATGGAGGAGGATTCAGGATTTTCCTAGCAACATGGTTATTTTTAGTTCCATAGAATCAGGGAAACTTGTGAATGGATCACTCAATTGGGTTGCAACGAGTCCTACTGATCAGTCTTGGGTTATCACAGCCCTTGATTTAGTGGAGGAGACATACAGGGAAATTCCACAACCTAATTATGGGAAGGAGTTTTCCCAATTATCACTTACCTCTTTGAGAGGATGCCTATATGCTGTTTGCGGGGATGCCTTAACTTTTGCTGATGTGTGGGTAATGAATGAATATGGTGTGAAAGGTTCATGGACTAAATTGGTCAGTATGCAATATTTTCCAGAGCAAAAGCCTGCTCTATGCTCAGGGCCACTGTGGTATCTAAAGGACAGAGCGATCTTGGTGAATTTTGATGGGATATTTGTCCTTTATGATCTCATAGATCATACATTCAAGCATCCGTTAATTTATGGAATTCCTGATGTTCATGAGGCGGAAATCTATCTAGAGAGCTTAGTTTCACCTAATGCTTTTATGAAAGTGCCAATTGACCTTAATAAGTAACGAAGAGAAGAGGTATTACAAATTCCCATTATATCTTTTGCTATTTCACAATTTTTCGTATGCAATATCTTTAATTATTTCCTTGTTTATGCCCTCCCTATCATGGTACTATAGTTTAAAGAGTATTAATCTCCATTATTTTTTGCTTTTTGAAGTTTATCTTTCCATAGAATACATTGCCAAATTTTTAACAATAACAAATGGGCATAATATATATGGAAAGTAATCAATAGTATTAAACTTCATGTCTATATGTTTTGAATTATTCATGAGTTAAGGCACAAAAGCCATAAAGGAAGAAATATGATAGGAAAACAAAGGAAAGGAAAGAAATAACACAATGTTTGGTCCTCCACCCTCAATTTGCTATAGGATTCCATATTTGCATCCTTTTTCCTTTTATCTTCCGTTGGGCATTTAAGTGGAACATAATAAAAACAAAATGAGTAGGAAAATGAAAGAGGGAAACTAGTAAACATGGATTGGAAGGCTTATTCAAAGAGATTAATTTATAGTTCTTTAATGAGCACCTTTCACATCTTAGAAGAAAGAACTAGGGTTCCATTTTTTAATGTTGTCCTAAGAAGCACAGACGAGGGACGCGGACATGCTAACATGGCATTTTTCAAAAAAATCAAGACATGACATTATTATATCACAATAATCAGGAATCAATTTTCACATTCTACATGTTAGAAAAGAAGTGTGAACAGAAAATCCTAATATCTGTTTTAAATAGCTCTATTAGTTTTGCGATTTAGGATTTTTAAAAAATTAGAAAGTCTAGAGGAGGGGCCACTTTGATCTTATTTTGTTATTAAATCAACAAGTTAATTTTCTCTTCTTTTTTTACTTGATAAGCATATCAACGAGTTATTTTCTATAAGCTTGCAAAGTGGTTCATGTGTATCTAAACAATGGATGTGTGCGTCGCAAATGTCCGAAGTGTGTATGGTCCTAAAATAATTTTAAAAAATAATAGGACTAGTTTAGATGGGTGTCCAACATGTGTTATGGAGTGTCCGACTAGTATCGGTGTCTGACACATGTTCAATAGCGATAAAGTGCATGCTTTGAGTAAGGAGAATGAGGCAAGTGCAATTATTGTAGAGAATTGGGCCTAGCGTGTGCCCCTTGATCACTTTCCTTTGTGTTCTTTGGTTTGGTCTAAAATTTCATGATAACAGTGAGCAACTAGCTACATAGCATTACAAGGAAGAGAGAGAGCCACAGAGAGAGAGAGAATAGCTTTTCCAATGAACCTTTGTTGGGTAAATGGTTGTGGCACTTTGTGTGTCAAACGGAGAGATGGAGGCGGGTAATGGCTCTAAAAATGGGTCCTGATATGGAGATTGGATAGTTCCAGAGGTATCCACTTCTTATGGTAGAAGTTTGTGAGAGGGCAATAACAGGTGTTGGGGAGGACTTCATAAGTCATGTTAGCTTGGTGGTGGGGGATGGTGGAAGGGTGAAGTTTTAGCATCACAGATGGGGTGGGGAGAAGCTGTTGGAAGGCAATTATCTGGCAATCTCCTCTCTGGCTATGGATAAGGAGGCGTCGTTGGCATCAGTTGCAGACTATGTTCAGTTGCTGAATAATCAAGTGTTTTGGGATATTCCTCTTTGGGATTGGGAGGTTGGCCAGTTTGAGGATCTTCTACAGGCAGTTTATGACGTGAGGGGCATTGAGGAGGGGTAGGATTGTGCTAGGTGAACAGCTTCTCGGAATGGTAGATTAGGGTCAAAACTTTCTGCTCAACTCTTATGGGTGATGGTGAGGTGGAGTTCTTGTGAGTTCAGATATGGTCTTAGGAAGCTCTTTCTAAGGTTGCCTTTTCTATCTGGTTGTGCAATACAAGATGAGATTTTAACAATTGATAATTTGATCAAAAGTCAAAGGTTTTTTGTTAATTGGTGTTGCCTTTGTAAGTAACATGAGAGTCAGTAACACACCCCTTTTGCGCTGCCCTGTTGTAAGGAAATTATGGGGGCTATGGGCTTGGCCATTTTTGGGATGCATTAGGTGGTCCCACATTGTGTGTTGAAGAAGCTGCATAGCTGGTGGGGAAGTAGAATGGATAGAAGGAGAAGGACGGCATGGCACATTGTCCCTTTTTGTTTGTTTCAGATCATTTGGGAGGAGTGGAATAGCAGGCATTTCAGGGTATAGAGCATTCTTCTTAGAGACTGAAAAGTTCACTTTTCTCTCTTTTTTCTTTTTCTTTCCCCTCCCCCACCCCCCGGCCCCTAAATATCATCATAGAAATGAACCTTCACCTAGTCTGTCTGATCTAGAAATGAAACCCAACTTCTTACTGTTTTCAAGGAATTTAATGATTTCAGTGAATAATGTGAAAGTATCTGGCCAATTTTTGTGTACTTATTTTTGCACTACTGCTTTGCGATAAAGCTATGCTAATACTTTGTTGATTTATAGCATAAGTAAATGATACATAGAAAAAGGCTAGAGAGGAACGATGTAGTTAATTCTAGGAACCTAACTAGTGGCATAGGGTCTAGATTCCCCAACCAATCTGCAGTTTAGAAGATCAGGAACGGAATCCTTCTGTTTGCAGTTTGGACACTTTACTTCGTGGATTTGACTGTCATTTGGCACTTTCCACACAAAAATCATATTATACTTGTGGCAGGGCTTGGACCTGAGACCAAAGCCATACACAGGATTGACCTCACCTAAGGCTTCCTTGGTACTTTTATATAGAGTGACATTGAATTTAATGGCTTTAAGGTTGTCTATATATCTCATAACCATCTAAATAGGCAGTCCATACCCTGTGAAGTTGAAATTGACTGCTCTTGTGTTCTTGCTCCTTTTTTGTTGACCTAGAATTCATTCAAAATCAAAAGAGTGGTCTCTCTTAGTTCTTGTTCTCTTGGTTTGCAACTCTTGGTGAATTTTATGGTCCAAGGTTTGTGAATCAGATTTCATCTTGAAACAAATCCATCTCGTGGTATTTGAATTCACTTTTTACCTGTACATGGTGGGACAAATTTTTTTTATATGTATTAAAGAGCATCAAGGGGATGCTACCTATGTGCAAAAAATGAGTGTAACTTACACAACAGACGGCAACAAATCCTATGCACTTCTTAAACATCCATATTCTCTACAAATCTAGAAATTGGCCTAGGCATGATTGAACCCTTTTTGGAGCCAACTATACAAAATGGACAAAATTTTATTATTCAACATGTATGAAGAAAGCTTAACTCCCGAGAACATCCTCATATTCCTTTCTCCCAGGCCAATCACAATAAACCAAAAGGAGCTAAACACCAAGCCTTCCTCCATTTGCGCACCTTATCACTCCACCAACTATGCACATACCAAAAACAATGAGAACCAAATTGTAGAACGCCCTAACGGCCACACAATGGAGCAAAAGGTGAGGAGCCTACTCCCATCATATTTACAAAGGCAGTGCCAATTCACAAAAACACAAGGCCTTCGAATCAAATTATCGATTGTGAGAATCTTCCATGAGCTCACACCACACAAAGAAAGCCACCTGAGTTGTAGCTCCACACGACCAAATCCTCTGCCAAGGGACGCTCGATTCTGTAGCTCCTAACAACCACCCTTAGAAATTCTTCATCCTAAAATTCCAGTCTTGCCATGGAAAACCTAACAGATACCATCCTGGCCTCCCCAACTCTGCCAACAGAATACAGCACGTGGAGGAGCTCCTCAAACACATCTACTTCCCAGCCCCGAAGATTCCTCCTGAAAGGAATATCCCAAAATACCTGGTCACCTGTGCATTGGATGTAAGCCGCAAAGCCTGCAACCCACACTTCCTGATTTGTGGCTAAAGCATAGATACCGGGAAAGCCTCTTCTAACCTGTTCATAATCATGTCAATTCTCTAGGTCTGTGTTGATTCATGATTGGCCCACCATAAAGCTCAAGCTCATCAAATGGGTGTCCAGAGTACTTGGCCCCTTTTCATAAGATAAGGCTCACTGTTACATGGCACCCCATCAGTTTCTCTTCGTAGATCCTCTACCATCACGAGAAATTATGAGTGCTTGTGATTGAAACATTCATAGGACTGAGCATCTCTAGTATTTCATTAGTAGCCTTTTTGTATCTTGGAAACATAGGAGTTCTCCTCTTTGCAGATTACAATTAACTTTTTTGCGAAACTCGGTTGATGGCAGGAAAAGTGTTATATCCGGAGTGCTATGTGGAACAATATGCGAGACTTTCCTCTTTACAGTTGAGGGAAGTAATATATATGTATTCTAATAGACCCATCTTTTGATGCTTCTAATAGCAACAAGCAATTTACGTATAAGACCATCATGTATGTGATCATTATTGGTAAGATATTAAGACCATGATATTACTATTGGCCTTCTTCTCGATCCTAAAAACGCTCTTATAATTCAACGTATTGATGATGGAAATTCTATTGGCCTGCTATATTATTCAGAAGTGCAATCACAGACATGAATCTAAAAGGAGAAGTTCTGGGGTATGTTTCTTGTACTTTGGAGGTAATAGTGTCCTCTTGTGTTCTCAAATATCTTTTGATCGTATTAACTTGTTATTACCAGTTATGTGTAAAATCTTGTTTCTCTGGGGTATTAACATCACTTTTTGGAGTGTGGTTGTGGTAGTGTGGCTTTCTTGAATACTTTGCTCGAGGTCTTTGTAGTTTATTTTCTAAGTTTTTGGGGTCAAGAAGCTAGCTACCTCTGGGTGCCTGATTTTGCAGAAGCTGAACTTTAGTAAGCTTTCCTTAGCTGCAAAATATATCATTCCCCTCTTTCAGATTTCCTGAATTTATTTCTGTCTTTGATTCCCATATTGTTCGCTGTCCATCTGCCTTTTCCAGCCAATAGGGAGTCAGGTCAGTAACTTTTATGGTGTACAAATTTCAAAGAACTAAGAATATCGAGGTGGCAGAGTTTAGAGGGTAGATAAGGGAGAATTATTTGTTGATATTTTATGAACTCGGTTTTTAGGGGAAAATATGTTTGCCTGATTTCTTCCACAATATAGTTTGAGTGAGCCGAGTTAGAAAGGTTGATGCAATTTCTTGTACTCTTTTAGGAGAATACATGCACATGAGAGCCAGTTCAGTTTTGCAGATCACACATAATGTGGATCACTAGTTAGCGAAAAAACGAATAGATTGGACTTTCCTATTAATCTTGTCAGCTTCTCTGAATGATTGCATGTGTATTGTCCACTGAGTTTCCTATGCCAATTCCAACTAGACCAACAAAATCAAGTGTCATATCTGTTGTTAACTCTCATTTTTCATCCAAGCATGTTTGAAAATATATAATTTCTAAATTTAATATAATATATATTGATATGTTTATGTTCTAATTTTCTCATCTTTCTTAGGTACATTCTGCTGCATGCAGTATGGTGTGGAATAGAAAACCTTTGGTTTCAGGGATCAACCATCTAATCGTTCAACTCAAACAGATGGTTTGTGGAGAAGAGGGAGAGACAGATTATAGTATACATAGAACGATGCAAGTTGCAGCCGAATAGATCATACTGCCTATTTTGGTTCAAATCTGTTTTGTAATCCTTGTTTGGAGTTTGAACCTCATATTTCTTTTCTTTGCTGGAACTGTTAAAGTTTCTGGATGTTTGATCACCAAATCTGGAAAACTTGTGTGTGGATGAAAACTCTATGCTTTTTCCTTAAACTTTGGTTGGCAGTCATTCTTTCTGGATATTAGTTCATGCTAGTTACTATAAATTCAAGCAGAGGCCAGGCATAGTAACTGGGACTCACATTGATCTCTCTGACTGCTTATAAGACTGTTTCGGGACCATAAGTTACCTAGGTCTTGGTTGGATTTCCTGCTCTGGTCTTTGGTCATTCATATACTCTATGCCCACATGATAGTTTTCTCTACTACTCTTTTCCTTGAATCATCAAACTTTGATTACATTCCTCACTGATTTTCTGTCTTCCCAGTGAGAGAACTTCAGCAGCTTTTGATTTATCGCCTTTTAGACCCAAAGATGAGAATTCAGATGACAGTAGCAGTTTTATTTTTATGATTTGGTCACAGGGCTCAGAGAAATTGGCTCAGTATGTTAGAAATTTAGTATGGATTTACCAAATGGTGTATGTTGGCTTATTCAGGTGGTTTTATACTAGTGATGGTGGATTAGTGCGAATGAACTGGGGTGAGCAGGATGTTCTCAATAAGTACTAGTGCTATTTCTCCTGAAATTTCATGGCTTCACCCTCTAGCCATTCTTGCAATTCATTAGCAACCTAGGGTTTACAGTAGCATGATTGCACATTGCATCTACACACCGAGGGTGATTATTTCTGATGCAGCAAAGAGGTTAGAATGGTGTTACAGTGGCTTTTTCATTGTAGATGGATCATTTTGTCATAAAATCCGGTGGACTTTCAGTCTCTAGTCATCCATTTTTGCTCTCCTTCCAATATTTCGGATCCCCAACAAGCATGCATCTCCTTGAGGGCCACCCAGAGTCTAACCGGTTTTAGGGTGTTGTTGGTGAGCGTACCACAACACCCTATGTTTCCGCCCGGCCAGGAGCCTTGGACTCTGTAGGTGGGGTAGCTTCCTGGGTAATCGAAATGTTTTTTTATTTCCTTCAAAGCAGCTGCAGTACTTCATTTGGGATCTCAACTTTTTCAATTAGAACTCAGATTACAGATCCGTAACCTTTAGTATCCTCTCCTTTCCTTAAGCAGTTGCAGTACTTGGATCTCGGCCATTATTAGCATAGGTTAGTCTGAAATATTTTGTCCATATGATCATCATCTGGAAATCTTTGAAATGTGCCTATTAATTCAACAATGAAAAACATGTCATACTCTTAATGTTTTTGGACCTGCATAAGGCAACAGGGAATTTAATCAACAGAGAAACAGAGCAACTCCGGAACAATAAATGCAAGGTTACATCCAATTGCCTTCTTTGAAGAATTGATGGGTCACAGAAACCATCTTACCTGCAGAAATTGGCAATTATGGTGAAAACGGAAATTGAGTTTTCTCGGCAATTATATGAACAGTTTCTTCTATGTAGTTCCGTATTTCCACAAGAGTACATTTTCCATAAAAGCAACTAACAAAACAAAGCATATGTAGTTATCATAGAACTTCTAATTACAAATATAACTTAAGTTTCTCGGGTTGATTAATAACACCTACCAATTTTTACTCTGGAAGAAAGTAAAAAGCATCAATCTACAATCTACTGGGACTAAGATAAAACATAATAGAATTGGTGCCCAATGCCCAATACTTGAACATCAATTTCTGTTTTTGCTCGAGAATATAGCAATCAATTTAAACAACTGAACAGAAGACAGAATTCCAGTCAATCTTTCAAACAACAAGCATCAAGACAATGACAAAAGATAGCTGATTCTGTGAAAACATGTTCTTCCGCTTTCAAGAACAGCAGCACCACAAAATCCACTTTAACGGTGAGCATGAGGCCTCAAGCAGTCTCCACCAGTCAAACATCATATACACTTTCTGCTATTCAGGTAGATTGTAAGCATCTTTGGTTGCCTAGAAGATAAATCAAAAGAAAATGTTAGTTAATGGTCATTCCTTCACTAAACTGCATAAAGAAAACTACAGGGAAAAGAGTAAATGTTAATTAGGAAAGCATTTTCCATCCACAGATATTCATAGATTACTTCCACTTAACAATTTAAGGAAATGAGATTATAAACAACAAAATAAGGGAAATTTTCAGTTGTTCACTTTAAACACTATTTCCCATAATAGTGAAACAGGAAGGGAACAAAAATCCAATTTCTCCAGAGTTCTATCCTCATTGCCAATTAGCCACCTACTCAATATACTGCTGCACCACCACCACTTATTCCACTGAAACCACCTCCACAGACTTATTGCTATTACCAGCAAGTAAGAAACCCTTTGTTTTCATTTTCTCTACATGACAAAGCATGGGGAATGAAGAAAATTTATCCAAACCCAGTACACAGGAGAGAAAGAAAGAGAGAGAGAGAGAGAGGCCAAATCATCATATATGAGCAGATCTCAGGAAAACACTACAATATGAATGTCACTTAGATTTTAATTAATTCAGCATTGCAGATTTTAATGGTGGCCCGTGCCTTGCTGGCACCCCAACATTAGAGCCCAAAACTATATGGGATCAACATAGAATTCTGTAGTGGCTGTTTTTAAGAATCCCATCTGAACAAAAGAAAACCCTTCCTATCCAAGTGCAGCTTTGAGAAATGAAAATTCAATAAATAGTTCTCTTCCAAACTATAAAGTATTTTTTTTTTTTTTTGATAAGTCAAACTATAAAGTATTGGCAACCACAGCAAGCCACTGCATCTAATTACTGGGCTGGGACACGGCAGAACTAGCTACACAAGGAGGACAGACTACAGAATTCAGCATTAAAGAGATGTCTGAACTCAGTGTCGAGAAATAAAAATGAATAAGATGATGTCTGACCTTTGTCCAGGATACTTCTCAGTTTTGCCAACAAAGATTTCTTCTACCCTCTTGCATAATCTCGAAAGCAAGTTTATATCTTTCTAGAGATGCTGCCCCTGCCTCAATATAGTTTCGGGCTTC
Organism: Euryodendron excelsum; assembly: GCA_033060915.1. Classification (NCBI taxonomy): domain Eukaryota; kingdom Viridiplantae; phylum Streptophyta; class Magnoliopsida; order Ericales; family Pentaphylacaceae; genus Euryodendron; species Euryodendron excelsum. The sequence goes on along the minus strand of CM065387.1, from coordinate 3,708,398 downwards.
TTCTCTTAAACTCCACAGCATCAAAGGCCTGAAATCTTGAGAGCCACCTCCTGAATCAACATCCCGTAGAATACCATACTTGGCATTTTTTGTCCACCGGTGCAAGACGTAGCGAGATGGAAGTTCCCTTACGTTCATTATCTGGAATGCTTTTAATGCATGCCTACAAAGCACACCTTCAAATTCAAACATTTTACAACTACAGCTAACATTAAGGTTTGATGCATTGAAGGCAACAGTATTCCTCTCATCCCCATTCCCGCATTTCTGCACCAAATATCTACTGATAGCACCTTCCACATTAATCTTTATCCCAACATAACTATAGCATTCCAAAAGCTCTTTCTGGAATGCCTTGAACATGGTGATTGTGTAAAGCCTTCTACCTTGCTCTTCTATGGGGTCTTTTGTGTGCAGAACAGATTGCAAGTTAAATGAGTTAAAATCCTCCTTTTTTTCCTCCTCACGACGTTGCTCCAGAGCTTTTTCATATCGCAAGAAAAATTCATTGAGGGGTGTTTGAGCATTCAGAAACGTACCGAAAAATGTTTTCAAGCTTCCATCCATAGGGATGCCTGCAAAGAATGTGCCCCTTATATACAATGGAACCCAACTTTTGCGCGTTCTGTACATTTCCTTCAACCAAGCATTCTCCTTCAAATCATATTTATTAAGAAGTACATTCCAAGCAGAATCAAATTCACAAGGTGTCTGACTCTGACAAATGCAAGTCTCATATTCATATTTAAACTCAGTATCCATGGAAAGCAGTGCACCCAAATACTGCTGTTCCTTCGCCTTAATTTGCCATGTTGAAAAACGGTGATGCGTACCTGGAAAAACTTGCGCAATTGAATGTTGGATGGCCTTGTCATGATCAGCTATTATCGACAAAGGACGGCGTCCCAACATTGCCCTAAGCCATGTCTGAAACACCCAAGTAAAAGATTCCTCGGATTCATCAGCAATCAAAGCACACCCCAGAAGCACTGGTTGCCTATGGTGATTAACTCCAATGAATGAAGCAAATGGCACCAAATAGCTACTGCTTCTGTATGCTGTATCAAAAGCAATGGCATCCCCAAATTGACTGCATGAAAATCTAGACCGGCCATCAGCCCAGAAAACACTCATGCATTTGCCACCATCAACTTCAACTGCATAGAAGAATCCTGTATCTTCTGCTTGACGGGACTGAAAATACTCAAGAAGCACAGGGTACCAGTCACTTCCAACATTACTTTGACGGCCTCCTCTGACAAGGTTGAGGCCACCATTTGTTTCAACTAAATCCAAATTTTCCAACCCACTACTCAGTTCCTCTTTAAATGCCTTCGGAGCTGCAGCAATTAGCCTACTAGCATCCATCGGAGAATCAAGACCATGACTGTGTTCTTTCTGAAGACGATCGACTACCCATCTTCCTGATTCTTGTCTCTGTATCCTCATGAATGCACCACAACCTACTCTTGAAGGGTGCTGATGCCCTTCCTTCGAGCACACAAATCTTCGAGATGTAATTGATCCATCATGCTTTGAACGAAACAACTGACCAATCCGGACTTTGAACCCTGTACTAGCTGCATATGCGTAGTAAAATTTGTATGCCTCATTAGCAGAACTGAATTCAAGACCTTTGTATGGTTCAACTTTGGGTACAACTTCCGCTTCTTCCCTTTTGAGGCGTTTGACATCAACAACACCTGATGGGCTTGGGCGTCCATCCTCCTCCTCGAGTGATCGTATTCCTGTCCTAGAGGACACTACAACTGAAGATCTTGGAGCTGGAAGGGCTTTCCTCTGTATATGGGGTGGACGAATTTCACCAGGAAGTCCGAGCTCATGATTGTGCTCTTTCTTGACATTGGCCATAACCCACTTCCCAGAATCACTTTTTTGCACCCTTATGAAGGCTGGACAACCTGTTCTAGAGTTGGTTTGAAAACCCTCCTTTGAACACACAAATCTTCGAGAAATAACCGATCCGTCAACTCTGGACCTGTACAACTGACCAATCCTAATTCTGAACCCCGCTTGCGCTGCATATAGATTATAAAACTCCTGGGCATCTTCTGCTGAATCAAACTCTAACCCCACATGTGGTTCAAGCTTGGACTCTCCTTCATCCTCTCTATGGCCATTATTTTTCACAACCAATGCACCCGCCGGCTTTGCTCTCACAGTCATTATATTCCCAATCTCTTCTCTATTCATATCAGTACCTGAGCAACGCATCAAAAGATGACAAAGGATAGGAAATAAAAGTCCAAATATTGAAAAAAGAATTAAAAAAACTAAACAAAGGAAGGAAACACCTATGAATTACAACAATTTCCCCCAAAAAAATAGCCTATACAACAGTTTGCAAAAATCTTCCCAAAATTCATATCCACAAAAGAGACTGTAAGCAATATAAATCACATAACTGTATGTACAAGTAATAACATAACAAATATTACAGCCAATATAATACCAGATGACACAATGAAATATATTATGCATTAACAGGACAGAATGGCAGGATTGTACAATGGCATGCACATACCAAAGAGTAAAGGTAAAATAGAAAAAAAGAAAATGAAAAATAGGACAGAACCAAGCTTTTGTTTTTTTGGACAAGTAGGACAGAACCAACCTGATATAACAATTTGAAGTAACTATTTGCACTTCTAACTACATAAAAAGAAACAAAGAAGAAAAGAAACAGAAAAACACATCTAGCACACGTTTGAAAAAGCCACCAAACATTTTTACCTATCCCCTCGACATATAAGAGTTTTTGGCTTTAAACCTAGTCTCTCGGGTTGCAAGTGAACTCTAAATGATTTGAGTAGCCTTCTGAGTGACCTTTGTGAGAGATGCTGTTTTAGGCTTCAGTTTCTATTTACTGTACGTTTCTTTCCTACGTAGCCCCATGGGGAGCAAGAAGACCTTTTACAGCTGGCTAGGAAGCACGGACACGCCAAATAGGATGCCGTTTGCATGTCTGACACACCGTGGAGACGGATACTCCGCGGACATGCCAAAATACGTGTCGGACACGCCAGGTGGCGTGTCCTATTTTTTTAAGCTATGGACACATCGGAGACACGGCTGGGACACGTTTAGGACATTGCGGGGGTATATTTTGTAATTTTTGTAACTTCAATATAAAATACACAAAAGAGTCCAAATCAAAAACATCATTGTTGAAGCTTGTACAAGCCCTAGCTGCTGCTCAGTTAGAGAAAGAGGCGAAGTGTGAAGGAGAAAAAGTAGCAACAACACACCACTAGACTCTTCTTCTTCTTATCTGCCGAAATTTCAGTTCTTCTTCATCTTTCTTCTTCTTCTTCTTCTTCTTCTTCTTCTTCTTCTTCTGCTGCTCTTCTTCTCGTTTGCCCAAAATTTTTATTCTTTCTTCTGCTGCTTCTTCTTCTTCTTCTCCTTCTCTGCCCAGATTTGTTATTGCTGTAATTCTTATTTTTTTCCTTCTTTTTTTTTTTTTTGTTCTTTTTTTATTCACTGCTGCTTTTTCTTTTATGTTCAATGTCATATTGTTTGTTCATGCTTAAGACACTAATGAATCTAATGATGTATTAGATGATAATCTTCTTTAACTTGTCTCTTTATTTATGCTTGATGTATGATGAATTGATAACCTGTTGTCTATTCTATTGAGTATTGACTATTGAATGTTTAGATATTTTTGGTGGTATGTGCATGTTATATTTATATACGTGAAAAATAAAATATATAAAAAATTAAAAAAATTTGCCGTGTCCCCGCCGTATCTATCCCTTATTTTTTAGAATTGCCGTGTTCCGTGTCCGTATCTGTATCTGTGTCCGTGTCCGTATCCGTGCTTCTTAGACGGCTGGGTTAGGATTAGCGTTTTGGTGTTTCTTCTCTTTTTGAGTGTTTGTCTGCCTTCGGGCCGTGTAATGAGTTTCTTTGTAATATCTTAAATTTTTAGTAATAATAAGCTTACTTCACAAAAAAATTAAAAATAATAATAATAGTAATAGTAATAATCTAATTAGCAGAGAAACTTCTAGACAAGAACCATGTCCTACAAAGCCACCACTTCTAGGACACTACTTGATTTGGGTCACATGGTGGTTGAATGTATAAATGAATTTTATAACTTCAAACACTTCGACAACACTTCTCAAACTCTCTCCAACATGACATATGTAGTGACCTCTCATAATAGGAATAATATCTGGCAGTCTTGAGAATGCAACTCATGCACGACAAATGTGTCTTGAACCATTTCTAAAAAGAATACATCATGTGCATGACCAACATAAAATAAACTATGAAATAGGCAACCTCTAAATTAAGGAGAGAACACACTAATATAGATTAAAGAAAAAGTAGTAGAAGACCGAGTCGTTGGAGTATGTATTATACATTGAAGTTTTATCTTCCAAATGTCACATATCAAGATTAAGATAATACAACAAATTACATGCACTTCTTGTATAATACGCACAAATGACATACAAGTATATTAACACCTTGCTATATCCTAACTGCGTCTGTCCTACTTTTCTAAGATTTGTCGTGTCAACAAGTTTATATCATATCATGTCCATATCTACATTACATAGGAAAAAATCCACCCAACAATGCAAGTTTGTATACATCCAGACACCCACATACAAAGAAAGAAAACGGATGATAAGCAGTCAAAATTTGAAAATACCCTTTCAACACAAGAGGGTTGTTTTATTATGAACTCACCAAGAATGAAACAGGGTGGTTGTTGACCAAATGTAGAAAATACATATTTCAACTTATACCTTTTTCATATCATTCAATAGCCTTGTTGGAGCTTTCTTAAATTATTTGAGAATTTTGGCAAAAGTGATTCAGCGACACTTCATATTTTGCTGAGGAAAAAGGGCTAAGCATCTTTTGGTTAAATCATGCAGATATCCGAATTGAGTACAAAAGAAAATGAAAGTTTCTCAGCAAATTATCACACAAAACATCCTCTACTCTCCTCTATTATCCAGTGTCCTTGTCGAGTGATGTGGCTGGAGGCAATGTGGGGGTTTTCATGGTTCCTAGGTAGATTTGCTCCAATGCATAGTGTACTATGTCTTAAGGTATGTCCAAATGCATAGAGGATGGGAATGGACCCACCTGCACTTTGGACAGCCTAATTAATTTGGTCCAATATCATATGGACTCACTACAAAATAAAAATTTTATTGTATGCTTAAAAGGTAACAGTTATAAATGAAAACAAATTCGTGGAAAACCTTGACGTTTAAACAAGCTTAAAAAAACATCACTGCTATTAATGGAAACTCAACAATGAACCTCACTAGATTTGTGCTCATATTATTGGGAATTAACCAGAAGTGGACTTGCATTCGTGGAAGCATCAAAATTTTGCTGACACTAATGATTAATAACTAAGCATAAAATGAATATTAACTTATAATGAGAAGTTTGTAAAATGTATTTGATAGATACACAGTGAAAGGCATCTCAGAATTAACAGAGGACATGCCTTTTAATAGAGCCAACTGGAGGAATTGAATCTGTCTAGCTAACTCCAAGTAATTCAGACAAAGGCTTGCTACGTGGGGCATGAAAAAGTTTACAAGATACCATCAAGGTGTAAAATGCTATGAGATGAGATACCATATATGTCATTCACATGTCAAAAAAACTTCCATGCACAGCACATAAGAATTCTGTGGGGATTCCATTAACACCAATCAGCTTCCCTGAACTAACAAGGCTGCAGCGAAAGTTCCATAAATGCCCAAAAGCTTCAATTAATGCCAATGAGATTATGTGGAGTACCTCTTTCACATTTGGTTAAATTTGAAGGTGCATAAGGCCACGCAGGTAGCTAGTAGGCCAACGTGATGGCCCAAAAACCAGATATATCGGAATCTACTCCCTCTAGACTTACCTTTTCTGGATCTATCCCAGATAAATTGGGATCAAAAACCATGTTTTTTTATGTTTCAAAATAATCTTTGCAACTTTTTTTTTTTTCATTTTTACGATTTTATCATAAGGCAATTACCAAATGTTGTTCCAACCAATATATAGTGAAGCATCTGTTGTTAGAAATAAACCTTAGCTTGCTGCTCTTAAGATCAACCTTCTTATAGAGCAGCCCGTTCTTTTTGTGTCCTTAACCCTTCGATAATTTTTAAAGTGTAAAATGTTTTGGTTTTTCTATTTCATGAAATAAAAAATTTCCCCAGTTTTCTTGTAACATATGTAATTAGTGCTTGTTCAATACATATCCTAAACCTCGCATCAAGTCTTTTCACAGGACTGAAGATATCTCTTACTAAATTCGTATTAAAAAAAAAAAAAAAAACAGTTGAACATCACCAGTTGATTAACTGACCAATGCCCAAAAGGTTAAAACACAAGCTGAGTTGTTAAATTTCCACCTTTTTTTTATGAGTTAATTTTCACTACATTTACATAAAAGAACAAAATGAATACTGCCATGCCATAGTTGACCATAATAGATCAATCGAAACAAAACTATTGATCATTACACTTCAACCGGGTTATTCTACAAAATATTATAACTCGATTTGAATGACTCTCCCTTGCACAAAAAAAAAAAATCTAGTCAGATAGCTAAAATCATCAACTGATTTAGGGTTCCACACTCTTGGTCGACACCAGGCAACCCATCAAAGTGCATGATTGGATTAATCTCTTCTTCCTGTTGCAGCAAGGATTTACTCAGTAGGTAGTTCTATGACATTAGTCTTTATGACTACTGCATTTTAGAGTTTTTCATGATGCACTCGCACTGCTTTTTTCATTTCAGTACCAAGCTATGAGCATTGCATAACAGCGTACAGAGGGGAAAAACCTATAACTCAGCAGAATTGACAAGAGAGGGAATAACTTCGTGTTTGATCGTGTGAGAGAGATGGAGAGAAGAAGAGATAGCATGTAACAGATAATCACTCAACTGCCATGACTTCATCAACAATAATAGGATGAAACCAACCCAAATGTTAGTTCAAAAAACATAAATTTTTAACGATTTCAATCAGGCAACCAAACAAGTCTATGTAGCGCCAGCATATATCTACAACCAGCGATCAATCAATCAACAGCTATAAATATACACAATCAAAACCATCAGAACAAGAATTTCCCTGTAAACAGTTCAACGAGGGAAAAAACAGAAAAGCGTATTAGGGTTTTTACCTTTGCATATCGGTCCACAGACTCTGTTAGGGTTTTGAGCTGAAACAGCAGATTGAGAGCAGAAATGAGGTGGTTCAAGCTGAAATTTAACTGTTTGAGCCAGTTCTGGGGCTACAAATCACATGCATTGTGGTCATTGGGTGAGGGTTAATTTTGGCGGGGACGACCAATTGAGCATCATTTTCTCTGCAAAAACGAGTGGTGTCGATTGCCGAAGCAGAAAATCGAAATCAAGTGTTCCTGATCGAATTGTGCTATTCGATCAGACTACAAAGAGCTCATCTCTTCTCCCTCTCTCTCTCTCTTCGACGCAGAGGGAGTCGCTATCGAGTTACGGCGAACACCATGTGGATTCTCTCTCCTCTCTCCGGTGCGGTTTGACGGTTTAGCAAATTAGGTCCGTACAAATATATAAGGTGGGACACAATGATGGGAGTAATAGGCCCCACATAATCTCAGCAAACTGCCACCGTCCGATGAGTTGATGGTCTCACTTGTTGCATCGTAAAATGGTAAGATTAATATCATGTGGTACACAATAATATGATATTAAAGAGTGTTTAGATGCATGTTTTTAATAATTTTGGCTTAAAGCTTATAGTTTTTTTAAAATTGTGTTTGGGTACTAACTTAAAAAAAAATCACTTTTAAACCTAGTATAAGTTTTGAAAAGTCATTTAAAAAATATATATATTTAAAGCTAGCTTAAATTTTTGACTTATTACTTTTTTAAACTACAATCTAAATCCACCTAAAACCGTTTTGATGATCACCACCACGATTAAAAAAATTATTTTAAACTTAATAAGCGAGTAAAACGATAATCAAAGGAATAAAAATAGACAGCTAATTATGTAATTCAATGACTAATATATTGTCATGAAGCCTTTAGAGCATGATTTTCAATTTCATTAAATTTCATGAACAATTGTGGCATTCTAATGAACTTTCTTCATTGATGTTTATGGAAGTTCTAAGGTTGTAGGAAAGCTTATGCAGATTTATCAAAGCTTAAAATATCCCTTAAATGTGTTGAGGAATAAATATCTATTTAATGTGGCTAGCACCAAGATTTTTAAAGAGGCTATACATTGTTCTTAATTATTTTAATATTTTTTAATCATATAATCAAATGGATTAGCCAACACCTATAGAAAAAGAAGAAAAAGAAAGAGAAAATACAAACGCGTGCTTATTACAACATTACTATAATTATACATTTTTAAAAAAAATACAAGGACACTATTTTGGGAGAGACCTCCAAAATTTAGATGCCACATATCACATTTGACATCATGATACAACTTTAATTTGGCTATATTTTTGAGTTGTGTATGAAATTATAAAATAAGAAGGAAGAAAATTTCTTGTTTGAAATCCAAATTCAAATTTTAAAAAATTTCATGAATTGTAATATTAAATATAGAAAATCAACTTTAATATATTCCTTGCTTGTATTTTACTTATTCCTCTTAAATGAGACTAACTTTGTTTGGTAGATGCGAAAGGAAGAAAAGGGAATAGAAAATTTTTATTTGTTTTCTTTACCACTCTTTAGTTTTTAATTTAAAGACAAAATATCAAAGAAAATGAGAGGAAAAACATTTTGAAACTTATTTACTAAGGACCAACCACATAAACAAATTATTGAAAAAAAGAGTTATTATGTACAACTTAATCATAGAAGTACAATTTCTTCATTTCGTAACTACAAATCATAAGTACATACATGTCCTTTTCATTGTCCAACCAAGTAAGAAAATGTTAAGGGTATGTTTAGCTTTTGTTTTTTGTTTTATGTTTTTTTTAAAATAAAAAAATAAAAAAGTATATTTTTTAATTTTAAAACATTGGTATGTTAACAGAACGGTAATTTATAAATGTTATCATCAGACCATAAAAAATAAAAAATAAAAACACACACCTATGACACACAACAAAAAATAAAAACTGACAGCACTTCAAAATGAACCCTAATATTTTTATTTTCTTACTTATTTCCTTCATTTTATTATTAAATTTTTCATTTTTTATCCTCAAGCCAAAAAAAAAGAAAGAAGAAGTAATCTTTCTTTACTTTTTATAAAAACACACACTTTGTCTCTATATTTATTTGGCTGTGGTGTAAGCGCATTTGGATCAACCTTATATAAGTGTTTTTTTTTTTTTTTTTCCGCGTGGTCTAGTTTCTTCTACTAAAATTTAATTTCTTACACTTTTAATTTTTTTTTTCCTTGAAAAGCATGTAGAAATCGAGTAAAGAAATAAAGAACTGCTTAGCAAGCTATTATTTAGGGTGTGTTTGGTACAGCTTATTGGTTAACTTTTTTACAAGCTTATAAGTAAGAAAGCTAACAAAAGTTAGTTTTTTTGTTTTTTTTTTTACTTTTTTATTTATTTTTATCTAAACTAAAATAAAAAAAGTAAAAAAGCTAGAAAAAATTAGCTTTTTTACTATCAAACTTAAAATAAGTTTGACCTTTAAAAAACACACTCTTAAAACTTATTTACTCGACTTTTTTCGGTAAAAAAAAAAACTAAAAACATCCTCTTAAAAATTTATAAAAAATTAAAATTTGAGCAAAAGAAAACAAAAAAGCAAAAAAAAAAAAAAAAAAAAAAATCCGGACTTCTGTGATTATTGGGTAGAGTAAACGATTTATCGGTTTGATACATTTGTTTGTTTGGTCAGCGAGAAAATTTTTGCCCACCGATCTATTCTCGGTTGCTTGGAGCTTCCAGAATCCATACGTGTAAGTATACACTGGGAATCAGATATATATATATATATATATATAATATAGATATGGAATTTCCATTGTGTTTGAGCATCTGCAACTTCTCCCATATGTTATGCTCAAAACCTCCATAATCATAGCCGAAGAATCATCAGTCACAGTGGATGGCAAGACCTCCGCCCTATTTCACCAACATTTTCCTCCGCCAAAACCCTCGCACCATCCCAAACCCTAGCCCGCAAATCCGAAATATCGGCGTCAACGGCGGTGGCGGCGCTTGCGGCGGTGAAGAATTTGTGCAGACCCATCATCAGCAGAAGCTCCAGAGCTTGACCCAGATCGCGAAGGAGGTTTCGAGGGTCATTCGGACTCGACCCAGGTGGGAACAAACTCTGCTCTCTGATTTTCCCACCGTCAACTTCTCCGACCCCAACTTTTTTCATGAGCTTTTGAAGCAGCAAAACAATGCTTTTCTCTCTCTCCGTTTCTTTTACTGGCTGAGATCTGACCGTGGCTTTGTGCCGGATAAATTGTCGTGTAATGTGATTTTTGATGGTCTTGTAGAGGCCAAAGCCGCCAAGGCTGCGAAGTCGTTTTTGAGTTCTATAGATTTTACTCCTCAACCAGCTTCATTAGAGGCTTATATTAGATGTCTATGTGAAAATGGGTCAATCGAGGAAGCTCCGAATGTGTTTGATCAATTGCAAAAGCTTGGTTTTTGCCCATCATTGGAAACATGGAATTCGGCTTTGTTGGGTTCAGTTCGAGCTGGGCGGACCGATATTGTTTGGAAGTTGTATGGGGAGATGATGGATTGTGGCGTTGCGGGGGATGTGGATACGGTTGAGTATTTAATTAGAGCATTCTGTATTGACAACAACCTTTCGAAAGGTTATGAGCTTCTTAGACAAGTTTTGGAAGATGGGTTTGTTCCTAGTAATGTTGCTTTTAACAAGTTGATATCTGGATTTTGTAAGGATAAGTACTATTCTAGAGTGTCTGCTCTCCTTCATACTATGATTGCAAAGAACTGTCTCCCAGATATTTTTACCTATCAGGAAATTATCAATGGGCTATGCAAGAGAAGAATGTGGCCTGAAGGATTTCGAATTTTCAATGATTTGAAGGATAGAGGGTATGCTCCAGACAGGGTCATGTATACGACAATGATACATGGTCTTTGTAAGAAGAAACAGATAGGGGATGCTCGGAAGCTGTGGTTTGAGATGGTTCAGAAAGGAATACTTCCTAATGAGTACACATACAATGCACTCATCTATGGGTTCTGTAAGATTGGTAAGCTCGAAGATGCAAAGGAGCTGTACAAGGAAATGTGTTGTAGAGGTTATAAAGAGACCACAGTGAGTTACAACACTATGATCAGAGGGCTGTGTTTGCATGGAAGAACAGAGGAAGCTCATGAGTTGTTCCGAGAAATGGCCGTGAAGGGAATAGTTCGTGACATCATCACGTACAATTCTTTGATCCAGGGTTACTGCAAGGAAGGGAAAATAGCTGAAAGTACAAATCTTTTGGATGAACTTTTGGAGCAGGGTTTTCAGCCTTCAACTGCCACTTATACTGCCCTCGTAGAAAAACTTTGTGAGATGGGAGATTTGGACAAAGCAAAAGAGTTGTGGAAAGATATGCAAAATAGGGGTTTGGAACCTGCACTTTGTACTCATGATTTCATCATAACTGGATTGAGCAAGAAAGGTTATGTTGCCGAAGGTATGGAATGGTTGGCTGCAATGCTCACAAGTAAGCTCAAACCACAAAAGCAAACTTTCGAGAGACTAATTCAATGTCTCTCAGAAGGAGATAAGCTGGATGAGGCTTTACTTGTTTTGGATTATATGTTTAGTATAGGTTATGCACTCAGTGAATGTATTTGCCATTCTCTAGTTGATAAACTATGTGAAAAGAATTCCCATCGCGTTGAGACATTTCTAGGGGGTCTCCTGGAGAAAGAAATAGCATCCGAGGTCTTCTAGATACATTTCTATTTATATTCCTTCATTATCATCAATTTATGAGACTATGTTGTCATTGTTATAGGTTTTTTGTATGGAAAATCTTATTCAGAATAGTTCCAATTTGCTGCAGTCTTATCTATTACCTTGGGGAGATCTCATCAATGTAATGAAAATTTCTAGTGCTAACTGTTTGCTCTCTTTTTAGGTCACAGGAACCTATCTTGTTGTGTACATACAGGGAACAATCTCTGCTTAGTTTGTCTAAGCCTGAATTCCATGACCGTGCTGCTATGTGAACTAGCAATAACTAAATGAATCTGTTAAAACAGCCCAGGCTTTCGTTACCAATACCATTTTTGGTTTCTGGGAAAAATTGAAATATACTTAGGCTGGCAGTATTGTTGTGGTCATCATGAACTTTCAGCCACCTCAATTAGAAATTAAGGTCAAGATGACCATACAAGATCAGTGAGAGAATATGAGAAGTTGTGTGTGTTTGTGTTTATGTATGTAGTCATGTAGACAATCAACATCAAGCTGAAGTTACACAAATAAAACTTCTGACACTTCAACTTAGTCCTCAATATTTGAATAGAAATTAGATACAAGTACTATTTAGGTATTAACAATGATAAGGGGAATAAGCAAGCAGCAGGGTATACTAATAGCCTTTGACATTAGCCTATTACTAATAGGCTAATGTCAAAGGTGATATGTTGAAGTCTCACTTTATATTTGAAATTTTTTGAATTGCATTGGTTTACGATGGTTTGAAATGCATTGGCTCTGCTGAAGATTTGATTGTCCCCATGGATGTTGGACCCAACTTAACATGTCTCTTGAATTGAACTAAATAATATACGAAGTGCTGTGTCTTCAGGTTTCCATTGATTCTCTGGTTGCTTCTTGGGTAGCTTAAGCCTCCTCTCATATGTGAGGTCCCATTAAGTCTTATAGCTCTAGGACCATATGGTGTTACGTAGTGGTTGTTGAATCTTATTAGATGAAGTAAAGCTTTTGTTACACTTTAAATGGGTTGGGAACACCACGTGTAACCAAAAACATGCCTGAAAAATTATATTGCATCCAACAGATGGCACTGCTTATGTTTCAAGGTTTTGTAATCTTGTCACTCAGGTGTAGAATTATTTCATGGAAACTAACCAAAGTTCAAAAACTATGATATTTACAGTATCAAATGTTACTGAAGGTTGGGAGTGTGGTTTGTTGTCTCTGCGATGTACACTTGATATGTTTAGGTTAATAGAAGCTTAGAACATGAAATCTCGGCATGGGTGGCTCTGTTTGAGAAAAACTACTGTTTATGGTTAAATGTCAAGTACTGACTTGCCATTTAACAAGCAAAAGAAGAAGAAGTGAAGTACAGACTTGGCCATAACTGAACTTGCTAGATGGGGAGGAGATAGAGGACAAAGATACATAAATAAGAAAGAGTTCCAACTATAAAGTTCTAAATGCTGGACAACTGATTGAGAACTCATAGAACGCAGTATCAACTGAAGTATTGTCATCTCAAAATACCTTTCTGGTAAACATTTCGATTTGCTGCTTCATGTTTTCTTCATGAAGACAGTATCTTATGTGGCATCAAGCCAGTGCTTTTTATCATTAATTCCTACCAATAGCTGGTTTTATTGCCCTTTTTATCTTTTTGTTGTTAATATGTACTAATGTTACCAGCTGGGACACTAATTAACAGTTGGCGCTTGACAAAATGGCTTTCGTAGTCTCAACACAGTTAGCAGTGATTAAGACCTCTTTAAGCTTTTTCATCATTTATATGGTAAAGGCAGCTGAGGTTTATATAATATATATATATATAAAGGGGGGCAGCTGAGATGGCTTACTGCAAGATGGATGCTTGATCTCCTGTGATTTTGTAAAGGTATGCTGCAGTGCTAACACTCCATTTTTAGAGCTATTGTGACAAATAATTTCACTTACATAATGTATATTGTTCCTGTGTTTAGCCTTCTAGAGTGACCAGAGCAAAAAATACCTGGTAAACTTTGGCCTGTACAGGAACCATAAACTTAAACCTCTATCATTCTCCTTTGTTTTACTTTTTGTAAAGGTTTGCCCACTCTTAAGGCGGTCTTTCTTTTATACAATTGATTACTCATAAAAAAGTAAACTCCCTTGTGGCATGATTCCTTTCATTCCATCATTTACTTACATATTTACATTGCATTCTTGAATTATAGTTAGAAAAGTTTGGCGTTTTCTGTTTCCTGTTCAGAGATTAACAAGTAAACTCCCTTGTAGCATGATTCCTTTCATTCCATCATTTACTTACATAGTTACATTGCATTCTTGAATTATAGTTAGAAAAGTTTGGCGTTTTCTGTTTCCTGTTCAGAGATTAACATGAAAATGATCAAGATGTGTAAAACACTTGTATATAACTTATAATATTTAGCTTTATTTACAACATTGCCTCCCATATTTACAAAAAAAAAAAAGAAAACAGAAAAAAAAAGGAGCAGAAGTGGAAGAAGAAAAAGAAACACAAACATAAATACCTAATTTCTGATATTTTGCCATGGCCTTTTATTATCCAAGTTGTGCAGTTGGAGTCAAGGTTGTGCCTGTAGAAATTAAAAAGAGGGGGTGTGTGATTCTGGCCATTTGACAAAAAAACAAAAACGAGAGAGAGAGAGAGAGACATGTCATGTGATTTGGTATTTCCAAATGGTCTTTGTTTTAAGTAGGCAGGAGATATTACAATTTTAGGCCTATGGTGCTTGGGTAAGATTCTGGTTGGATTCTTGCTGCGGACCCAGATATTTGAAGGAGGCATTTTTGGACCTCTACAGGTTGGCCTTGGATGGTCGCATTAGTAGAGAATTATCTTTCTTACAGGTTGGCCTTGGAGTTTGAACGGAATTTTGTTGGTTTCCATGCTTTCTTGGGCGAGAGTCTTGCCCTTTGTCTATTTTGTTCTCTTCTTTTTTTGTTTGACTTTTTTGGGGCTTTGTACATTCCTGTGGATACATAAGCTACAGGGTTCTGCATTCATGAGTGTACAGGGGTGCGCCCACCTTTTACGTTGTTTTTCAATTAAATTTTACTAATAGAAAACAAAAGATTATAGTCATTGCTGCAACATCATGCAACAAGAACTGTGCTTCATCATTGTTTAGGTTGATACTGGAAATTATATAAGGAGTCTGCCAAAAATTTTGAGTAGGAAAGGTAAGTTTATTGTT
Source organism: Euryodendron excelsum (assembly GCA_033060915.1). Taxonomy (NCBI): domain Eukaryota; kingdom Viridiplantae; phylum Streptophyta; class Magnoliopsida; order Ericales; family Pentaphylacaceae; genus Euryodendron; species Euryodendron excelsum. The sequence goes on along the minus strand of CM065387.1, from coordinate 3,693,260 downwards.
TGAGATAGTAGAGATAACTCTTTGCTCATTTTGAGATACTATTTTCTTTTTATAGAAACAAAGATCATTTTGAGACAGTCCCCTTTCTAGTATTTTATAAGTGACATGTCAAAGTGCCTATATCTGTTTTGTTAGCATTTAGTCACATACCTTCATCCAAGTCTTGTGACATAGCTTACAATATTTGTATCGTAAGGGAGACGAAATACAAGAAATGATTGTTGTCACCATTCAGAGATTGAGTCAGAAAATATTCTATTCTGAGTGCAAAACATTTTCCTTGGTTGACAATCTTCTGGAACTGGAAGTAACTTGAATGACTTGTGGCAGGTATGCAATCAGAAATCTTGGGTATGAACAAGGGCAGGTGAACTCTAATTGAATCCCAAGGAGGCAATGATTCTACCAGGACAGTATCCGCCCCAAGGCTATAATGGAACCCGTGTTTTCTATCAGTCATGCTCGCTGAACAGGTAAATTTTTTACATTCCCTTTCTCCAAGGATAGCTTTCCAACTTCTACGGACCTAGTAATCTCATCACTCTGTCCCTATATATTATCTGGTTGTTTACACAACTCTGTGGCTGCAAAGTATTTCAACTGAACATGAGAAGGTACAAAAGAAGCTACATTTCAATGCCAAGTACTGGTGTGGAAAAAGAAGTCATAGAAAAAGTCTAGCATCAGCCAGCGATTGATGGTAGATGCATCAGATGGTGGACCCCAACGGAAGGTGTTGAACTTACAGGATGGTCTGTGGCAAGACAGCCTTCCAACTAGTCCACTTGTTGGTTGACTATTTCCTCTTCATAATGGTATTGTTAGGCTTTCAGGCATCTTTGATAAGTCAATGCTATGATGTATTTCTGAGCTCTGGTTGATATCTACATCTGGGTGGTCCTTGAGAGAGATTATATTGTAGGTTTCTGATAACATCATTCTCATTTGATTATTTCCCTGGAGCAGCATATATTTTTACAAAATTTGGTGAAGGACCTTCTGAGATTGTTTTGCTTAATTCTAGCGAAGAACCTTATTGTTTTGCTTAGGTTCATAGATCATTGGAGAGAACAACCTTTGCAACTTCTATGATTCTATCATAGGACTTCTGTGTATGTTTTTCTGCACTGTAACGAGTACAAAGGTCTCTAGGGAGAAAACATTCCATTACAGAAAACATGAATGATGTGCGCCAAGGCCCAAGCTCACTAACCATTTCAGCTCTCTCTCTCTCTCTCTCTCTCTCTCTCTCTCTCTCTCTCTCTCTCTCTCTCTCTCTCTCTCTCATGTCGCTAAAGGGTGTTTTTGTTTTTTTTTTTTCCCGGTTGATATTGGGCGAATATCATTAAAACCAACTTTCTAACGTTTTCCGTTCCTCTTTTGACCAAACATTTTTGTTAAAAAAAAAAATGTTTTGTTAGAAATATCAAAAGGATATTTAAGAAAAAGGCAGGCAGGAGACTACTGTCCAGGGTTTAGGGAGAGGGTTTAGATCAAATACAAACAATTTATCCAAGAGGTTGTTTTTTGAGCAGGCCGACTCCTATTACGATGGGATAATATTTTCAGATAACATATTATCAACGAGTAGTCATGTAAATTAGGATTAACCGGCCCGGTTTATGTTTGGGCCCCGATCGGGCTTCTGCCAAAATTTAGGCCAGGCCCTAGGGCTTTTGAGCAAGCTTTATATGTTTTACTTGGCTTGGTTTCTTTGGGCTTTTGGATAGGAACTTATTTTAAGTTTTTTTAGGTCCGTTTTGGTAAAAAAATTAATTTTTTAAAGTTTTTTTTTCTTTTATGTTAGTTGCTTGTAAAAACAAAAAAAAAAAACTTAAAAAAATAAATTTTTAAAAAATTTAAAAAACAGTAGCGGACCGTAAATATGTGACGCACATCTCCATCCAGAAATTTGAAGCATATTACACAAACACCCCAAAAATTTCGAGAAATATAGGTGCAACACCCTTGAAGTTTCTGAAACATATTACCGACACAGAGAGAGGGAGACAGAGGAGGAGAAGAAGAAGAGAAGATGTACGGGTTCAAGAGCTTGAGCACCAAGGGGGACATAGAGGAGGGGACGCTGTACCCGGGGCTCGGCTACGGAGAGAACCAGCTGCGATGGGGTTTCATACGCAAGGTCTACGGCATACTCGCCGCACAGTTCGTCCTCACCACCGTCGTCTCCTCCGTCACCGTCCTCTACTCCCCTGTCAACGAGCTTCTCAGGGGAAACCCTGGCGTCTTGCTCTTCTTCTTGTTCCTTCCCCTCATCTGTAAGCCCTAGATCTCCAATTTTTATTGATCTATAATTATATATATATATATATATATATGAAAAAAATGCAGGTGATCGCGTGAGATCACTAAGGCGATGAAAAAGAAAATAAGAAGGTAAGAAAAAAGAGAACAAAAATATTCTCTCAGTTGGTTCTCTTTTTTCTCACCTTTTCCTTTGATTTTTCTTGATAAATTTACGTTCCAAACACAGCGTTAGATTTGGTTGCGTTTGAATTAGGGCTTTGTTCATCTTTCTTAAAGGCTTAGTTTTTTCACGATCATTTGATGTTTTGATTGATCTTTTTCCTTTTATTTGACTAATTGTTGTGTTGTTCTGTGGTTCAGAGTTTGTTGTTTATTGCTGGTAATTCCTATAGAATCAAAGTATTTGGTTATGTATATGTACATGTGTCTGTGTGTACTATAGGAATATGTATCATTCTTCCATATTTGTTAGCTTTACCCGTCAGGTTGTCCCATTGCGACCTGGGCATCGGTCTAAACATGAAAGTAACCTCTTTGCACATGACCGTATCTAGATCCGCAATGGTGAGAACCTCGTGCATGTAGGCCGTTTTTATCCTATTTTGCATAATATAAATAAATGAGGTTAGATAATTTTCTTGTGTGTGTGTGTGTCTTATGGAGACATTTTTTACTGCACTATGCCCTGCAAAAATGCTGTTAGATTCAATTTTTTCGTAAAAATGTGTTTTTGGGTGATACAATTTAGACAAGCAGGTTCCTACCAATTGGTAGTAGAAGAATGACTCTTAGCCCATTATTTCATCCTAGTATCTTGAAGAGTGGAAATGCGATGTAACCGTTCTTAACAGTGAATATCTAATCATAGCAACATTCGCAACTATGATATTGTGTTTCATTATCCATATAAAAAATACTCCAGGATTGTGGTTTGGATATGTTTGTAGTTCTTTCGTTCTTTTTACCATAGCTAACAGGTTAAGTTTGTGTGCTATCTCGTCTCCTACAACCCCAAATGAATTAGTATTATATAATGTAGGACATTTATCACAATGATGATCAGTCACCATTCACTTTAAAGCAATTTGTCTGCAATTCTTCGTGAATTTGCATGTCTTGTTTTGAGTACTAACATTCATGTTATGTCCTTAACATGCAGTGCTCTGGCCCATGTATGTGTATCAGCAGAAGCATCCACTGAACTTGATTTTCCTTGGACTTTTTACTGTGTGCATGAGTCTCACAGTCGGTGTAAGCTGTGCCAATACAGATGGTTGGTAGTTTCTTCCAAACTGCTTAAAATTTGAATGGGTGAAATGTTATCTGAGTGATGATTCTCCAACCTAGGAAGATTGCTGAAAACTAATGTCTGATATTTTTTTTGGCATTGAGAGTTTACAGGAAGAATTGTGCTTGAAGCCTTGATTTTGACATCAGCTGTGGTAGCTTCCTTGACTGGGTACACCTTCTGGGCTTCTAAGAAGGGCAAGGACTTCAGCTACCTCGGACCAATCTTGTTCACCAGCCTCTTTACCCTTATCTTGGCTGGTTTTATCCAGGTCAAATTGACTCTCCCCTCTTGCTTCTTTTGAAGTTCGGTTGCCATTCAGATTACCAATATTAACAATCAATTACACGCCCACGTCTATATGCTAATGGATCATGTACCTGACCTTTTCTATCCTATGCTGTTGTGCAGATGTTCTTCCCGCTCGGGTCCACCTCAGTTGCAATTTATGGTGGAATCAGTGCTATAATTTTCTCAGGATATATTATTTATGACACAGATAACCTGATCAAGCGGTTCACATACGATGAGTACATTTGGGCATCTGTCACTCTCTATCTGGACGTTCTCAACCTGTTCCTTTCCATTTTGAGGGTTCTGAGACAGGCTGACAGTTAGTAGTATGGTGCACTCCATCATCCGATGATGGTTGTAACTGATTGCACAGACCACTGTGGATGTAGTATATGCTTAGTACAAAGATGCTCTTGCGGAATTGTCAATGTTTATGACTCTATATTACTGCCAGGCCGTTGCAATCTATGGGCCTTGCATAAACTTGAATCAAGTGTGTTCAATACCTTTCTTCAGAGATAAAATCTCTATTGGCTAAACGTCTGGTTGCTTCTCCTGTTTTTTTTTTTTTTGTGAGGTTTGCGTTTTGTTTCGTATGATAATTTATTGATGTTAGCTTTGGCACTGTTAAAGACCTTGTAATTTGTTGTGCTAACCCAGAGGTTCACGGAAACGGGGATATGACCGCCTGCTAGCCAGAATTCGGTGTGTACCTAATCTATAATGGTGGCTGGGAAGGGGGGATTGCGGTTTCATGGTTCTGTTCACTTTAAGATCTAATCTTGCAGGGTTGATTGTTCTATTTTCTGTATAAGACTAAAATGCTTGACAGAGATATTCTGAATGATGTTTGAATCCATCTATTCAGCTTGAATCCCTTAAACCAAATAATCAGTCTATTTATTAACAATTTTAAGACATACTGGCCAGCAAAGGGAAATGACTACTTGTGATGTTGCAGGGGCAAAATAAGGAAATGCAGGTAACAAAAATTAAAAGTATGACAAGCAGAATCATGCTCTCTAACAACTGCACAAAGTAGAAAAACACCCAGAAGCATGACCATGGTTGCATGACGTATCAGGAAAAAAAAAATTGTTGAAGATGTCACTAGACCTTAAGAATTTTCATTCATAGAGAACTAGAACACACTTAAAAAGGACAAGTTCAAGAAAATTTGAGTGAAAAGTCCAAGAAACCAATCCCAATGCAAATGCACAGAAACATACAGACGGAATTCAAGTAAGGCAACAACAGAGCGAGCTTCGGTAATAGAGTTAACAATTAGAAGTGGGATAATAACATTGATACAATCATTTGAATTTGTTATGAAGATATATTTACACTTCAAATTAAATAAACAAATAAAAGCCTATGTAAAAAGTCACCATCATGCCATAAAAATTAACACTATGCAAGATATCCCCATTGGAGAGAGTAGTTACAGAACTAACTGAGGACATTTACTATCTTGAGATGCAATGCAATCACGATCGCGACATAACAGGCTCATCTTCGTCCTCAATATCCCAACCAAGATCTTCCTCTTCCTCCATAGCACTCAGCCTCTTGCGCAAATCAGCTCTGTTTGGGCTTCCACTTGCAGTCCCCTTAATCTCATCACTGCTCCCAGTATCTTCAATCTCATCCCACCCAAGCTCTTCCTCAGGTATTGACGGTTGGCTAGAGACAATTGAAAAGTCACTATCTTTACATGATCCATTGTTGTCTACCTTTCCTTCCGAACCACCATCACATTTGGTTTCAGAGAAAACCCCCTTCTCATCATTTTCTTTATTCAAACTCTTTTCTTCACTTTCATGGTTAGAACTCTCAAACACCTTTTCTGAAGAATCCTCCCCTTCCACCTCTCCTTTTGAATGACCCATCAACTTAGACCCATCACTCTCTTCATAATCATCATCATCGACATCCCAACTTAACAGTTCCTCCTCCTCTCCCAAAATTGCCCTATTAACAAGCTTAGCTCTTGCCTCCTCTGCTTTCTTAAGCCTATAAACCCTATAGAAATACCGACTCCAAAAGGTCTCCCGATCAACCATACTCGAAACAACATCATTATAAATCACTTCAATCAACCCATTCTCTTCAATCAAATCCTCAATCTCCCCACCCTTCTCATCCAACTTAAACCCTACTTTCCAATCATTGTACTCCTCTAAATTCTCCGGTTCCTTGCAATATGTATTAAGATCACATTGAATTGCACGAATTTGCACATCAAACCTACTATATGGTCTCGAACTCAAGTTTAAATTTTTCTGATTGTCACTAATTTGCTTAGAACTAGAAGTTTCACTATCAGAATCACCAGCAAGAATCGAGTCCTTACCGTGAGATATGATATCAGAGACTCTGTTCCCAATGTTATCAATGGCTTCTCCGACCGATTCCAGAGACTCCTGGGCGACCGCCGCGCCGGCCTCCAGCGAGGTCGGGAGGTTCCTCACCGCACGGCTGGCGACTTCCCTGATTGCTGCGGTCTCCTTCCTCAGCCCGGAGCTGAACTCCTCGAGATCGCGCCGGTACGTATCGATCACCGACTCAGATTTCGACGCGAGGGTTTTGATCAAGCCACCGAAGGACCACGCATTGGTGATTGTTGAAATTGAGGGTTTAGCGTTAGGGATAGGGGTCGACGATGACGGTTTTGGGTCTGGAAGATTTGGTTGGTCTTGGACCTCCTGGTCCTCCGATTGATCGTCGGAGAAGACAGAGTTGAAGAATTTCATAACTGAGAAGAGAACTAGGGTTTGAAGCAACGAGGTTCTTTCTTTAAAGCCTAGTCCGAAGAGAGAGAATCGACTGATATACCTGTATGTATCTATATATACGTCGAGAGTGCTATGCTTCGTCTCTCTACCAGACCGCCGGAGAAGAGAGCTGCTAAGCAGAAGCAAAGTTGCAGAGAAACAGCAACAATCAAACAGGCTTTATAGCAGCGTCTGGGCCAAGGATACTATTCGGTGGATATGGGCTGGCCTCACCAATAGAGCCCACAAGCAAATCACGGTTTAAATCCCAAATACGATCCAAATTATTTAATTTGGGTCCGTTTGTTATAGCTTTTTTGTCTAACTTTTTTTTAAGCTTATAAACAAAAAAAAAGTTAAGATTTTTTGACTTTTTTTATTTTTTTATTTTTATTTTTTTGCTTATCTTTAACTAAAGCAAAGCTAGAAAAGTAAAAAAGTTAAAAAAAAATTTAACTTTTTTGTTTGTAAGATTAAAAAAAAGCTTGACAAAAAGATGTACCAAACAGCCCTTAGTACATAGCAGACATAATAAGGTAATAAAATAAATGAGTCAAGCTGAGTAGTGGGTGGGGTATTCAAATTTAGTTTTGATTATTTTTTGAGCTAATCTCAAATGAATTTTACTTAAGTCAATTACGAGTCACATCTGAATAACTTGATTTTTTTAGTGCATGTAAACTTACCAAGCCTAGTTCAAGCGAGCTGAAAAAACGAACGAGTTTTAAAATATTTTCAAATTTAACTTATTTACGTACTAAGTCAATCTCAAACGAGTTTTTTAAAAAATAAGTTAAAATAACTTTAATTTGTTTTTACTTTTATAGCCTTAAATGCTACTTAGATTCAAGATTTACTTTGGAGAATCCGTCAAACATACGTAGGTAAAGGTCATAAAACATAACGGGTGATTGTACCTTAAAAGTATTGGTGTTTTTTTTTTTGTTTTATGAGCAAAAAGGGTTACCTGCCTTAAAAATGTGTTTGAACTTAATTTATTCACGAGGTAAATAAATTGCAATTTTGAAAATCATAAATGCTTAAAAATCGGTTGCTTGCTTCTGTTTCTTTTCTTGTTTCGTTCATGACTAGGGTTAGAAATAAATAAAAATTATATTCTCACGCAATTTTTATCACAGAATACCTATCTTAGTAAATACTTTATTTGAAAGTGATAACTCTCAATTCGGCAATTTGATGTGAAAAACCCGAATTCTGCTTCACCCTACCCCTAATAGAAAGGGTTTGAGGCACAAATAAATAGGTTAGGGGGCATAAGGAAGAAAATATGGTCTGAAACAAATTTGGGACAGGATAGAATTTAGGTCACCCCACACCGCTCACGCCCCGTTTATATTATAAAATTCTTAAATACTCGTATTATATTTTAATAATATAAAATATCCTTGATATATATGAGTAAATGTTAGGATTTTGATATCAATTTTATTCGTAGGATTTACCCTTCTTTTTCAATTTTGTACTGTGTTAGTATTTTGTATAATTTTTATTTTTATTTTGAGAATTGAGACTTTATACACATTTAATACATTTAAACCCGAACCTCGATTAATTTAAGCGGGATGGGAACGGGATGAGAAAATTCAAACCCCTTGCAGAGGTGGATCTGTCCACTCTGGTTTCTTCATCACTGTTTTGATACTTTGTGTAGTAACATGCTGAATGGTTTTGTTCGACATTTTTTCATGGATTTTAATGGTACATTCTACATTCACTCAACAAATCTGGTATATATATTATGAACCATTTCTTTTATGTCGAATTAAGTTCTTGAATTTTATATTTTATTTAGCCTTAAAATTCTGGGTAAATGTGAGAGACGCCAACATTTTCTGTTTCAATTTTGATATTTTTAGTACCTAACAATAAGAGTTGTGTGGAAATGGTGAGAAAAGCCCCAAGACAGAGACAAAAGAGACGGATGGGTTGATGGTTCTGCAAAAATGAATGTTTTTGGAAATAGAGAACGACGCCGTTTAGTCTCATCTAGAATATCTCTTGGATATGCTCGACAACCCTTCAACTTGAGAAAAGAAAACTATTTACTCATTTACTCCTTGTAAATTGGAATATAATCTATTTGCCTTTTTCTTTTTTTTTTTCTTTTCAGGTTTAGAAGATATGTCTTTTTTTTTTATATTCTATATATATTATATTTACTCTTTTTTTTTTAAATTTGTAAAGTACCCATGTCAGACAAAGATATTTTAAACATCTAGTTGGACATACTTCCAATAAGTATGATTAAGTAGTCAATTTTACTATATTTTGATGTATCAATTTTTCACTTTGTGCATATTATGCTTCATGTTAACTTGTAAGCACCATTTCACCTTAAAAAATAAGAGAAGTATTTGTAAACACACATGAAATCTTTAAGACCCGTGTGGTTTCGGTTTTGGCTCCTATTTTTCTTTTGTTTTTGTTTTTTGGAATTCATCGGAACTCCGTTTGGCTATCTAGTTTAAAAAAGTTTTTTCACCGAGACCACTAACCACGTTAGGTATTTATTAAACCGATTCCAAACTTTATTTTTTTTAATTTTTTTCCAAAATCATCGCAGTTATAGGAAAAACATTTCTTTTGAAATCAACTAATGTGTTAATATTGGGCCTTCTTTCTCTAACAATTTTTTTTTCATTTTGTCGGTGTTTTTGTTTTTTTTTTTGAAAAATGGTAGAAGCTATATAAAGTTTTAACAATAGCATATAAGTTATTAAAACTTTTTTTTATACAATTTATTTTTTTGGTGTTACACTGGTTTTTTTTTTTTTTTTTAAAGTTAACAAAGATAGTTGATTTTGGGCCTTCATTTTAAATCTAGAATGGAGCTTTTTTCGGAAAAAAAAAAAAAAAATTTTTGTAGAACATAGATATTAATTATAACATGTAAAGTTTTAAAAAAATTGGGCTTCCACATTTTCTTTATTTGTATAGTTTTTATTTATAGGTTAAACTAGCGTTTATGATAAATGTAAATTTAATATTTCTAGTTGATTATTAAGTAATAGTTATGTTGAGTGTTGGCTATTATTATATAGGCATAAAAAAAAGTATTTTTTTATAGGTAACTAAACAAAAATGATTTTTTTTTTGGACAAAATGTGTACTGATTTTCTTTGTCATTTTCATTCCCTTACTCAATAAAAAGAAAGAAATTTAAGGTCTGTTTGAAAATGCTGTCAGTTTTTATTTTTTGTTGTGTACCATAAATATGTTTTTATTTTTTATTTTTTATAATCTGGTGATGGCATTTGAAGGTTACTGTTCTGCTAATAGTATCAAATCAATATCTTTGAAACAAAGAACACATTTTACCAAATCATGTTTTCTTCTCTTTTCCTTTCCCTTTACGAATCAAAGATCCAAACATTCATAAAAAATGAACTAAACAATGTATCCATTTCATACTTGATACTTCCCCAATACCATATTAGATGGCTTGTCCCAAAACTCTAAACTACTAATTGATCATTTGGATGTTGAAAGAGCGAGAGAAATTAAAAGAAAATAATTAATTCAGAATGCCTGAAAATGTAGCTTCCTTTCCTCCAACATTCTATCCCAAGTTCCAAAGATGCTTTATGCAATGTTTGGATCTTCAATACGTAGAAGGAAAGGAAAAGCAAAAGAAAATCATAGCAAAAAGATAAAGTGAAAGAAACTAAGTTTATTTTATTTTTTCTTAGTTAGATTAAGAAAAGGAACAAGTATTTGTTACAAAAACCATATATATATATATATATATATATATATTTTGGTGCTCTATTCAGCTCAACCGCTGAGTTTTCATATTCAAACTTGGACCTTTAATTTTAAATTCATATTTATGGAAATTGCACATGCACTCCATACATCCACTTCAAAACCATGATTTCCATTTGGATTGGGACTTTTCAGATTCTAAGGCTTAGATACCACGTTTTGCTGTTAAACCATCTGTGTGGGTGCATGCGTTCTTTGTATGTATTCTTTCCGTCTAAGGTGTCAGTGTATTTTTTTTTTGTTTTCATTTCTTTTAAACACTCCACCATTCACTATTCCGAGCCTAAACTTACCAAGCCAAGTACGTATCGAGCCACATTCGAACTAAGCTTAAAAACCCTGACCACTTGGCCAACCCATTGAGCCTAAAGCTAAAAAAAATAACAAATGTCAAAATGTGTACAAGCTTGCCAAGTTTACATAATAAGTCCACCTCAAAAACAAAATAAACATGAGTCAAGCTCGAATACTTAGGCTTGTATCAAAAGTTTATAATGGGGACCCATGGACCTACTGCTTGAGTAGCTTGCCTATAGGTATGAATTTGTAACTAAAAGTCTGCTACATAAACTAGAGTAAGACTATATGCAACTGATCCTTGTGAAATTTATGGCAATGACAAAAGTCTCATGCACTAAACTACCACTAAATAAAATAAACCAGTTTGACTAAATAAAAGCCATGTAACCATGGCATTATCTCTTGGAGCACAGGGGCAGTTTGATCCGGAGTGCATCTGGACTTACACATACTTAAGAGAAAGCCAGCCCAATTAGCAGCTTTTCACTTACAATCGTCCAATAAATTGCAATTTTGAAAATAATAAAAGGCTCAACGTTCGATTGCATGTTTCATTCATTATTATGATTATAAAAAAAAGAAAATCCTATTCTCACAAATTTTTTATACATAGAACTCTATTAGAATGATGTGTTTTTAACATTTTTGTAATAAATCCTATTGCAAAGGGGCACTGTAATTAATTTTTTTTTTCTGTTTGCAGCATTAAAGGTCATGTTTTGCACCTCAGCTAAAGAAAATGTCTTGTCTCTATTAACAGTTTAATTTTTAAGTGACTGGAATAAAAATTCATGTATTTAGGGTAATTTATTGGCTTGTGATATTATGTTTCCATTGCATTGAATATTTTCTCCTAGGTTGGAGTGGGCGGACATAGAAAATTCCAAATATAAAATAAAGTTAAAACATATATTACACTCACCATTACTACTACTCACAAATTGGCTTCAACCACTGAAAACACTCTTGTTACTAAATGGCTTCAACCATTGAAACAACTATCTATGCTTCTTTTTTTCTTTTTTTTTTTCCTTTCCTTTTCCCCTCATATGGGGGTTCTGAATTGTCATGACTACAAGGGCACACAGCGACCAATTCTCTCCAGCATGTTTTTGAAAGTCCTCCATTGCATAATTTTCTCACTTTTTTCCACTTTTCAGGGAGGGGGTGGAATGGGAAAGTGCAACAACTAAAGGAAGGTACCTATCATTCAAGGTTTGGCAGCCGAGATACCCTTTCAATTTCCTTGATGATTAGTTCCATTTCCTCCTCAAATTGATCATCATCAGCACCTGCAATTTATAATGAATTAGCAGAGGCAGCTACAGGAGGGGGGAAATTCAGTCAAGACATGACTCAACACAAAAACACTGATTGCAACAGAAATTAATGGGAACCAATCGCCGCTGTTCTCTAAACAAAGGCATTATCAATTAGAGAAATGATGTATTTACCTTTTCCTGGAGAGAGACTGCGAAGCAAGGCTAGCAATCTTTCATGATTTTTTGCCAGGATAACTTTTATTTCTCGAGGCTTGTTAGGGTTGGCCACGAAAACCTGTAAGTAAAATAAATAAAGCAAATTATTAGGCGTCTGGACATGTGTGGCCTCTTTACCACAAAATTCATGGCAAGTTATTTATGGAGTAAGATGTCGTCTATTAATTAAGTAGCTAATAGAAGAAAACAAACTAAAGCTTCCTATTTTCTTCATCTTCTCGTCCATTTTCATTTTTGGTTGGGTTGAGGGGAGAAGGTGTTCCAGGTTTGTAAGGGTACAATCCTTCACAATATGAAATGCAGAGATCTGGAAGAAAAACTCTGCACCTTAAAAATGTCAAAAGCAGAGATCTGGATGTTTTTGCTCGAATCCTGCTCCAAAATAAATTTGAAAATAATAGCAAACAGGTAAGACAGTAGAGGAGATGAAACACAAGAATTATCAGTGTAGAACTTTTCATGCATTCATAGAATAAATTTTCATGAAACACAAAATTAATCTACCCTAGCTGGGTAACAACAGACCATCCAGAATTTAATCGTAAGATTAAAACTTTAACCTGCCTAGGAGGCCAACTTTGACAATCTAATTGGAGAATAGATTGATTGGCATGGCTCTGAGGGTCAAGACCAAGGTCAATATTTCAGCATATCACGATATTCAATGACCATTGTATGGCCAAAAATAATCAATTTTTGTCATTATTTGAAAAACCATGCTACGCTCAACCCATCTTACTGCAAAAGGTTAAATCCTTGTCAACACTGCTATCACTAGGGTGGGCATTAACATATATGATGATACATCCATTGGTTGACAATCCGGTATTTTAGGGAGAAAGATGAAGGCTTTGTGTGACACAGATAATATTCAGTGACTATTGCATAGCCAAAAATTACCAAAATAATAATAATGATGTGTCATGATTACCATAAAAACCATGCTCCACTGAATCTAACTTACTGCAAAAGATTTAATTTTCGTCAATATTGTGTCCCTAAGATGGGCATTAAGATACATGATGATGCTTTCATTGGTTGACAATGGTAAGTCAGGCAGAAAAATGACGGCCTCTCTTTAAGGAAAAATATTCAAGTAGGTAGGGTTCTAGCTGAGCTGGATTAAGGGTGAAGAGGCTTCGACAGATAAAACCTAATAAATGAATCCATCACATGCCAATTTTTTGTGTGACCATAAAGTTCCTTTACAATGATAGGCTATGAAATTGTAGCAATCACAAAACATAAAAAATAACAGAACGACCTAGATTAAAGGAGATAAAAGGAGCAAATTAAAAGCCAATAAAATATGTGAAACATATGAGAATCTGAATTCCTATGTTTAACTTAGCCGAATATGTTGGTATGCAGACATCACTGAAAACCATTGCTAATGATACATCCGGACCTACCCATTGATCATGCAAACAAGAAGAATGGTAAAAGCATCAGAGGAAAATACAATATCCAATACCTTCAGCAGTGTCATCATGACTTTCAAGAACTGAACTTCAACAATGTAGCGCTTCATTATATGCGAATTTGGAGGCTCCAAAAGAAATTCCGAGAGAAGCTAAAAATCATTAACACCCTATAGTTTACAGTTATTATAAAGTATAGCAGTCAGAGAGAGCAAATACAATAAATCAGAGAAATGACTAACCTTCAAAGATTGTCTTCTTGTCACATAGTTAGGAGAGGTCAAGAGTTTTTCATATTGCTTGAAGAACTGAAACAACAATAGTAATTGATCAACCAAAAGTAAAAATGGACAATAATACCAAGAGAAATATGAAGAAAGCCATCTTCACTGCCTGCACAACACAGGTGTGCACAATAAGGAATTTGCACACTTCAGCCATTTAAAAAAAACAAGATTTTCAAGAAGGCAAGAACAGTCCCCAATAAATGAGATCCCTATTTGGAAAAATTCAAGTGGAACATATTCTAATCAACAAATATTGAGGGTGCCTAGATTTGTTCAGAACCTTAATGTAAGAAAGATGAAGCAGCAAACCTCATCATAATGAGCAGTCAGGAATTCAGAGACTGCAGTTGCATGCTTGGTAAGCAGATCCTGTGAACATTTCCTTAAGGATATCTCAAAATGCAGCAATACAAATGGGCACCAAATTTAGGACCAAAAATAATTCCTTCCCAAGAAATATAAACTCATAGATCTGACCTTAAAGGTTGAAAATGCATCAGAGGCAACATCAAAGTTAGGCAGCTCCACATATTTAAAGAACAACTCAAAGCTTGGAGACTCCAATATATATCTGAAAAAACAATACAGAAAATTGGAAGGGTGAAAATGGTACTTGCTCATGTAATAAAAATACTGCATGAAAACTACAATTTCCAAAAGAAGCAAGGACTGCAATAGCAATCTCTCCTGTTCAACTCTACAAAGAAACTGAATTTTTGTGTGCTCCATAGTTGGAATTGTCCATAAACGGAATGTACAACTAGGAGAGAAGAATTTCATATGTAAAAAGAAACACAACAGCCACAGTGATGGGTTCTAACTGCATATGCTCTAGTTGGATTTTCAAGCCTCTAATGCTATAATTTGAGGCAGTCTTTCTAATGTCTCACCTTTAGAAAATCCTAGATGAGCAAGCTTTAGCAGCACTTTTAAGCTGGGATTGTATAGCATACAAAAGAACAATCATAACCAACCAGAACACCAACCTTTGTGTTTTTTAATTTTCTTTTAATAACTACCGAAACTTCAACTATTTAAATTTCATTAGCTGGAAATACCACAAATATACAAAACACATCTGCACAATAGAAAAGGCCCTTCCATACTTCTTCTGAAGTCATATATTTATACCTTTCAATATATCCTTCCCTTTAGAAAAGTAGCAAGAGGATTTATCTATATTAGCATCAAGTTTAGCATGAAAATAAGGACCTCCAAAAAAATTACTAATGGAACAAGTAAAACGCATGAGTATCTTACTTCGCAAGAGTAGGTAACTTGATGCATTCCCTTAACATATTTCCACAATTCAAGGCAATTTCCTTGTTGTCATAACTGCTTGAAAAAACATAAAAATGAGTTGCATGCAGAGCATACCACTTAATCAGAACAACACGACATTAAATGGTATCTACGCAGGTAATAAATCATACAAACAGCCCTACTTAAGTTTGTTCATGTAGGCTAAATATAGTTGGGCCATATCACTAACAGTAAACTAAACAAGAATGAACCTCAAAAATAGGGGTTCGCCATTATTAACAGGATGTAAGCATAGATATGGTGGTTAAGAATATTAAATGGCATGAACTGAACTGCTGCCCAGTGTCGGTCTTGTATAAAGCAAAAGGTATGTTAACATATTCATAAAATTGCTAAATGATAGTGATAAAGCTCATACGCGTGTTAACTACAAAGTAACAAAAAAACAATAGTTGCCAAACATTACAAATATTGCTTGTTAATGTTTGGTTGAGGTTTGATGGGTTTAACATGACTATGACTATGATACTATTTAAAAACTGGGCGTCTTATCAGCTTCAGTTGTCTGCAAGACTATTATAAATCGTAATTTTTCATTTCTTGAGTTATAAAGCAACTTGATATCTAAGGTCCAGAAATTCCATTCGCAATTTCTTGCCTTCCCTCATGTAAGCACTTAGACTGCCCCCACAATAGGAGCACATGGAGGCGGCAGAAAGGGACCAATTCACTCATAGAATTACTCTAATCCCATTTGCCAACCTTCACCATGCATGAGAGCCAAAGAGAAAAGAGAAGGCAAGTACAAAAATTAAAGAAAAAAAAAATAGAGAACCTTACCACACAACAAGAAAGTCTAATAACTCTAAATGGGTCTCCAGGTATTGCACACAGCAACAAGCAGAGCCTACCTTTTGCTTCAACAATATGGACCAACAATGAACTAAATCTTTTCTTGCCTGTATCAAAATTTTATTATCATTGTGCAAGTAAAGAAGCTAAATACATGAGATGGTGTTATGGATCATGATAACTTACTTCCCATCCCAATGTAGGTAATTTGTGAATGAAGAGAGGAAGAACATCTGCTTTACAGATTTCAAGCGTCAGCTGTGAAACCTGATCCACGTTTGGTTCAACCTCCCCATCTCCAGAAAGCATAATTCTCATGGTCACAAAGTTCTTCTCAACTTCTTCCAAAGCCTGCAAACATTAAATGAGAAAATGGTTGAACACAGATAGTATCACACTCACAAGTTCCAAAATCTTGATATATGTGGAATACAAGGCCTAAAATTCTAACAATTTATTTGAATACTTCAATGTAAATCGGGAGGCATTGAGCTACAACTTTTTTCACCTCTATTTTTGGCCGACACGGGGCAATGGCAACTATTACTATTTATCAACAATGTGCACTCTCTATAATCTCTCCCCACACTTAATTATATATCGAAACAAACAAATATAGGCATGAGTGCTTCGCCCAGGTCCCATCCAAATAAGCCTTCATCACACTGCCAAGCGCTTCTAAAATTCTGTGGCAAGCCTCTTGAGACAAATTGACAAGCAGGAAGACAATTTCCAATTAAGAATTCTTCTAAAACCTATTAAAAAAAAAGGATGAAGTTGTTTCCCTAACTACAGAGGTATCACTCCTATACCTAGATTAAGGTATTCAGATGTTGATTCCTAAATTGAACATGACTTTGAAGTAGATAAACACAGCTTATGGGCTGTTTGATAAAACTGAAACATTAAGTAGTGAAGAACTGCTGCTGCAATCCTGAGGAGATCAACTTTTAAAATTGAAAACTTCAGAATAATTTTCTCTATTAAGATTAACATTAAAATGAAGATGCTTAGCATTTAGTAATGAGTCAGGTCTGTCCAACTTAAAAACAAATATATAGATCTAAGTCATCATGAATTATACAGTATCAAACACAATTAGTATGCATTGTCAGACACAATTAGCAAAGATTCACAGAAGAGTTAAGAAAGTCAAAGTAATAATTATATTTGGTTTTTTACAGAATACAATGATATGAAAAAAGACAATAGAAATGGTTTGGCCATGTGTGTAGACGAAGTGTTGCTCTAGTAAGGAGTGAGTTGATCCAACTCAAAGGCACTGAAAGGATAAAAGGTAGGCCATGAAATATGTAAACTGAGGTGGTCCGGAAGGACATAACTGCATTGGAACTAACTAAGGATATAACTCACAAAACGGATCCAACGACACTGAAGTAATGTGGATTAAGGCTTGTTGAGTTGAGTTGTTGAGCATAATGACATCGGAACTAAAAACAAATAATAATCTCCTATGATTAACGCAACCTAAAGTCATAAAAATACAAGTCCCTAATTCCATTTGCAAAATCTTTGGAAGTCAGAAAAACAAACTCAGTAGTAATATTAGTAGAAAAGGCTCATTTTCCATGTTGTATGGGCTTTTAAAACTTTATTGATATGGTGGGATTCACCAACATCATAGATTATGATATTAGGATGCACCTTGGTAGTCATGGCACATATTAAATCTTCTTTTGTGACAGTAAGGTCACAAACTTCCCAAACAAATTACCTAAAAGAGTTTATTAAAATGGCTAGAGATCTCAAATATGACTTGTTAACTCATTTATACATCACATACATTTACTAACAAAAGTTTTGCAAAGAAAATTCAGCAAGTATAAGTAGGAGAGTTATCAACAAACGAAAATGAAAGCCTGGGTACTCAATTCATAGTAATATTCATCTTTAACATCAAGGTAATTCACCAGCCAAATTTCCCAAATTTAGCATTGGTCCCTGTCAACATCTGCTTGTTTCCATATCAATATATTTAGAATTATAGAATGTGATGAGTGTTTCATTTTGGAATATTTTGATGTGAAGTGAATTTGGAGTATCAATGTTAATAATCCTATGGTGCATCCTATTTACTACTATATATTGTTGATTGTGCCACGGTGATTTTACTACTACATATTGTTGATGTGTGGCACAGGGAGAATTCGTTTATGGGCCTTGGCGTGCCAGAAGTTGAAAAAAGTGGACAGTGTTTCAATGTACCAAACCAGGCTGTTTGCCCAAATACATGGGCCCTTCACATTTGAAGAAAAATGGTATTCATGTTCTTGTCTCTATTATACAAATTTTGTTCATGTTTTTGTTCTATTGGCATTAAAACTATATATGCAATGCAACCACATGTTTTTCAAAGAAAAAATAGCAGCAATTTCATTCATAATTGAGAATTCAAAATATTGTTGGGGGGATAAAGTGCAACAACTACTTGATTAGAATTTCAGAAGATCTTTTGAGATAAATCTAATACAAAAGATTCAAAAAAAAAAAAAAAGTCGGAGGCATTTATTTGATTGAAGACTACAAGTGTTGGCTGCTATGTGGCAACAAGAATGAAAAGTTGAGAAATACACGATGACCATCATGTGATGACCATCATGTAAAAGGCTCTGTCAGGCTTGTATCTTTGTAAGTTTAATATAGGTAGTATGTTGAAATTGACGTTTTCTTTTTTCCTAAAACATATTTTTTATTTCCTAAAATAAAAAAACATGGATGAAGCATATTTATTTGCCAATTTTACAAGAGGTCGCAATAAAGGCAAGAGGTCTATGGTGTATTTCAAGCATCCATTTTAAATCATTTGATCATTGAGGGGTATGTTCCCAAAATTTATCTTCAAATCCATTTAACATGTTTTAGGATATTAATGAGAACTTCAAACAGCCCCTACAGCTCATAGCACAAGGTTCTTGGAAGCTACTATTGAAGCGATTACCATGGTTTAAAGTAAAAATAAAAAATAAAAAGTTTTGTTATGACTCGTGGAATCCATCTCTTATTCTCTGTTAGTGCAGTAATTGAAAGACATAAATACATCTAACTTCTTGTGCCCATCATGGTGTAGCAGTCAACCTTCCTCAACTTTCAGACGTGTATTCAGTACCCTACGCATTGAAAATTATCTAATCAACAGTGACAAAACACCATAACTATTCAGTACAGGGAATTCTCCTTTTCAACATGAAAGAAAAGGGTGTAAGAAGCAGGCAAAGTCAGTAACGAAATATCAACTAAAAGGCTAAAACCCGCAGAACTATAACTGCTTGCAAATGTTCAATGCACAATGACACTACAAGTGCAAGAAATGATTACTCACACGTCTACTTCACTCCAGTGAAACTCTTGACAAATTGACAAAACTACACAATAAAAGTTAGGAGCATTGCTAGCCAAAAAGAATTTCCCCAAATTCATTGTAGCACGTTAGGTTCCCTGCTCCCTAACATTCCAAAAACAAATGTATTTGTCATTCTCCACTATGAAAACTCTAATCTCAAGCATTATCCAAAAGTTCACAAGAAGGGATGTTGCGGAATGGTCATCCCTGCTAATCAAGGGTGCTATGAGGCTTGGAAAAGTAAGTTTTTTATTATTATTATTTTTTATTTTTCATGAGCTTGTGTGGGTAGGGTTGTTACGAATTACAATCAGAAGTATTTAATGTTAGCTTTTGTGCTACATTATCCAATTAACATTGTATTGGTGACAGGAGTAATCGCATCCGAGGATGTAAATTATGATTGAAAAAAAGTCCAATTAACAAACCAACCTGTGTTGTAATATACTCAATTTCAACCTCCGTATAATAATTTGAGCAGATCACCATTTAAATTGGACAATTTGTGAGAACTCAATTCGCACTATATATATATATATATACACATACATATAGAGAGAGGTGGGGGTAGGGGAGAAGGAAGGAACCTTCTTGAGGGCTTGAACCTCGGCGACGGTTTTGGTGTCGAGGGCCATGAGGCTGTCCCTGATCGCTTTCACGAGCTCTTGTGGGGTTTTAGGCCTCGAAGGCTTGAAGAACGAGAATGACATTATTGATCGATCAAACTCTCACTCTCCCTCGTCGTCGTCGTCGAGGCCGATGAACTGGATCGCGTACGGAAGCTGCACTGCCAGGAAGAAAGATCCTCCAAAGTCCAAAGAGGGGGCTTTATTTGGCTCCAAGCTTTTTCACAGTAGTAGACACTGTAAATAAATCGCCTTCTCAGGCAAATGTATATACAAACTGTATCGAATGTCATAAATAAATAAAGTATGGGCAAATTACACAGACCTGCCCTAAACATTTGTAAAAATATAGAAACCTCCCTCAATCATTTCAAATTTACAATAGCCTCCCTTACTTTTAAATTTTATTAACAAATTTCCCCTTCGTCTAATGTTGGGTAAATGCCATTAACAAAAGTTGTTAAAGGACAATTTTGCCCTTAACTTTAAAAAGATAAACATAAAAAATATCTCACTTTTCTTCTTTCTCTCCATTCAAACCCACTCACTGCCAGCAATCTTCTCTCCCCCGTTCATTTCTCAATCTTCTTCTTCATATTCAACCAAACCCACCCGCCACCAGTAATCTTCTCTCCCTATCCATCTCTCCATCCATCTCTCACTCTTCATTCTTCCTCTCAAGCCAAAACCACCCATTGTTAGCAATCATCTATCCTCATCCGTCTCTCGCCCTTACTTCTTCCTCTCTGGCTAAACTCACCCACCGTCAGCAATTTTCTCTCCCTGACCATCTCTCACTCTTCCTTCTTTCTCTCTGACCAAACCCACCCAAATCCTGAGCATGAAAATAACAAGATCATGACCCAGATCCCGACCAACAATCCTAATCTTTATATATATATATATATATAAGGGTGCACAAATGACTCGACCAACCCGAGAACCGAACCAGACCTGACCATTTTGGTACAGTTTGGTCTGGTTCTTATGTACGTCAGTTTAGTCCTGATCCTGAATTTTAAATAACCGATCATTTCGGTTCAGTTCTGGGTTTAGACAATACAAAATCGAATTGAACCAATCTAGACCCAAACTATATATAATTCTTTAAAATTATATATTTTATATATATTTATGTTACATATCTACTGCCATTGCACGCATGTGTTATATTATGAGAAATATGAAGCTATGTCAGCGATGTGGGAATAGTTGAACAATATTTAAGCTACCAAAATCAGATCTAAAGAAAGGCAATGAAGGCGAGGAAAGGGATGAGAAATGACTATGGCATAAAAGGAAGAGACTAATTTTCTTCAAAGTTATCTCTCATTTTCTTTCCTTCTATTCCTATTTTCATCCACAAATTGCTTGTAAATGCTTAGTGTACTAAATAAAATAAAAAATACAGTAATTAATAAATAGTCAGTGTCATCAGTATCATTCCCTATAAATATTATTACTAGCGTGGACATCGGCATTGAAAGGTATTTTGTTAGAATTCTTGTACAATTATAATTATTCATGGAGTGATTTCAAATAACTCAACTCATAATGTTATTTCAAATTAATAAGCCTAGCACTCTCAAATCCGCTCTTCAAGTCATATCACAAGTATTGCATTGAATAAAATGTTATAATTGATACAAAATCAAATACAACCTCAATTTTAAAAAGGGCTAATTACAGCAATAGTCCCTATAGTTTTCACTTAGTATTCATTTGGTCCTTTTAGTTCCAATTTCGACAAA
Organism: Euryodendron excelsum; assembly: GCA_033060915.1. Classification (NCBI taxonomy): domain Eukaryota; kingdom Viridiplantae; phylum Streptophyta; class Magnoliopsida; order Ericales; family Pentaphylacaceae; genus Euryodendron; species Euryodendron excelsum. The sequence continues at coordinate 3,671,490 of CM065387.1, read as the reverse complement.
TTTACCTTTTAATTTAGATTATTGTCCATAATTTATCCAATATAAAATGCCTGTCAACTCGATGGACGGAAAGTAATCATGTGCTGCGCACGTGGCTACTTTCTATGAGCAAATTACATGTAATTTCAGCCCTCTTCTCTCTTCCCCCTCCCTCTTTCTCTCCTGCTTCTCTCATCCCTCTGTTCACTCTTTCTATCTTCGACTCCTTATTTATCTACTCCACCCCCAACCCTTTCCTGTCCCATCCTCCACCACATTACTGGCCACCCACAGCATCTATTGTCACCCTCCATCCTAACCCCAACAACCCAGTGCCCCTTTTTCTAAGTAGCACCATGCCGCCACCCCACCACTTTCCCAAAATCCTAACCCATTTCCATCAGCGCCAGCACCTTACCACCACCTTCCCGAGTGCACTCAAGCTCCATCAAGTACTAATACATATACTTGTAAACATATATATGCATGTATATGTGTAATATAGAGATGGATGAAAGAGGGGCATACATAAAAGAATAAAATATACAGTATTAAAAGAGACTCAAATGCAAGGGTCTTAACTACATCATTATTGCCAGAGCCAAATCTTGAAAGAAGTGAGGCACACAGATAAGAGTCACTTGCTGATCAATTGAGCCTCCATATTCAATTAACATAGAATACTTATCATATGATTGAATCATTATTTTACTACTTTAGCATTTATAGTCATCATTTAGTAGTGATATCAAATATATTTTCAATAATTTTTCGTTTTTACTCTATGAACGTCATTGTGAAAATTTAAGCATATTTAACCTGGACTGGACCTGATTGGAACTCAATTAATAAAGCATGGAGAAAATGCATTAGGATCTCTCCATAACAATTTTCTTGGGAAAATTTTACATGACCTGAGAAGCATCCAACCCACCAAAGCCATAACCGATGAGTATCATTCTTTCATGTTGAGGAAGATATGCCATGAAGTCCGTCACTAGCATGAACTAATTAGAAATTGAAGGGATATCATCCACCTACTTTGGGTTGATCCCAGAAATAGCAATTATCTCTAAAAAGTAGGCGAATTTTGAAAGTTAATGACATCAATCTTCACACTCACTATTCTCTAAATGATTAATTGAAATGTAAACAATATGTAGAGAGAGAAAAAATAGACCACACAAAAATCAAGCCCAACTAATTTTCTCTATAAAAATTAGACCCAATTTAATTAATTGGGTCTGGTTGTGTATTTTTTTCACGAAATGCAAGAGATAGTGGGTCTACTTCTTCCATTCTTACTTCTCTATTTCACTTGTTATCTCCTCATATCTTTCATCTCGTCTTCCTCTCGTCCACCCCCAACCCACAACCTCACCACACCCCTTCTTCATCCGGCACATGGTCACTTTCCGTCCATTGAGCGGACAAGCATTCTTTATTGGACCAATTAGGGACAAGATTCTAAATTAGAGGATAAATTTATTGAAATTGAAATTAAAGGGGCCAAATCGATACTAAGTAAAAATTACAGGAACTATTACTGTAATTAACCCTTTTAAAAATAGATGTTTCTACGAAAAAATAATTAATTGTATTGGTTTGAAATCTAAATAGAAGTTTCTATAAAACCTAATATAATACATTGATTTGAAACTAAAAAACCATTACTTGGGCTTTATTTTTGTTTTTTTAATTTCCCTTTTCATTATTTATGTTCTTAATAAAATAAACTCAATCTTTCTTAAGTGGTGGCTGAAGAATTCAAATTCCATTTTGTCAATAAAATAAAACAAGGTAAATAAGAAGAAATGTCTTAATTGGTCGAGTTTACAAAAATAAAAGAAATGATTTGATTTACCGTATGTTTAGATATTAAATTTGTGAATAAAAATAAAAAAAGTATTTTAATTGGTTAAGTTTAGAAAATAGAATAAAATTTCAGCAATCTCATTTCTCTCTCATCTCTCTTATTTATTCTCCGAGACCTCTCTCTCCTCTCCGTCAATCCCCACACCAGATTTCATTCGAGATACATACTTCTATAAGCGTTCATGTGTATACATATAGATTGATATATATATATAAACATAAAATAAAATTATATATGTAAATGAGAGGCCATGATCGGATAAATCGGGTCCTGCCGGACGAGTTGATACTAGAGAGCTTCCGGCATCTGGACTCGAAATCGAGCCGCGATGCGTGCTCTCTCGTCTGCAAGAGATGGCTCGACCTCGAGAGGCTGAGCCGCGACACCGTCCGAGTCGGCGCCTCCAACAACCCCGACGCGCTAGTCAAGCTGTTGGCTTGCCGGTTTGTTAATGTCAGGAACTTGTACATCGACGAAAGACTCTCCATTTCTCTTCCCGTTCAATTCGTAAGTTTCTTTGTTTGTCCTTGTTTTGATTCAATTCGGAATTGTATGGTCTTTGTAACTGTTTTGATTCGTTTGTTTGTCCTTGTTTTGATTTCAATCTTAGAATTCAAAAGTTTTGCAAAGATCGTTAGGAATTATAGGTTGCAATTTCTGTCAATTTGGGGTATTGGGGCTATGTGGTTGAGTTTAGGGAAAATTGCATTTGGATTTTTGAAGATTTGGCCCTGCTCTGGGACTCAGCTGAATAATTTAGAATTCGGGTGAAATGTCGTCAAATAGTAATTGAGATGAAAAAAATTTGGGGCTCTCCAATTTCAGCCAAATCGTTGGAATTTGAAAGGGACTGTGGATGGACTGGAGCAAATAACAAACGTCAATCCACAAGCGCCCAACCATACATAAAGTTGGAACTGTTCCTAAAACGCAATCAAGTTCCCCCAAGTGAGCAAGCAGCTTGAGGAATTTTGGTTGTACAACGAATATGAATATTGGGTCACTGATTATCATCTAATTAAAGGATTGCAACTGGAAGAGGAATTTCGTGCAGATGAAAGCCATTTTTACACTCATCCATATATTCTCTTAGATTTTCCACTTCATTTTTTCACACTTAACATAAATAGTTTTCAAATTCAGCATGAACCTGAAAAATTATTCGAAGATTCTTCCTACTTTTGTTTAACAGCGATTCTTGCAATTATCCTTTAAGAACTGCATATAACTTTAAACTAGGCTGAATAGTTGGTAAGGTTTCTAACTAGTTTTGAGTGGATCTCGATTTTATGTTCACGGAGAAGACCAAATTTTTCTATTTAATCACTTCACGTGATTTAAGTATTTTTTGGGTAATTTGAAGTCATTTCGACCTCTGGTCCAATCAAAAAGCCAAAAAACAGGCTGAAAACTGAGTAGCATCAAACCAATACCGTCAGCCTAACTGGCATGACTGCAACATCAACAGCAGCAGCTATAGAAAGCAGTATTGCATAATCATTAAAATAGAAAAAATCAGAGCAAACAATTTCTGAATTTTCTTGTGGAATTAGAGCTCTGAGTGAGCGTGAACACCCTCACCAAGTGAAATGGAATACACCCAGCTTCCTTCAAAAAGAGTCTTTGTAGCAATTTAAGGCTGATTGAACTGTAGCAGGATTGATAACAGAGGCAGATATCCCCCAGCTCATTAGTATTCTTTACCTTTCTCCAGCTTGACATGCTGTCTCTGACGTCCTTTTGCATCTCTTCGATCACACTGCAACCTCTGTTTTGTTGTATTCTTAAATTTTTTTCTATTTCTCTCTGCGCAGACATGGTCAACAGAAACTGCCAGGGATAGTTTTCTTACAACGTAAATAAATCTCTTCCCTCCCACAGTGCTGGATAGCCCATTCTATCCCTGCATCCCACTCTTGAGGTTGCCTATTTATAAGATTTCACTCTATTTATATATGCTTCCCATATTCTTCTGCAACATAGCATAAAGGGAAAGTTAGATCAACTTCTGAACTCCATGGGTGTAACCTATCTTTGTTACCAAGCTGCCTCTACAAGGCATCTAAAGGACATATCCCCATTTTGGTAGGTTTTAGAAAACCCATGTTAGATGATTCTTACTTTAGATTGTTGGGTTTAAACAATAATTCAACAAAAAATTTAAAATTTAAAAATTCTAACTAAATATTCAAACAAATATTAATCAACCAATAATATGTTGTAAATAAATACAAACAATTCAAATTATAAAGGAAATAGAGAGAAGACATACGATACCAAGATTTATTGTGGTTCGATTTCAACTCCAAAGTCTACTTCCACTCTCCAATGCGCATTCCTTTAGATTTTTCTCCACTATATCCAAAGCGTAGATACAACCACTAGCCTTTTAACCCAGGCGTTAAGTCCTCCTTTATAACTAGTTTTTTTCACAGATGCTTGTCATACACCTCCCGCTAGTTTTTACACAGGTGTTAGTCACACCCAACATCTAACTATTTCTTCTAACTAGTCTCTACCTTACAAGAAGAAAGAATAAGAGTACAATTACTCTTACTTACAAATAAATTCTCTCAAAGAATGAATATGCCAATGAAACTCTCAAAACATTACAAGATAAAAAACAATTAAGCTATCAAAGACTTTGTAGCTCAAGGTTACAACCAAGAAGAATGAATTGATTTTGATGAAACACTTGCACCCGTAACTCGACTTGAACATATTAGAATGTTGCTTACATTTGCATGTTTTAATAATTTCAAACTTTACCAAATGGATGTTAAAACCGCATTTTTAAATGACTATATTTCAGAAGGGATTTATGTTGAACAATCTTCTGGTTTTCAAAATCATAATTTTTCAAATCACGTTTTCAAACTTATAAAAGCTTTATATGGTTTAAAACAAGCTCCTAGAGAATAGTATGAAAGATTAAGTAAATATTTTATTGATAATGGTTTTTCAAAAAGAAAAATTTATACTACTCTTTTTATAAAATTTAAAGATCACGACATCTTAGTAGTGCAAATATATGTTGATATTATTTTTGGTGCTACTAATGAAGAGATGTGCAAAGAATTTTCTAAATGTATGCAGGGAGAATTTGAAATGAGTATGATGGGAGAGTTAAATTTATTTCTTGGACTCTAAATTAAGTAATCTAAGGAAGGCATTTTCATCAATCAATCTAAGTACATAAAGAATTTTTTAAAAAAGTTAAAATGGAGAACTTAAAGCCTATTGGGACTTCAATGGGTACTACTATACATCTTGACAAAGATGAAAGCTGTAAGTCAATAAATGAAAAGAAATATCGAGATATGATTGGCTCATTACTTTACTTAACTGCTAGTAGACCTGATATCATGTTTAGTGTGTGCATGTGTGCTCGATTTCAATTATGCCCTAAAGAATCATATCTTACTGTTGTCAAAAGAATATTTCGTTATCTATTAGGAACACAAAATATAGGATTGTAGTATTCTAAAAACATATCTTTCGACTTAATTAGATATTTTGATGCTGATTATGCTGGTAGTAAAATTGATAGAAAAAGTACTAGTGGCATGTGCCAATTTCTTGGACACTCATTAATCTCATGGTTTAGTAAGAAACAAAGTTCGGTTGCTTTATCCACTGTTAAAGCCGAGTAAATTGCGGCTGAAAGTTGTTGTGCTCAAATTTTATGGATGAAACAACAATTAGAAGATTTTGGATCACATTTTGATCATATTTCCATTAGATGTGATAATACTAGTGCTATTGACTTGTCTAAAAATCCAATCCAACATTCTAGAACTAAACATATTGAAATTCGACATTATTTTATAAGAGGTTATGTTCAAAAGGGTAATATTGTTCTTGAATTTGTTAACATTGATTATCAATTAGCTGATATTTTCACAAAACCCCTAAGTGAAAATAGATTTTGTTTTGTAAGAAGATAACTTGGTATGTCTAATCCTATTATATAAATACATGATGTTGTTGAGTTTTTGTGAGAATGACAAATAATTCTATTCTCCTTTTTGTAGGGGGAACATATATTTGTTTACAATGTTTCTTTTTGTTAATGACAAAGGGGGAGAAATATAGTGTTTCTAAAAGAGATTAAGATGTAAATTGACTCATTAGGAGAAGTTAAGTAGTGAGGGAGAGATATAATTATTTTTTGATAAAATCTCGAGATTATTACTACATATATGTTTTTAAATAATTAATGGTTGTCATCATAAAAAAGGGAGAGATTGTGAGTCTCAAGTTTTCATGATGATAACAAATACTAATCAACCAATAATATGTTGTAGATAAATGCAAACAATTCAAACTATAAAGTAAAGGAGATAGAGAAAAGAGAATACGACACCAAGATTTATCGTAGTTCGACTTTAACTCAAAAGTCTACGTCCACTCCCCAAGGCTCCTTGCTTGAGATTTTTCTCCACTATATTCAACTCGTAGATACAACCACTAACCTTTTAATTCAGACGTTAGTCCTCCTTTACAGCTAGTTTTTTTTAACAGATGCTAGTCACGCCATTCCAACTAGGTTTTACACAGGTGCTAGTCACACTGAATCAAGTGATCTCTCACTTGAACTAGTTTTTGTATAGATACTAGTCACACCCAACTCCTAGCTATTTCTCCTAGCTTGTCTCTCCATTACAAGAAGAAAGAATAAGAGTACAACCACTCTTACTTACAAATAAATTCTCTCAAAGAATTAATATGCCAATGAAACTCTCAAACATTACAAGATAAAAGATAATTAAGCTCTTAAAGACTTTGTAGGATGAATATCACTTTGATGCACAATCTTTTATTGTTGTTGATGTTCTTGAGTACTCCTCAAGTATATCTCTATTTATAGATGAATATTAAAGGTTGATTTGTAGCTTCAAATGAGTTTCTAGCCGTTGGAGAGCATTTAAAACAATTATGCCAGTTGAGCAAGCTGCTGTCGGATTTGTTTTTAAATTTCTGATCAGATGGCTTCACTTTCATATTTATTTTATCCTTAATAACGTTCGAATTTGAAAATGGATATAATAGAAAAGTTGTAGACATAGAAGTCAGCTTTTCATAACCTTAAGAATCAGGTCGATTCAATGGTCAGATCAAAAGTTATGATCAAATTACTCGAACTGTCTCCCAGATGGCATATTTGAATTTCTGCACAGATGCCTTCACTTCCAGCTCACTTTTCACCTTCTTAACGTTCGAATTTGAAATTTTTCTATTACAAAAACGTTGTAGATATGGCAGTAATCATTTCAGAACTTCAAGAATGATAGCCTTTGAATAGCTGAATCAAAAGATATGAGTGAATTACTCAGACTGTCTCTCAGCTATCATTTTTGAATTTCTGCTGCATTAAGTCTTCTTTCACCTTGTGTTTCACCTAGATAACATTTGAATTTGAAAATTCATATAACTTGTCAAATGTATATATGGATGTTATCTTTTTATAACTTCAAGAATTAGATCATTTAGACTTCTGGATCAAAAGATATGGTCAAATAATCATGACTGTCTCAAAGCTGTCATATTTTAAATTTCAAATCCAATAAGTTACCTTCCAACTATTTTTCGTCCCACAAAACGCTCTTTTTATGAAAACTTCATAAAACACCATAATTAGACGTCTTCTTTCTAATGCTATAAGAGTCAGATCAATCCAATGGTTGGATCAAAAGACATGGACAAAAAGCTAAGGCTGTATCATAGGATGTAGTTTCATCGAATTTCAACTTTAGAAGAAAATTATATCCTCTAATTTTTTTTCCTTGAATCAAGTTTCCTTAAAACTTAGATTCTCAAGGATTTAGATATTATTTTTCAAGTCTTGATCACTCTTTCAAGTGCTTCATAATCCTGTAAAACTTTATTACATCAACTAGATCAAGGATTAAAAGTATTGAATATATTTAATCAAAAAAATATTTATAAATCAAAGTAAGTTGTCAATTAAAACCACATATAATATTCCATATGAATAAACTTAGGGCTAACAATCTTTCCATGTTTGATGATGACAACCTTTGATTTATTTACCTCATAAAATTACTTCAAGTAAAATAAATGTTTTCATAAATATTTCAAGTTTAATGGAGAAGTAATAAAATAGAAAGATTTATAATCCAAACTCTCTCTTAACCAATGTATGTTCTCTTTAAACTCATATATTATAGAATTCAATATCAATTAATATATTTCTCTCCCTTTATTATCATCAAAAAATAATCATGAATAAAACTAATAAAATTCTATAGAATGTAACGACATATATATTCTCTTTTGTCATTTATAAAAATATATTCAATGTATATCATACATGCAAGACATATTCAATTCAATACCAAACATGCTTTATAAATCACAACATTTTATATTTTTGCCCCTTTCAATATCAAGAAATGCATGAAAAAAAAAAACATGTAATCAAGTATATATCACAAATCAAGTATAAGTAAATTCATAAATATAACTTTCAAAATATTTCAAAGCATGTCACAATTTTTTTTAATTAATAAAAAATAAATACACACACACACACACACACATATATATATTAAAGTTTTCTTTCTCTATCATGTAACATCAATAGAGTAACATACTTTACATTTTTCTTTTATCATTAAGCGTAGGTTGGCAACGTCATTGTCATTCTCATCTTCATTAGAGTTGCTTTCTTCCCTATCACTCCTAGATATCACCATATTTTTTTCTTTTGGCCTTCTTTTTTACCTTCTTGAGCATTGGACATTTGGGTTTCTTGTGGCTGAGTTTCTTGCATTCGTAACACACAATAGCATCGTTCTTTGAGGACTCATTTTCACTTTGCATTTTTTTTCTTAAAAACCTTTTGAATATCTTCGTGATCATGGCAAGCTCCTCATTATCATTGCTAGTTTCTCCATCATCATAAATATCATTATTTTTAATAGATGATTTCAAAGCAAGATCTTTCCTTTTTTTTCTTCTCATCTTCATTACCATTTATGGTAAGTTCATGAGTCATGAGTGAACCCAATAGCTCATGTATGGTAAGCTTTGTGAGGTCTTTGGCTTCTTGTATGGCGGTAACTTGTGGCTCCCAATTCTGTGGTAGACACTTAAGAATCTTTCTCACTAATTCAACATTAGTATAAGATTTGCTAAGAGATTTTAAAGTATTTATAATATCAGTGAATCAAGTAAACATATCGGAAGTAGTTTTATTAAGATTCATTTGAAACAATTCATAGTTGTGCACAACCAAGTCAAATGTCGATTGTTGGCCCTCATAAAGCCAACAATCTCCCCCCAGCAATGACCCTACTACTCGAACCCGTGACCTCGCTCTGATACCTGGTTTTGGATCAAACGCTTACCATTGTACTAAAAACAATTGTTGTTAGCTAAGGCGTAACTTTATTTCTCCATCATCATAAATATCATTATTTTTAATAGATGATTTCAAAGCAAGATTTTTCTTTTTTTTCCTTCTCATCTTCATTACTATTCATGATAAGTTCATGAGTCATGAGTGAACCCAATAGCTCATCTATGGTAAGCTTTGTGAGGTCTTTGGCTTCTTGTATTGCGGTAACTTTTGGCTCCCAATTCTGTGGTAGACACTTTAGAATCTTTCTCACCAATTCAACATTAGTATAAGATTTGCTAAGAGATTTTAAAGTATTTATAATATCAGCGAATCTAGTAAACATGTCGGAAATAGTTTTATTAAGATTCATTTGAAACAATTCATATTTGTGCACAACCGAGTCAAATGTCGATTGCTGGCCCTCATAAAGTAAACAATCTCCCCCTAGCAATGACCCTAGAACTCGAACCCGTGACCTCGCTCTGATACCTGATTTAGGATCAAGCGCTTAGCATTGTACTAAAAGCAATTGTTGTTAACTAAGGCGCAACTTTATTTCTTTATATCTTAGCAGTACAGAGCCCCGCACTAAAAAGCAATTGTTGTTAGTTAAGGCGCAACTTTGTTTCTTTATATCTTAGCAGCACAGAGCCCCGCACTAAGTGGCAGGTAGACATGAGGGTTTGCACCTTATAAGCGCCACAGGTTGGCCGGTCATGTACTTCATGTGGGTTCCCAATAAGACCCAACCGAATTAAAAGTCGATTGTTGGCCCCCATAAAGCCAACGCAGATGAATACTGTTGGCCTTTGTTGTCTTTTTATTGGAAAATACCAAAACTGAATGGGCAAGTTGAGGTCAGATTCTGGTAATGTTAATATCACTTTTTCTGTTTTTGAAATTTTAGCGGAAAGATGTTACATGCGCATGATGATGCTTAAGACAAGTCCTAGTTGCTTGCTTGTTGATATTGGCTTTAAGATTAGTCCGTAGACTTGGGAACTCCAGTGGCAGCATCAACATACAAATCTCTGTGAATGAATCACTTTCAAAATGCTGTGTGTTTATCCTTTCAAACCATTAATTCTGTGGTTTCCTGCATATATTATTTTGTAAGAATCCTGATATATTGGAGCATTGTTTATAATTTTTGTCTTTTGTTATTTGGCTACTATATTGGCCACTTGATAGAGTTGAAATCTTGAATTCTTGATGGGTTTCATATGTACTTCTGAAGGTAGCAAGATACACCCTCAAAGCTATATTACATGGGCTCTTCTAAAATGTATGAAGTATCTGAGAATGGGCACTTGGAATCCGACGCTTGGGCAAGGGTATGGGTAGGGGTAGGCATATAGGATATGTGTTGTTAGACATTCACCTCAAAAAAATATTTAGTAACTTGAGTTCACCACATAAGTGTGCATAAGGGTCCCATATTATGCATGAAATGCTCTTTGACACTTTGTAAACACCATTTTATCCTAGAAAATAACAGAAGTTTACTAAAAAAGATGAATAATTTTTCATATCCCTGTGTTTTTGGACATGGGAATTAGGTGAATGTGACGCTTAGACTCATACTTCCACATGACACCGAACCCATGTAACATAGGTTCAAAGTGTGATCACTGCTGGGTCTAGGCAAGCATTGAGAGGCTTGGAATTGTTATTCATCTTGGTTTGGGGTGAGATGGAGCAGAATGCCATAAATAAGGCTTCAAGCAAAACAGGAAAAAATAAAAATTCAGAAATAACAAGATGATTACATGTATGTCTTTGTAGATAAAAAGGTTATCACTTTCACTATGCTTTTCATCTACCTGATTTCTCTCATTTTGCTCTCTCTTTTTATTGTCCTCTAAGCCACCAGTTTGCTTCCAAATTATTATTAATTAGAAAGAAGTAGAAAAAGCATCAAAATTCCATAATCATAATTGTTAAATCTGCTGCATTTTTTCCTTTCCTGTGGGTGTGATGAGAAGAAGTGGGTGGGGTGGTGGTGGTTTTGACACTAATGCATATTGAGTATGCCGCAACCTTTGATCCCAAAGGAGGTGTCATTAGTGTAGAACCAGTCTCTAAAGATGTAAACTGAAGAAGGTGAAAGGCCATACTTATTTTGTTCCTAACAAAGTTGGACAAACATCCCCACTTATAGGAAAAAAATTGTTGGACAACATCCCCAACCAGCAATCTTTGAAAAAAGTTATGGACAAAAAAGTTAGTGGTGCCCATCACATGTCGGACACGGACACATCGAACGTGCAAATCCATGTCCTAACTTTTTTAGTTTATTTTTATTTTGGACACGCCCCGGACACGAGTGTCCACTTTTAGGACACATCTGAGACATGGCCAAGAAGAGTAAGGGGACTCAACCTGTACAGATCTGGTGCCTCAGGAGTTCCACTCTATTCTGCTTTTTTATTTTTGTAGACTGCTGATGCTGGTTTATTTACAAGACTCTGCTGATGCTGTTTTATTTACAACAGTGTACTCGTGCACTTGGAAACTGGTGCTATTCTTTTATTCTATCTTTTGCTCTTCTTTTGCTTTTGGAAACCATGCTCTTCTTTGGTACAGGAAGACTATTGTATAATATTATTGGAAATGTGGATGTTTTGGTGATCTCCTTGGCCCAAGTGATTTTAATGGGCTGCTGTTTATAAAATTTGGACATGACTAAACATAAAAGAAAAAAAATGTACTAGAAAATATTTGTGACATATATAAATATAAAAAATATTTTTTGCCATGTGCCCACCGTGTCTTGTATTGCATTTTTTACAATTATTGCATCAGCGTGTCATTTTCGTGTTGGACATGACACGCGTGTCCGTGCTTCTTAGGTTACTTGCAGTCGTAGCATCAAAATGAGATGTTAGAAGACAATGTGGAATACTTTTGGTAGTGTTGAAGTAGGTAACAAATTGGATCATGTTTTGAAATCAGTTCCCCATTTGAACAGTCCATTTCTCTTGGCAGATGACATAGTTTTGTCTCATGGTTCTACCACATTTTGAACAAGATGACTTAGATTTCAGACCATCCCTTGATGTTCCACTGTATCACAACAAAGTATTGGCTGAGACCATGCTTAAACCAAAGCAAGACTGGTGTTCCGTCTCTTTTTTGGCCAACTTTCGACTATCATATTTTTAGTGCTTCCATTTTCCAAAGTTGGCTCGGTCTTGGCTAGTACTTCAGAAGGGTATCTCCACACTTTGGTTACCTTGCCATTTAGCACAATCTTATGTGGATGGTATTACTGTAGTGAACAGTGGAGTAGATCCCACTAAATGAAAGTTAATCTAAGTTTGTTTATTTATTTATTTTTATTAATTCAACTATCACTTTCCTTTTATTTTGATATAGGGCCAGATAAGAACAATGTATTGAACCTCATAGGAAATACAATTGAGAGAATTTATAAAAAAAAATGATTCATTGTGGAGAGAAAAAGAAAACAAAGCATTCTGGTGCGAGTGCACTGTTTCATTGCAGGGAAAACGGTCCATTGGTTATGTATTTACTGTTTAATTTTCCCTTCACTTCTTTTTTAAGTTTCTTTCATCCAATGTTTATAGGAACTTATTTCTTAAGGAAAGATGTAATTGAGCTTGCTACGATCTCTCTTTGATAACTACTTCACTGGGCTTGTACAATTCTTCCCCTTATGCAGGGAAGAAGACGTAGTGGTGATCCATCTGCACTTTCATCTCTAAAGTTCCACTATGCAAATGAGAAAAGTGGGTCTGAAGATAGTGAGATGGGGTCGTACTGTTTATCAGATGCTGGTCTGGCTGCTGTGGGTGAAGGCTTTACAAAACTTGAGAAGTTGAGCCTTATCTGGTGCTCTAATGTCACAAGTGCAGGGTTGAAATCTATCGCTGCAAAGTGTAGTTCCTTGAGATCTTTGGATTTGCAGGTGAACAACTAGCTATCAAGCTTGAATTTTTTCGTATTGTACCACTTGATGATTTGTACAACTTGTTTCTCAAAACATTGTTAATTATTTGAGCAGTACTCCCTATTATGTTGTGTACATGTAATAGTCCATCGACTTAATTAGAGCTGGTTTTTAAATACTGTAATCTCCTCAACTGACGTGGAAGCTATTGTTCCATGATCAATTCTGTGTAGGGGGAATCTAGATATGGTGACATCCTGACACTCAGGTAATTTAGAAATGGGCTTGGATTTTTATTATCTCTGCTCCATGTTTTAATGGAAGAAACAAGAGCTTTACTAGCTTCCTCTCTGCTTCTCATCGATGCCTTAGACCACCATAAAGAACGCTCTATTGGTGGTAGAGGACTAATGGGTACATGTGGGCTTTACATGGATCTTGGTTGCATAGCGCACCCCCTTTTTTAGAATTTGTACGCTGTGGGAATTTTTGTTGTGCCATTAGGCTGTCATTAGTTCTTGATGATATGTAGTGTGACGGGAGGTTAACTGCAATTATTACGGGAGATGATTGAGCCGGCAGCTTTTAATGATGATTTCTGATTTTATTTGACTAGATACATTGCTTTCTGCATTTGAGTAATGTGGGTGGTGGAAAGGATGAATATTAGTTGCCATCATATTTCCCCCCTAGCAAAAGCCACTAGCAGGTTTTCAGCTTTTCTGTCTCAGATGATTTTGGAGACCACTATTGCAAGCTATTCTGATTGAGGTGCTGTCTTAGAGTGGAGGGTTTTGTCATTGGTATGAGAGCTTTTAAGGTTTATACATTGTTTGTTTCACAATAAATCCACCTTCTCATTTTCTTGATGTTTCATATGCAATGCACATCATCAGTCACTTTGACAAATGTCAGTTTTCAGTGCTAGCGGATTGTTGATCTACCTTTGGCTACTTCTCCAGGAGTATATGTGCAGTAGGTAATCAATGTGTGATTTCGGTAATCAACTTGTGATTTCTGCAATAATTACTTATTGCAACTCAAACTATCTCTAGTCCTCATTGGTGTAGTAATTTTCTATTCTGAGCATAGACGCACTTGAAGGTTTAATCATTTACATATGCTGGCTGGGCAGCTTCTGTTACATATTGACACTCATCTTTTGGCTATTGGACAATATATGTTACTTATATTTCTAGAATTCAGAAATAACAATGTTGCTGGTTTGAGTAAGCAGAGCATTGCCCTGTGTGGCTCATAGCATTAGTTGAGTTATTCTGGTTGAATATTCTTATTATTAGAGTGGGGTTTATGAGGACTCCGCATGAACATATATTGCATTCGCCAAGCTACCCCTAGTGTGGTTCTTTTAAGGGAGAAGCTGCTATCTAGGATAGCTCCTAAGCCAGTTTAGTATGACTGGACAAAGTGCTGCCTTTTCATTTGGGAGGCCCTGCAAGTGTCAGATTTGTGTCCTCTATCAGACAACGAACTTCAAGTGTTTCACAGACACACTTCCACTCCTACTTTATGGGAATGCAGAGAAGGGCATTTGTATCCTTGCTTTTTTTGGGGTTCTTTTCTATGTTTGTATATTATTTATCTAAGGGTATAGAAATAAAATAAAAAACAATTTACCTCTGTGTTCTTTTTCTTTTCCTTCTCTTTCCTCTATTCAATCCCTAGAAATCTAAGTTACAAGCTTCTTGTTTATGCTAATGTATGTATGGTTGTGTAGGGGTTTGTTTTTATTGTAATGGAGCTAGCTTTTTACATTGTAGGTTTATTTTGACTTTTTGAGAAAATAGCTCATTTTTTTTTTTTTTTTTGGTACTTTTCCTTTCTTAATGTATGTACTTCTGTTTTTGAAATTTGGAATTGTATTTTGCATCTTTTGGCTTGTGGTTTAACTGACCACAACTGTTAGCACTTGTGACTTGTTAAACGAACCACAAATTTCATACGGCAGAAGTTTCATATGAATCTTCCATCTTTTGTCTCAAGATTGATTGATATGTATGTCTAGGCATGTATTGAGACATTACTGCTCCAGTTCATGCAGAAACAAACCATTGAGATCCAAGTTGGGTTTGGATTGGTTGCTCTCCGTGTACTGTCTGCGTTAATTCTGCTCCTGCTCTTTGTACATGTTAGGTTCTGATGCTTACTTTGTTAGTATCTAGAATACACCTTGGGATGCTTTTCAACTTGCTGCTTTATTCTATTTATTTGCTTCATAATTCGCAAATATATGTCATATATTTTTCTCAAGTTAGTCTGGTTTTTCTGATTTCGCTTTAGATCCTTTGTTTTCTCGCTAGTTTTGTTGGTCAAATATGCATTTAAATTGTCCCCACAACTTCTATTCTTCTAGTTTTATTAGGCCTGTACGATGCACGGGGAATTTTTTATTTTTAGGTCTATTAATTTTGTTGTAGTGGTTTCATATAGAGAAATGAGACATAATTTTTTTCAATTTTTTATAATCAAATGAATTGTGTAATGTATATTATTTTCATAGTTTTATAATTATTAATAAGTCAAGCATTTGAACTTATGATTGAAAATTTTAAGAAGATTAGGAAGTTACTTTTCATTTGAATTTAGTAGATATATTGTATATTTGTATGAAGATTACTTAGTTTATATAGAAGTACATGTATGAAGATAATAAGTATAATGATTCAAAAAATAAAGATGATAGTCAATTAGTAATATATATATATATTAGGAAAATAAAAAAATCATATGAAGCCATGTGCTGCTGCCACAATGAACCACTTGTTGTAACCACGGCAATAATGGCCTCCTTTTCTATATAGTGTATAGATGTGAGTGTTGTCCTAAGTGCAAAACTTAATGCACTAACTAAAATCTAGATGTTCACTTTTTCCTTTCAAGGGTTGCTATGTTGGAGACCAAGGTCTAGCTGCTGTTGGTGAATGTTGTAAGCACCTTGAAGATCTGAATTTGCGTTTTTGTGAAGGCCTGACAGATACAGGGTTGATTGAGTTAGCCATCGGTTGTGGGAGCACTCTAAAATCTCTTGGTGTTGCAGCTTGTGCAAAAATAACTGATGTCTCCTTGGAAGCAGTGGGATCTCATTGCTCATCTCTTGAGACATTGTCATTAGACTCAGAGTTCATCAACAACAAGGGGGTTCTTGCTGTGGCAAAAGGATGTCGACTTTTGAAAGTTCTGAAGTTACAATGCATCAACGTTACAGATGAGGCACTGCTAGCTGTCGGCATTTTCTGTTCATCATTAGAGTTGTTGGCTCTTTGCAGGTTCCAGAGGTTTACTGATAAGTCAGTAATTCTTCCCTATTTTTTTTTGCAAGCCCTTATTATGATTTTGAGATTAATCTCAGAATAATCACTTTATTTTCTCTCTCTCTCTCTCTCTCTCTCTCTCTCTCACTTCGGTTGTTTCTTTAAGATTAACTGTCTTGAAATAAGCTCTGGAGCCTCCTAAAAATGTACTTGTTTTTCATGCTCCTTCATGTTATGGCCTCTATGAAGACATTAGCAAGGAACAAAATTTTATATGTTTTTCCATCGAGATGGCCTAAGAGACCAAAATGAAAAACTAATGGAATAATGAAATTCTATTGTTTCTATCTGAGTACACTGGAACATAGTGAAGTGCACTAAAATACAGTGCAATATATCGAAACAATAAGTTGTATTGACATGAATTTAGACCTTGTCATAAATGTTGTACAGTTTTTATTGAGAAAAAAATATAAGAAAAGGTTGTATTTTGCTATTAATATTTTTTATTTCTAAAATGTTTTGGAAATGCTTCCAAAATGTCTTTGTTTCCGTGCTTATCGAGATGACATGCTGAAACAAAATTTTGATACTTGGACATTAGAGGCTTTCCGGAAGGAATCTCAGTTTAAATACTTGCTTTAAGCATCTGCCACTTTAGAAGCGTATGCTATTAAAAGAGGGAGGGGGGAAGAAAGAAACATGAACCGTTGTTTTCTCTCATATTTTAAAGTTTCCATGCTTGTAGTGGAGAAATTGACATTATTAACATCTTTTTCCGGTGGTTGTTTTCAATATGTTTTTGCATAGAGATGCAACATCTGACCTGGGATTTGCTTTGCTGCTATATGGCAAAAAATATGAGATATGGGCCTTCATATAATCATTCTGCTTCTAGTAACATATCCAAATATCTTATTTATAAAAATAAAAAATAAAAAATAAAAAAGATGAAGGAGGAAAAGAAGAAATATCCTTTCAGCATACTCATTTGTATTTTTTCTGTTTACGTATCCAGGAGTCTATGTGCTATTGCAAAAGGGTGTAAGAAGCTGAAAAATCTTACTTTAAGTGATTGCTATTTCTTAAGTGACAAGGGTTTGGAAGCAGTTGCAGCTGGTTGCTCTGAACTTACACATCTTGAAGTTGATGGGTGCCACAATATTGGCACAAGTGGACTGGAGTTCGTGGGAAGATCTTGCACGTACGGTTTGTCGTCATTGGCTTATTTCTTAGTTATCAATTTCATTTTCTAGTAACTGGGTGAATGCGCTTATTTTGGTGATTGTTACTAGCTTACAGCTTAATCTGATTTTTCTCCCTTCTTTTTGCAATTTTTTTTTTTTTTTTTGAAATAGACCCTTCAGGAAAGAGAAAGGTTGATTTTTCATTTTTTAAAAATATTTCATTATATTTAATAAATCCACATTTCAGAACAACTTCAGAGCAATAGATATAATTGAGCATTGTTTTGTCACGTTTTCGTTCATTTGTTTAATATAACCATTGAAAAATGAGTTGGGGAAGAAAGAATATAGGATTGACCAGTAAGGATGAGAAATCCTTGCTAATTTGATTATGGTGAGATGAACAAATTACCCCCCAACACACACACCAAACAAGGAAAAAGAAAAAAAAACTGTCTGCACCCATGTAGAACCTGAAGGGATTTTTAAATGTTCCTTCATAGAAATATCAAGGAAGCCTGTCTTCGCCAATGAATCCACCCCCTTGTTGGCTTCGGAAGGCTGTTCTTCCAAGTTCCCAATGTAGACTGCTTTTGCTGCTGCCAATATCTTTCCGTGCATGTCTATATATATATTAAAAACATTGTGGCCTCTTAATTCCTCCTTCATGCCCTTACATTGACCACATTAGTTTCTTTAATACCGAATATGTTCAAGCTTAGGTTTGTATGAACTAGTGTTTCCATGGTTGGAGTTGCAAGTATGATCGCATCACCTCTGGCTGTAAGCATTAATGAAAAAGCTAAGAAGCTCTGACCTTTTCCTTATAATTTGAGTATGTGCGTAGTTGGGATATCAAATGGGTTGCAACCTGACATTTCATTGCTGGATGGATATGGGGGAGGGGGAGGGTGGGTATACATTGGGGTTAGATGCCATTCCCAGTGCTACCCCCCAAAAGTCATGGGTGCTAGCAAGGATAAGACTGAAGGCAGACGTAAACTTCTGCATAATTTGATAGAGTGGCTGCTACCGGATCAAATCTGTGTGAGAATGCTTAACAGCCCTATACCACCACACTAAATAACGGCCTATACCACCACGCCAAGTAATGGCCCTTTTTCGGATTTTTGTTTTTTTTTTTTGGGGTGGGTGGGTATTGGGGTTAGATATGAAGCTTTTTTGGAAAGAAATGCGTAAATATATTCATATAAAATGTTTTTTTTTACTTCCCCTTCTGAAATAGTTAAGTCATGCTATATTTGGCTTTGTCTAATTATCATAAGTTCTCATGAAATTCTTCTGGTGGTGTGTATCTGGTAATACTTCCTTTGTGATATAATTATGGTTCTTGATCATGTAATGCAGACGCCTTTCAGAGTTAGCTCTGCTGTACTGCCAAAAGATAGGTAATTATGCCCTTTCTGAGGTTGGCAGAGGCTGCAAAGACTTGCAAGCTCTTCACTTGGTAGATTGCTCAAGTATTGGGGATGATGCCATATGCAGTATAGCTTCAGGCTGCAGGAACTTGAAAAAACTTCACATTCGTCGATGTTATGAGGTATTCATTTTGCCTAATCTTTCCTGCTTGCATCACTTGTTTTAAAATTAAATCTTTGGCTATGACCACGATCTGATAGTTGTTTGAATTATATTTTTCAATCATTTGCATGCCTCAAATCATGTTCTTCTGGGAGTGCCTGATCTATCTGATAGTTGTTTTCTGCACAAAATATGTTACTACAGTTGTGTTTTGGGATGAGGGTGGAAACAACATAGTAGGAGGAAGTCATATTCATATTCTGGACATCGCTGGTGGTATAACTGCTGCGAATAATGTTCTTCTTATTGTTCAGAGATATTCCTTCCCCCATCCAGACTTTCTAATTTCTTTCGTGATACAATATTTACCACGCTTTGCTTGTGATGTATGGCGTTATTGAACTGATAATATTTTAGTAAGTCTTTGACCTTCTAGATCTGATATTTTATTTCCACATCTTCATGGGGAGTTGTATATCTTCCAAAATGTCTGTCATTCCTAATCCGTACTCTAAATGTTATTACTAATCCTTACTTTAAGTGACTTAGATGTTATTTTTTCTATTACTCAAATCTGAAATTTCAAAGATGTGCATATTCTTATGACATTATGCTTCAGTTATTAATTTACTTCTTATTTGTTGTGCCTTTTATAGGTGGGGAATAAGGGAATCATAGCCGTTGGTGAGAATTGTAAATTCCTTACAGATCTTAGAATTCGGTTTTGTGATCGGTAAGAATTTATTTTCCTTGTTTTCTCAAGAATTGCAGATTTCCTTTCACTTTTTCCCCCTCAAATAAGTAATTTATTATATCTGCTGAAGTTCAGGCTGCAAATGAACCAAGCTGTTCAGTAACAGTTTGGTATTCATCTTGGCAGCGGATTTTTTTAGGCTCGTTAATGGAATAAACGAGCCAAGGTGGAGCCCTATATTCAAGATCTTTTCATAAACAAGCCAAGCCTGAGCAGGGCTAAGCTCCACTCAGCTAGGCTCATGAACTCAGGCCTATAATGGTCTAGATGTATTTTGTTTGTATCTTTATATCCTATTATTTTATTCAAGATCACATCTTGTATTTTTGTTGAATTATTTAATTCATCTCCTACAGGAAGATGCAGCGTTACATATATCTTTTATCATTTATGTGGAAGAGACAAAGTAGTCGTATATGCTAAATAAATTAATGGATTATGCAAATCATGATGTAGCCAGCCTTGGAAGACAAAAATGTCTCCAATGCCTCTTGGTATTATTACTTTTCGATCTTTTTAAATCTTCAGTTAAATGATAACATAACAGGTGTCATAAGTACATAATATCTACTCTTTACTTGGAGATGGGCCGAGCTAGTCCCACAAATTACTAAGCTGTCCGTGACCTGAGCACAACAAGCTAAGGTCTCCTAGGTTCATGTGAGCTCGAGCTGAGCCCAATACGAGGCAAGCCAGAACAAACTCGAGCCCTAGTATGAAGTATTCTACTTCCCAAATAATTTAGCTTTCTTTGCTAGGGTTATTATTCTTGTTTGTTTTTCTTGCACAACTATTAAGTGTTGCTATAGATGGCTGAGAAAAACTAAATTTTGTATGCTTCTCTTTAGAATATATGGTTTCCTTATAGGATTAGTTTTCTATTATCTATTACTTGTTCACCACTCCTTTTTGGCCTATATATGAGGACTCCCTCTCAATGTAATACCTTATTATTTCAATACAATGCATTATGATACTAATATTTTATTCTAGGGTCTCTCTCTCTCCTCCTCTCTCTTATTATTCTAACATGGTATTAGAGTCACCGATCTGTGACCTCTTCTGAAAGCAACCACACCACGCTTCCGCAATCAATCTAGGTTTTTAATCAATAAGCTCTTCATCCATTTCAGTGCGCCTCCATGCGTCGATTTCTGGCTGCCCATCAATGGGCCCTTCATCCATCTCAGTACGCGTCTGCTTCTGGCTTTTAATCAATGAACCACTCATCCATCGCTTTTGTTGAAAACAACCTTACTTTGCCACATGTCCGCACACGCCGTAGTAGTTCTCCACACACCTTGCATGTCTAATCATTGAGCCTATCTGGATCATCGTGGCTCCTCTCTGGATCATCTAGCTCCTTTCTCGTCTGTGAAATTCTCTTGGCCTATTAAACTGTTGGCATTGTTCATTGTTTTCATGACATCGTTTCTAAACTCAAGTTCCTATCTTACTTACTTGACTTTGAGGGGCAATGTTAGAATATATGGTTTCCTTATAGGATTAGTTTTCTATTATCTATTACTTGTTCACCGCTCTTCGTTGACCTATATATAGGGGCTCCCTTTAATGTAATATCTCATTACTTCAATATAATGCATTATGATACTGATATTTTGTTCTAGGGTTTTTCTCTCTCCTTCTCTCTCTTATGATTCTAACACTTCTCAACTAGGAAGTACGGACGCACCGTTTAGGGTGCCGTATCTGTGTTGGACACATGACGGACACACATACTCCTTGGGCATGTCAGAACATGTGTCGGACATGCCAATTGGCGTGTCCAATATTTTTGTTGATATTTTTTTTAGTGGACACGTTTTAAGACATGGCAAGATTGAAATGATATTATTAAAAGTATTAAATGGAGTCGAATTTATAAATTTCAAAACTTTAAAACACCAAAACATAAAACACCCAAATTCAATTCTTCAATTTCTTAACTTGTTAGTTGTTATATTATAATTGTGACCTTATTTAGTTGTTTTCATATTGTTTTTGGTGATTTATGAATTTTATGCTCATATACATAACAAATAAAAAAATATAAAAATATATTTTTTTGCCGTGTCCCTGCCGTATTCGTGTCCTCATTTTTTGAAAATGTTGTGTCCATATTTGTACCCTTGTCCGTATCCGTGCTTCTTAGCTTCTCAACATGGGGAAGTTGAATTCTAATTTAAAGTGTGATGCTGTCTTACCCTTTACTTCTTGAGAATGTGGTGAATTCTAGTGGCAGAATTTGATTTTCACCGTCCTGTGGAAAGCTGCTTTTATTCCTACCAAGGATGAGCTTTGGTGTAATAGATAGTGGTTGACCTTACTCTCTTATAGTTTGTTTGCTTAATATGATTCCTAGGAGTTTGTATGTTTAGCTGTTTAAGCTTCAAAAAGGATGTCAAGGGAGCTATTTGCTTTCATTATTTATTGACCTCTAATTGTTTACTCTTTTTATTTATTGATTTACTTATATATTATTTTTGTTGTGTGTGTTTGGTTGCTTTTGTGGCTTGGTTTTTTTTTTTTTTTGGGTTGGGGGGGGGGGGGGGTGGGAGGGGGGGGGGGGGGGGGGGGGGGGGTGGGGGGGGGGGGGGGGGGGGGGGGGGGGGGGGGGGGGGGGGGGGTGGGGGGGGGGGGGGGGGGGGGGGGGGGGGTTGGGGGGGGGGTGGGGTAGGTGGGGGGGGGGGGGTGGGGGGTGGTGGGTGGGGGGGGGGGGGGGGGGGGGGGGGGGGGGGGGGGGGGGGGGGGGGGGGGGGGGGGGGGGGGGGGGGGGGGTTGGCGTTCAAGAATCAGTTTTGGTTACAACCTAGGTCCTACTCAACCAGAAAGGAAAAAAAAGGCATTGGTTGTGAGGGTTACGACATGAAAATATGCAACGAAATTTTCACAATGACTTTCTATTTTATCTGTATTGTTTGAGTGGAAGTCCAAGGTTCCTAGAAATAATATAAACGGTTTGTTCAGTGGTTTCTTTCTTTTCTATTGGTTAAGGTTTGTGACTGAGGATACATAATAGGTTATCTTAAGCTGCCGTCTTGTAAGCTGTCGCTTCAGTATTTACTTGGTTGTTGATGATTGTGGGATTTTACATACTATTTAATTACAGGGTAGGGGATGAGGCACTAATAGCTATTGGTCAAGGCTGCCCCCTACAACATTTAAATGTTAGTGGCTGCCACCAAATAGGGGATGTGGGAATAATGGCAATTGCAAGAGGCTGTCCTCAACTCACTTACCTAGACATAAGTGTTCTTCAGGTATGGCTTCTTTTTCTCAACTCACTTACCTAAATGTTACATTATTTTTGAAGTTCACATTGGTGGAGGGCATTGTTGCACAAAACTGTGATGTGATTATGTACTTTTTCAGTATGTAATCCTCCGAGGGAGCCACCTTTGGGCAGTAATTTGAAGGGTCTAACACTTGGACTCTCTAATGATGGAATTTATAAGATTAAACCTACATTTAGTAACATTATAAGTTTTAATATTTGTATGGAAGTGAGATTTTGTTGATTTCCATTCGGATATGATGTGACACAAAGTGCATTTTTGCTTCTTTTCTTTTGTTTATTTTTTGTGGACCTTGTAGATATATAGGCCATGTCTTTTAGCTCTTGTTCTTTGACAGGGTTTCACACCCTTCAGGGCACCTTATCTATACACTTACGCTCGTGTGAAAAATAATGACTAAATTTGTAAGACTAAACCTATATTTAGTTACATTTTTCGTTTCAATATTAGTGTAGAATTGGAACTTGGTTTATTTCACCATGGTTTTTACTGGTTGGTTTCTGCTTTTTTCATCAAGATATGCCAACCGATCCATGAAGTTAAAATCTTGCTTAAAAGTTTCAACATAGATTTTAGAAGAGTTGCAATTATTAGCCTTCTTGGAGTGAGTTCTTTTTTTTCTTCCACTTGTTTGTTCGCCTTCTTGGAGTTCTTTCTTTCTTACTTCCTGTTGTCCATTCTTTCTTTCTTGTTTTTGTTCCCTGAAGTTTTCATAAATTCTCCATCATCTCGATTTATGTCCCTGCACTATGGTAGTTAGAGATCATAAAACTGTTAGACCATGTGACTCATGCAACCAGATTTTTGCCAGGCTGATGTTTACTCTTTGTATTGAACTATGACCACATACGCATAGTTTTGGAACTTTTAATAAAAAAATTAAATCAATTGAAGCTTCAATTATGAGGTGTGGAGAGACTCAAAAAAATACATTTTCTCATGTCTCAAGTTGAAACAATGGCAGGATTTCCGTATACTAATTTTTTTGTGTACACACACTCCTCTCCGTCTCTTGGGAAGACCTTAATTATTTGCAATTTCTCACAAGGATGTTAAAATAATAGGTGGCTTTCAATATTATTATTTTTCGCATTAACATTCCCCCCCCCCCCCCCCCCCCCCCCCCCCCCCCCCCCCCCTCCTTTCTTCTTTCTCTTTTTCTTTTCATCCTCTTCGCCTCGCTTTCATTTCCTTCTCTTCTTTTATACTTCATCTTTTGGCTGTACGTTGACCATTGCATAGTTGTTGATATCAGCTTATGTCCATAATTTCCCCGGTTACCATTGCTATTCGTGCTCCACTTTGGCTTCCTGCTCTGTGTGGAAAGTGAATAGTGGAGTGCCACCAAGAATACCTCGTTTCTTCTTTCTCTGTGTGGGCCTAGTGAGGTTAACCATTTTACTTTTACCTGTCATGGCTGTTTTGAAATACTAGAAAGAGATGCGTTTTGTAAAAGCCCTGGATGAACACATTTTTCCCTAGGTCGAACTCTATTAAGGTTACTCTTGAAAACTCTTTTGTCTGTTTATTTGTGGGCAATCTTTGGGTGAGGGAAATACAAACTTTGATGGCTGGCATATGGATTACTGGAATGGCCATTCCAGGATGATTTTCAGTCAATTCTTTTTTGTATGATATTCATTTTCACATCTTCTATTAAGATGTTATTTTGTTAAACTTAAACTTTTTGAAAGGAAGCAAGCTCTTTGCTTAAGCTTTTGCTTGTCACTGGGTTTACTCAAAGGTAAGAGCCTAAGGTCAACTGCTGCCCACCCTTTTCTCTTCTGACAACTGTTTGCTGCTCCATCATGTTTCTGAGTTTTTCTCATTATCCCTTTTCTACTCAATCCGGAAACAAGATCTGTTTTTGTTGCCGTGTCGAAAGCCAAAAATAAGACTCCAAGCTATTTTAAAGTTTCTCTCTCTACTTTATTTATTTATTTATTTTTTAATCCTAGATAAGCACTTGTAAAGAGAGAAAAAAAAAAAAACATATTGTTTCTGAATGCACCCTTAGTCTATGTTATTTTTCAAGTGCTCTTAATAAGTATTAAGACAAAGTTGATGTGTGGGTTGTGCATCAAGAAGTATTAGAGGCTCCGCTATAATATTGGTTTTTGAATTTTGAGAGAAAAATGGTGTTGTCAACTTGGGGTCCTCGCAGGCTTCTTTGTGGCGGCAGTGTTGTCATCACTCTCTCTCTCTCTTTGCATACCCTTTTTTTTCTAAAAGTGTTGCATTATACTAAAAGAACTTCATCTTCCATTTTTTATTTTTACCAGAATCTAGGGGATATGGCAATGGCTGAGCTAGGTGAAGGTTGTCCCTTACTCAAGGATATAGTGCTGTCACACTGCCGTCGGATAACAGATGTAGGTCTAGCCCATCTTGTGAAGAAGTGTGCCTTGCTTCAATCTTGCCACATGGTTTACTGCCAGGGTATTACCGCAGCCGGGGTTGCCACTGTGATTTCTAGCTGTGTCAACATAAAGAAGGTCCTGATCGAGAAGTGGAAGGTTAGCCAGAGGACTAAACGGAGGGCAGGCTCCATCATCTCCTACCTTTGTGTTGACCTTTAAACACCCGGGAATGAACACTCACCTGCTGATGTGGACACAGTTCCATCAACCTCATCTGTCCAGTGGGTACCAATTGAAGGATTGGCCCAAATTCGGAGCTCAGTCTAGCACTCGTACGGGGATAAGCAAAGCATGTTTCTTGTGTTGATTCCCGTTGTTTCAATCTGTCTGTTCTCTTGTATGTGCAATTTTGTAATAAGGGTGGTGTTGTAGGAAGTAATAGCCAGTTTACATGAATAAGGCCAAGGGATTTGCTGCTCTGCTTATACAATTATCTGTTAAACTTTTGTTTTTTTGGTTGGGAGGAGTTGTTGCAAGCAAAAGATTATTAAGTTTTAGACAGTGCAATGTTGTAAAATTTTCTTTTTAAGTATGTTTTGTTCTGAAGCGTTGTAAGCTTCCTTCTTATAACAATCCTCTTCTTTACCTTTGTGTGAGCAGCAGTTTGGTTGTAATCGAAAAATAGCATAATTTGTAGTATTCTTCTAATGAAAATTATGTTATAGTTTACATTATTTATGAGCTTCCAAACAAGGCCGAGCTTCAGCCATAAATGGAGATAAGAGCATTGAAAGACAAAAACATGATCAGTTATTTTCCTAGGTTTGCCCATCATCTGACAGTAAAAAGCCAAGCAGAAATTGCATTCAGAGTCCCTTGCCTCCAAGCTCCATCAATACAGATGGTAACCAGTCGGCAGCAATAAAACCATCTGGCCCTGGTTCTTTTAAAATTTTATTTATTTTTTGTTCTATGAATGCAAAGTCCATTTGAAAGAGCAGATTTTGATGACGCGAAAAAAAAAAAAACTAATAAATAGTTAAAAATGAAGAGCTATATCTATTTAAAGGAAAGACGAGTGATAAGGTTGGTCCAATGATAGGGTTTGCATTTTTTGTTTTTTCTTCGATATCATGTGTTTTCAAAAGTAGTACTCTTATTTTTTTTTAAGGGTGAAATGGTGCTTACAAGTTAATATGGAGCATAAAATGTCCTGTCATTAATAGTTTTCTCGGTCAGCCTCTTACAGGAGTTTTGGTTAGCCCTCACCAAATTAGTCCCCATCATATGATGTATAAAATAAAAATTGATATTTCAAATTATAATAAATTTGACTACTTATTAGTCATACGTTATTTTACAAATTTAAAAGGGATCATGTAGTGTATTTAGAATAAAAGAAAAAAAAACGACATATCTTTTAAGCCCCCAAAAAAAAGAGAAAAGGGCAAATAGAGTATATTCCAATTTACAAGGACTAAATGAGTAAATAGTTTTCTTTTCTCAAGTTGAAGAGTTGTCCACTGTCCAGCATATTCAAGTGGTATTCCAGATTCCAGATGAGACCAAACGGCGTCGTTCTCTATTACCCAAAAACATTCATTATTCGAGAACCATCAACCCTTCCCTGTCCCGTTTGTCTCTCTCTGTGTCTTTGGGGCTTTTCTCACAATTTCCGTATAATATATCTATATCTATATGTATGCATATATATACTCACACACACACAATAGAACTCCTAATAAGCGTTGCAGAAAAGCCATGGCCGGTGGCTGTAGCATCAGAGCTCTCTGGATCCTCAACAATCACGACGTTGTTCTCTTCTCCAGGTTGCTATCCTACATATACATACATGTACTTGCACATTATATATATTCAGATGAAATCCTAGGGTTTTCATTCATAGCTCTGTTATGGTTTCTCTGAAATTGCAGTGCTCATTTCTCCATTATCTTCCATAATATTTTCCTTTCCATTAATGCTCATCATTTTCGTTTGGATCTTTGTTCATGTGTGGATGCGGAAACATATTGAATTTGATTTTTGATTTTCGTTTATTGTGATTTTGTAATGAGCGCGAACAGGAGGTTTCCGGTGGTGGAGAGGCGGTGGCGTGCGGCTTGTAAGATCGAGAATGAGAGTTCTACCGACGATAATCTTAAATGTGCTGTGCTGCCCTTCCTTCCTACTGATTCAGAGTTGGCTGATGCCTTTGTGGACCGCAAAAAGAGGTCATTTCTGACTTAAGATTCTGTTGCTTTGACTTTTTTTTTGGTTTGGTCTTAATTATTATGGCAATGATCATATACTCAAACACGTAATTATGTTCGTACTAAAATCAACAGGTGAATTTCCAATTTTAGTTATATTTGTTTTAAGATATAAGGATCTGTCCCCTTAGCACTTGATTGTGCTTGAATTGTGAGCATTACGGGATGCTGATGCTAAAGTAATTTGGTGATGGGTGGTGGGAATTCAGCTGCAAACAAGTATGTTGTTTACTCAAAGTACGAAGTATTTTCTTTATTCTGATTAGTTGCGGAGCTGATTGTTCTTGCATCTTTGAGTGTAGATGATTGAATCTTGTATACTTGAAATAATTTAATCCTCTGGGAGTTGCTGTGATAACTTCAACTATTTATTCTAAAGAGCCTTTCCATAGTTACCGAAAACTCTAAATCCCTGCCAATATACTTCTGGATAACCTTCAGAAACATGGTAAACTTTCGTTTCGAAACAGGGAATTGAGCAATTCAAAGGATGCAAAAACAAAATTCCTACTTATTTTCTAATTGTTATTCTTATGAGAAAAAAATTCGTATGTGATAATCTAAAATATAGGAAGATAGGAGTTCTGGCAAGAGAATATTTACAAAAGGGCCATAAATGATTAGGAGATCTTAATGGATAATGTTTCATTAAATGTCTTATCATTAATATAATATCCTTCTACATTATGACACATATTAACATGACCCACTTACATGACTAATAACAGTCTTGTTTTTCGTTCACCTCCAGTGCATAATTTATGACCTCTTTTACTTATAAGCTGACAGATCGAGTCCTTAATATTTTGTTTTTGTGCTCTCACTTATTTATTCAAATGACAGATGCATCTCTGCTAGCTGTTGTAACTCAGGTTCATACTCTCAAAAGTTGCATTACATTTAACAGAACTGCCATTGATGATGACATGACCTATGTTTGTTTTGATTTACAAAACTATACGATCTAGTAAGGTAGCATAGTCAATGTTTTTTGTATTGGTTGGTTACAAGTCACTGTATGTTTTCATTATTTTCATTTGGTGTCCTCTTATTTTCTTGGTGCATGATAGTTCATCTTTATATAATTCTTCTGATGATCTAATCACTAATTTTGTTGCCTATGCATAGGGAGGGGTCTGCTCGTGGGTTTGGCATACGTGTAGTGCAGTCAGCTGAAGGGTCGGATTCATGGGTTGATGATCCAATTACACGTCATATTATAAGCTTATATATGAACAAAGAAGAGGAAGGAGAGAATCATCTATTGTGGCCATTAATTTTGCACATAAAAAGCCATTATTGCATCCTTGTTTTGCCTTTAGTTGAACCCTGTCATCTAAAAGCATATGCGAGAATATGTAAAAGATCTAATTGTGGAAATGCTGTTGGAGCAGATGGAAGTGTATCTTCCCTACTTCTTGATCTTCCATCCATCACAGGGTATGGTAAGTTACATGCATTGTCATTCACGAAGTAGAACATATCTCTTGCAATATCGTCTAACACCCACTCTCGCCCATCCTCCCCCCTTTTCGTTCTTAACTGCATCTTACATGGATGGTGAAACTTGAACCGTGGTATGGGAAATTCATTTTCTTCAATTTGAGACTGATTTAGCGTTCTTTCTATTTACATGCAAGTATGCAACATACATTTTACTGCTTTTGGTCATCTTCTCTGAGTTGTTACATTTATATGTTTGTTCCTTAGGCTTAGTCTATAATAGTCTGGCTCCTGAATGCTGAGAAGTAAATTACTACTGTCCCATGCTGGACTGATTGCTTCTGCTGAGTGTGTTGTGACTTTGAGATCTACTTACTGCGTTTTGTCTGTCCTCTCCTTGGTTCTGATAGGCATTTGAGATTACATGGAATAGGCATCTAGGATTCTCCTATTTTTTTGAACAACAAAACAATTCTGAAGCACCTTCAGCACATAAAATCTGTCCCCATGCCCTCGTCCAGGGAATTTTTTCGTCTGTTTCTGCTTACAAGCAATACTGGTTTTTTGGTTTTGTTTCGTATGTTTCAGCTAGATGTGGTAATTAGAGTCTGTGATATCTCCAGACTCTCTTTGTGGTTGGCTACTGTTTTCTGAATTATTCCAGCTTAGACTTTCAAATCCTATATGGATCAGTGAGTAATTGTACTTAGATCTGCTGAGCATTCTGTCGATCTTGCTGTAATACTGAACCTTGAATCTGGTTAAGTGTTTGTCCTGGAGTGTAGTTTTTACCTGGGTTTGAAATATTGCAAATGAAACTGTGACCACTATGGCTGCAACCTGGGGCTCTTATTTCATTGTGTTTGTTGGTCATCAAAAAGTGGTGGTCACTATCTTCGGTTGGGCACACCTGACAAAATGTGTATGTGTTAATTGTATGGCGCCACTTGTTTGAGTTGGCCTCCCTTAACTAATTCTGCAAACCCTGTTTAAAAACAAATCATCTCCTTCTGTATGGATTGTGTGCCACTTTTCATTAACCATGATTAAATTTTCCGTGGTTTATTAAATTAATTAATTTATTTTCTAGTTGTAGATATACATTCTGATTAATTTAAGAACAGTCTGGTAATTTTTTCATCTATTTCTCTTTCTCATGGTCTGTGGCAGTGTTGCTCTAATATTGCTTGCACAATCACTATGTCTCTTTTGATCTTTCCTGGGTTTCATGCTTCAAAACCACCTTCTCACTTTTTACATTACTTGAGGATGATGCATTTTCTCTTTTTGGCCTGTGTAGTGTATGATTTAGTTTGTTAGTTCAGTATCACTCATTAATGGGCATATATAATGTGTGCATGATAGATGTTGACTTGTGTCTTTTTCCATGTATAGGGCCTTTATGGTGGCACATGCCGTAGGTGACATAGTTACAGGGGAAGTTCCAGAACCTGAGGTGGTTGTTAGTGCTTCTCCGTCAGTAGGGGGTTTGTTGGATTCCCTTACTGGCAGTATCGGGATTTCAGGTATTTCTGCAAGAGCAAAACCTGTAGCAGCGCCAGTTTCAGCTTCAACCACTTCGAGCACTGCTGTGAGTGGAGCCATTGCATCAGATGCTCCAAAGATTGGTTCAAGGCCCCTGGACAAAGATGCACTTCGAACTTTTATTAGTAGCTCAATGCCCTTTGGTCGGTACTCTTTATTATGGTATTTCTCATCTCAAATTTTTTAAACATTTACTTATGTTGATTAGCTTTTATTTATGTAATGGCTATCTCATACATTCTTGTCTGTCTTATATATAGGTACACCCTTGGACCTCAGCTATTCCAATATTTCTGCTATTAAGCTTTATGGCTTCGCTTCGTCAGATTTTCCTCCAGGAGACAGAAAGCAGCCTGCATGGAAACCATATCTTTATAAAGGAAAGCAGAGAATTATTTTTACAATTCATGAGGCAGTTCATGCTGCAATGTATGATCGTGATGAGATTCCAGATACTATATCAGTTTCAGGTCAAGTGAATTGTCGAGCAGAATTAGAAGGATTGCCTGATGTTTCTTTCCCCATGACTGGTTTGGATACAACTCGCATTGAGGTTTTGTCATTTCATCCTTGTGCTCAAGTACCGGAACAAGGAGTAGATAAGCAGGCCGTGATGTTTTCACCGCCACTGGGTAATTTTGTTTTAATGCGTTATCAAGCATTTTGTGGCAGTGGGCCTCCAATAAAAGGATTTTACCAGTTGTCAATGGTATCAGAAAATGAAGGTGCATTTCTATTTAAGTTGTGCCTGATGGAAGGTTATAAAGCTCCTCTAACAATGGAGTTCTGCACTCTGACCATGCCTTTTCCTAGGAGAAGGGTGGTTTCATTTGACGGGACACCTTCTATTGGAACAGTTTCAATGACTGAGCATTCGGTTGAGTGGAAAATTATAACAAGTGGAAGGGGTATTTCTGGGAAGAGCATTGAGGCAACTTTCCCTGGAACAGTTAGGTTTGCACCATGGCAAACACAAAGACTGAATTCCTCTGGCTCAACCTTGGGAAGTGTAGCAGATGAAGATAGTGATATAGAAACAGAGGCCACTAATAATGTGGTAAATGTAGAAGACTTCCTAATGGAAAAAATGAATAAGGACCTCCAACCAGTTGACCTTGAGGAGCCATTTTGCTGGCACGCATATAGTTATGCTAAAGTATGTCTACTCTCTATCATTACACCTTTTAGTTGGAGTTATCTACATTCTGGAATTCTTCGGCATTTACTTGTTTTGCTTCTTGCCTAAATCCTGTTGTTATTAGTTGTCTCTGTATATGCTTTCTGTGGTTTCCTTAGTATTAATTTGAATATTGTCTCAATACTATTCCTTACTTTTAAATATGTCAAAAACAAGTTGTGGTTATGCTTTCCATTTATAATGGAAAATACTACTGTGATGATTTGGATTTTACTGGACTTTAAAGGGAGTGTGCATGAATAAATGAAAAGTTATTACTTCGATTAGAAGAAGTTTCTTGATGGTCAGAACTTTGATAAGCACTTCAGAATGTTTTGATGCAAGAAGCCTTCTTTAACAGCCTTGTAATATTTCGCTCAAAATGGAAAAACAAATTAGAATTTGGAAACAGAAATTGTTGATTGAAAGTTGAAACTTCGGATGTTACAAACTATAGATGCCTGAAATAGGCTTTGGATTCCACATCATGGTGGCTGCAACTTAAAGAAAAGGGCTAACATATAGTCCTTGTTGTGGACACTTTTCGTTGAGCTGCGTGACTGCGTCTTCCATAAGATTGTCGTGCACCTTTTAGACTTTGTGGTAGACAAGGTCGGTAGGAGGAGACGGCGTAAAGTGTGGAAACCAAGCCTGCTTTGCCTGTTGTGCGCATGGAATGAGAAGAATCATCAATCTTTCCAGAAGTTGAATTGTCTCTTCCTAAGTTAGTTGTTTAGTTGGAGCAGAGGTGAACCGTGAACCCCTGCTTGGAAGCTTCTCTAGATTTTGTCAACAGATTGGACAAAGTTTCTTTCTAGTTTTGTGGTGGATTATTTTTATAAACCTATACACCAAATGTGTGCATGCCCTACCGCCCTCTTTAATGAATCCCATTGGTACTAGAAAGGAAAAAGATTAAAAAAAATTGAGAACATTAAAGGTATAGCCTCTTAACTGTGCCTGACCTGAAATATTTTTGGGCCTGGAAATGGTGAATGTTACTGGACTGGTGGTACCTGATGAGGTGGGTATGTTAGTGGGGTGCAACTTGGGTGGGCTTAACTGTGCCTGACCTGAAATTTTTTTGGGCATGGTCAGTACTTTTAGGTCTTCGGGGTAGGGATTATGCTGTATTACTTAAGCATGATTGAGTTTGGTTTGGGTGGGTTGGGCTTGGGCCAAGGCCTCGGGCAACCCAAGCCCAATTGCATGTATAAGGGCACAAATGCATATGATATAAGTTGAATTTGTACCTATAGATGAGTAGAATTATATATATATATATATTTGTAGCCATAGATCGTAGACCCATCTAAAGAAAACAAAATAATAAAATTTCAAGTTTCAACCCTAAACCTCTGATTGCCTCTCTAGTCTCTCTTGTCCCTCGTTTCTCTTCCTCTCCCTAGCCACAGTCTTCACCATTGCAATGGTACCACCAGTACTCAGACTCAATCACACTAGCAGCTCAGCCCACCACCACAACTCATCCTCTCTCTCTCTCTCTCTCTCTCTCTCTCAAAATATATACGTATAAATAGGTAGTTATATGCAAAAATGTTATCTTAAAGATAAAAGGTTTGTAGCTTATGACTTCTAATTCAATATGAAGTTACTTGTGTTGCAGTTGCACATATACATATAGGCATTAACTTGCACCTGTAACTCATGAAGTTTTGTTTATAGAACCTCCGAAATATGAAGAAAATTCTAATAATAAAATTTCTCCTTGCCGGTTTGTTAGGCAATGTCATAAGGTGATACTTTAGTTTTTGTTTTTATTTTCGCTTTATTTGGTGAGATTTTGTTAGTTATTTTCCTTTTGGAGGTTGATAACGGGAAGCATATTGTTTCAGGATTCACTTCAATAATTCTTCTAGCATGCATGCTTTTTTTTGCTTTTTTTGTCGTTGAAAGATTTATCAAATTCGTATGCTTCTTAAGATTGCATTTTGAGAGATTGGGCTTCGTTTTGGGATACTGGGCTTTATCGTAATATTAAAAGTAAAATTTGAACAACCTGAAGAAACAACGAGCCCATTCATTAGTGGGCAACTTGAGCTCATTAAGTTGAGCTTGGGCTGGGCCTGGGTTGCATAACTCGGGCTAGGAGGTCAGGCCTGTGCAAGCCCAATGCAACTCTTGGCTGTGCTTGGACAGGCCCCCAGCCTGAATGAACCCGCATGAGTTGCAGCCTTGGAGGTGGTGGTGGTGACGAGGTGTTGGTATTAAAGGAGTCTACAGTGGTGTTGGAAGAAGAGTTGTGTGCTGTTGCTACTACTTGTTGAGACATGGGAGCTGGGATGGTTATTGCTGGTTAGAGGTGTTGTTGGCACTAGAGATTTTGCTAAAGACGGCTTTGGTAGTGTTACTGTGTTAGTAGTGTTGAGAAAGGCAATGCATGAAAAATTGCCGATGTCCCATGGGAAAAAGAAGGGAATGGAAGAGGAAGATTTGATAGCACAAAATAGTTAAATTTTTCATGGATTATTTAAGCAATACAGATACTGATGATGTAGTTATGTAAACTAGGTATAAACATACAATGTTTTAAGAAATTTGACCTAAATCAAGGGATCAAATAGCTCTATTAGTATGATTAAAACTTTTTCCACAAATGCACTGTCAATGTCATCCAACCCTGGTCCGATCCCCTTACCAGATTCTTTATATTGGGGGAATCTCATCTGAGCAGTCTAGTGTTACCAATATGATATCTTTCATTCATTCATTCTTTGAATGATATTGATCATTGACTTCTTGTCTTTCGGATTTGCTGGAACATTTTAAATCTTGGTGGTCATTTTATTTTTCCCAGGGTAAAGCAGTTTTGGAGTTCTTAGGTTTGATTGGATCTTGTGGCTTGGACTAAGCTAACTGTGTCTTAAGCTTCTGCTGTGTAGGAAAACCTCAATATCTTGATTGAACCTAAATTAAAAAATGCTTTGTGTTGTACTTATCAAAATAAAATGCAATATGTTGTGGTTTTCGAGAGTAGCAGTCACAAGTTTCGTGGGAACGAGCTTTTGCACAAGGGTTTAAATTTCAAGGCTGAGGACAGTAAATTATAATATGAAAGAATTTAAAGGAGTAGTTTTCTGAAGAAACTGAAAGGAATTGGATTGAGGGTGAAGGGGTTCAGTTAAGGTAAAGCTAAGCAGTCAGAGCTAAGGCTCTATCAGGAATTTTGATCAGATGCCTTTGGCTGAATGAGAAAACTGGTTAGCATCTTGGAAAAATCAAGAAGAGGCTAACAGATATATATGACTTTATTGCCATAGAAATCATATAGCATTGGTATTTTTTTCCCTCCCTCCAATGATCATGAAGCCCAACCTCTTAGTAAAACTTATTTATAGAAAGGAAATAAAAGAAAATAGATTTACTAGAGAAGATGTATCTTACAAGAAGAAACCTAGGAATTTGGCTTTAGAGATAAGCCACCAAGGAAATAGGACTGCCTAAAATATAAACTGACTTGATTTGCATTTTACTCTGCCAAATGAGAGTAGATGATATTGAACAAGTACATTGTGGTTAAAATTGTTCATGGGCCTGTAGTTTAGCCTGTTTATTGAAGAATTAGCTTTTTCACAAACAGTTCATTTTTTTTTTTTTTTCATGAATGCAGGTATCTTTCAAGATCGTGGGGGCATCCTTATCTGGAATGTCCATTGATCCTAAATCTGTAAGTCCATGACATGACGCCCACTTGTAGTATCTTCTTGTAGTGTTTTGCGTGGCTTTTGCCTTCACCCTCTAGCTCCTCCATCTAACCTCATCTCCCACCAAAAGCAAAAAAGAAAAAAAAAAGAGTAAAGGTTGAAAATATTTTCTCACAATTCTTTCTTCTCTTTAGTACTGTTCCTGTGAAGATGGAAAGAAGATGAAAACTTAAATAGCCAGCTTCTCAGTATGTTCGACACCTGCCGTTTATTCTATGGCTGTCATTTATTCATACTTAAGTATTTTAAAATCGCTAGATTTCAATGTATGATTTATTCCGTCTCTGTTATCAGCCCTTTTGCTTCTATTTTAGGATAGTCTTTGGCGACGCATATGTTGGTTCTTAGGCATAAACAGTTTTCAGTAACGGAAAAGCTGCATATCTGGGCCTGTGCATTCTGGAGACGAATTCCCATTAACATATGCCTATATCTATTTAAACTGAATAGCTCGTATGCCTAACTTCATGATCTCATTTAATAGTCTGTCATGTACTTTTCCTATAAAAAAAAAAGAAGGTATATTGAACCTGTAAAGAAAATTAAAATTTTTTCCTAGCATGATACCTGCTTGACTTGTGCTAGTTAACACTTAGCATCAGCTCAGGTTTCTGGGTGGGCTGCTTCCACGTTTTAAATCTCTGCCTCGGGTTGAATCTACCCTTCTGAATGTATAAAAAGCTCCCAGAACTACTCATGTTGCCATTTCATATTGGAACTGCTTATTTTATGTCAGCTTGCAAGCTTTCTCAAAGTTTGTGCTGTATGCAGGTGAGCATCTTTCCAGCTGTTAAAGCACCTGTGGAGTTCTCTACTCAGGTAATCTTTTTCTTTAGTTTATTTTCTTAAGGAGCTTATCTAAAAAAATAAAAAATTCTTAAGGTTTTTATTTCTCCATAGAACTATGGGAGGAATCTTTTATTGTCACTTGATGAGTCGTTATACAGGAGTTTTGTTATGCACAGTAAAGCCCTTTATAATCAATTTTCTATAGATTGATAACCACTATTATTAGGTTCATTTGGGGAACTGTAACTTCGTTCAATAGCTTAAATTTAGCATTCTTAATAATTTGGTAATTCTGAAAATTTTACTTACTAACGGTACTTTTGGGATGTTACGTTAATAAAAGGTTCTTCTTCTTGCAAATTACTGCATGTAAACATATAAACATCTGTGAATATTGGGATTGTTGTTAATTTAGGTTACTAAAAGTTGCTAAAATGCTAATAAAAGCTGAAAGCTCACATTTGAAGATTAGCTACAAAAGGATAGTTATTTTAAAGACAGTGATTTAGCAGTTTATCAGGATGTTGAAAAGATATGAAATGACAGCTTATAGAGGGTGTAAATGTTCTTGGGTTCTAATATGTAGTTATGTATGCATATGTGTCACGGATTGACACTTTTCTCTAGTGTGCAAGGCTGTGTGGCACTTGTCTTGGGAAGCACCAAGCAAGCCAGCCAAAGGTTACCTCGCAAATCAAACCTACACACACACACACACCAAGGGGGCACAAGTGAACAACTTTTAAGGGAACAAGCTAAGAGCGATTAAAGCAACAACTGAGGCAATTGGCACACAATTTGGAATGAATAAGATCACTTTTATTGCTATTGCAAAGCAATTCCAAACTGCAATTAGGTGAGGGAGTTAAGATAGCTTACAACCGACAAGCACACACTAGGGACTTGGGACTCACCTTGCTATCCTCCTCTATATATGCTTTTTAAGCCATTTCAAAAGTGACACAAGGAAACATGACACCCCCTTGAAGAGTCATAATGGGTCTATAAAAATATTTACAAGGAATTTGGACAAACCCTTTTATATACATCTATATGAGACTTTAAACTAACTTTTTAGCTCTTCGGAAAAATTACAACACCTCTCTTCGATAGGGCTAGGACACGACAAATTTGGATGCTGCACCCCTTATCAAGAAAAAATCTATGCGTGCATCAATACCAAACCTACATTTCTAGACTCTATATAATATGTCATATTTGGGTTGACACAAGATTGGAAATTAAAGGCATGGGCCCAGCCTTAAAGTGCAGCTCGTGACACTCTCCCCTACTTGTATGGTCGACGTCCTCGTAAACTTCAAAGCAAGATACTCCTCGAGCTTGTCCACGAATGATTGCAAGTTTTCTGCCTTCTCCTAGCTGATCTCCTCGTCTCCAAGATCTTTCCACTTTACTAGGTACTCCAGATGTGGGCGCCTTGCCTTGACCACTTTGTCAGTGAGAACCTCTTTAACTTACTTCGGCGCTGGTGGCTTGGCATTGATGGCTGCTCTTGTGGAAATGTTGCGAGTTGAATCTTCCGGATTAGCACGGTATGGCTTGAGACAACTCACGTGAAATAATAGGTGCACTTTCATCCAAGCTAGAGGCTTGACCTTGTAGGATGCCTTCCCAATCTTGACCACAACCAGAACATGTGCCTCATACTTTCGCACTAGGTGTCTATCACGGCTGCAAAGGAATATGAGCTGATCAGACATCAACTTGACTAGTACTGGTCTCCAACTTAAAAGTTGAGCGGCCTTCTTCCTTGGTCTGCCCATTTCTTTATCCTTTTGAAAGCCTTCTCTTGGTAAGCTCTTGCTACTTCGTTCCTTTACTTCCATTCTTTGGTGAAGTTGTAAGCTCTCGGAAACTTCCCGGTATAAGGCTTACTATGTGAGGCATCAGTGGCTGGTGACCTGTGACAATCTCAAAAAGGCTCTTGTTAGTGGAAGAATTTTTTTGAGAATTGAAACAAAATTGAGCTAAATCAAGTAATTGCACCAAATTTCTTTGATTGGCATTAACAAGATAGCGCAAGTACTCTTCAAGTAGCCTGTTGAAGCGTTCTGTCTGGCCATCAGTTTGTGGGTCCCTAATAATAGCCAGACCACATGTCCAGTTGTGATCTAAGACGCTTAAAAAGTTCTGACCAGAAGGTCCCTGTAATTTTGGAGTCTTGGTCACTGACAATGCTTTGGGGCATGCCCCAATACTTAACAATGTGTTTGAAAAATAAGCGAGCTGTCTCCTCCATCAAGCAATGCTTCGGCGTTGGGAGGAAGGTAACATACTTGGAGAACCGGTTCACTATCACC
Organism: Euryodendron excelsum; assembly: GCA_033060915.1. Lineage (NCBI taxonomy): Eukaryota > Viridiplantae > Streptophyta > Magnoliopsida > Ericales > Pentaphylacaceae > Euryodendron > Euryodendron excelsum. The sequence continues at coordinate 3,632,675 of CM065387.1, read as the reverse complement.
AAAATAGTACCAAGATCTTCGACCTTCGGCAAACTACTGATGAAATCAAATGAGACACTCTCCTAAGGCCTCTTCGGAATGGGAAGTGGCTCTAGTAACCTAGCTATCTTGGCTCGTTTTGTTTTGTCTTGTTAGCAGTTAAGACAAGTCTTTGTGTATTCCATCACATTATCTTTCATATGGAGCCAATAGTAGCCCTGTTTCAAGAACGCCATTGTCCGCTGTCACCCTAGGTGGCCAGGCCATAAGGTATCATGACACTATTGCAGGAGTGTCCTCCGCAGGTGACTAGCTTTGGGTATATAAGCCCGATTCCCTTTGGCCACAAGCAAGTCATCCTCGACCCAAACTGACGTGTCTTCCCTTCTTTGGCTAGCTGCATGATAGTTTGGGCCATAGGATCCTTTGGCAAATTCTCCTTGATCCGTTTCTGCATGTTTGTGGCGACCTTGCTAGTCATAAGGTTCGCTACCAACTTGATTGCCGCAAGCTCAACCCGGTGACTTAAGGCACCTGCCACTTGGTTGTTGCGGCCCGCCTTGTATTCTACATTAAAGTCAAATTCTTGTAAGAAGCTCCTGCCATCGAGCTTGTTTTGGGGTTAATTTGGGTTGAGTTAAGAAGTGGCTGACAGCCACGTTGTTAGTCTTCATGATGAACTTGGACCCCAGCAAGTAGTGCTTCCACATTCGAAGGCAATGCACCACCACAAGCAGCTCCTCCTGGGTGGTGTATGTCTTCTAGGTGTTGCTTAGCTTGCGATTTTCATAAGCGCCTGGATAGCCCTCTTGAATTAACACTTCTCCAAAGGTGAAATTTGACGCATTAGTTTGCACCTTAAAGGGCTTGGACACATCCGGTAAGGCTAGGACTGGGTCACTTATCACGGTCTCCTTCAGGTCATCAAAGGCTCCCTGACTTTCCGTTGATAAATTCTAGACTTTGTCTTTCTTCAGCAGGTCAGTCAAGGAGGCGGCCCTTCTTGAATATCCTTTAATGAACTGCCGATAGTAGTTGGCTAGTCCTAAAAAAGAGCGTAGTTTAGACACATTAGTTGGGGCGTTCCCCTTCTGAATTGTCTTTGCTTTGTTCATGTCTGTCCAAATATGTCCCTACTCAATGACGTGCCTAAGAAACTTTATGCACTACTGTGCCAAGGAGCACTTCTCTTCCTTGACATAGGGGTGGTTCTTCTGTAGTTTCCTAAACACCATCCTCAAGTGCTGCACATGCTCCTCAAGGCTTGAGCTATACTTCACTATGTTATCGAGATAGATCACCACATAGTTATTCAAGTTCATTAGAGTACAAAATGTTGTTGGGGCGTTGGTTAAACCAAATGGCATCACCAGGAACTCAAATGCCCCATATTGAGTCACACGGCTGGTTTTTGGCTTATCTTCATCCGCTATGCGCACTTGATAATAGCCCAACCACAAATCGAGTTTGGTGAAGAACTTAGCATTGCAAAGTTGATCAAAGAGATCCGCGATTAGTGGGATGAGGTACTTGTTCGTCACCATCACCTTGTTGAGAGCCCGATAGTCCACACAGCCGTAGACTCTCGTTGTGCTTCTTTTGGAAAAGTACTGGGCCTCCAAATGATGTCTTCGAGAGCAAATAAAGCCCGCTTCAATCAATTCATTCAATTGTTTTCTTAGCTCCGTGAGCTCAGGAGGAGCTATTCTATAGGGCCCACGAGTAGGAGGTTTCACTCTTGGCAATAATTCTATTTTGTGATCCATCGGGCGCCGTGGAGGTAGTGTTTTGGGGAGTTCTTTGGGCATTACATCTCAAAATTTACGTAGAACCCTCTTGATAGCTGTCGACACGGGTCCTTATTCCATTTCCTCCTTTATAGCCAAGGCAACCACGAACGTGGATTCCGTGCTTCATCCCCTTCTTAAGTTGTATAGCTAATAGGAACTTGTCTTTAGAGGGTTGAGCCATGGTGGGAACAAGGCACGGGTCCTCACCCATCAAACATAAGGAGCTAGCAAAGGGCATTGTAATGGCCTTAGTGTCCCGCAGAAAATTCATGTCCAAAATCACTTGGAAATCATTCATTGGAACGACGGTGAAATTGGCAAGTCCTTCCCAATTTTGCAGTTTCACTGGCATTGCTTTTGTAACTCCCTGGATGGGTCTTGCTGCCGAATTCAGCGTTTTCATCTTGCTTGAGTCCTTCTCTAGTCTTAGGCTTAAGCATGCTGCCTCTATGTCTGATACGAAGTTTTGAGTGGTGCCGATGTCTATCATGACCTTATTCACCTTTCTATTGATCCGTAGATCCACGAACATGAGGCGTTTGGGCCAAGGCTTCTTTGTCTTGGCTTGTTTCTTTAAGGCACTGAGCAAGCGCATGACACCCATCTGTGGAGCTCCTTCAGCTTCTTTTTCTTCACCTTATTCTTGCATATCACTTGACAAAGAAACTTGTAAAGCATTTAAAGCTTTTCTATGGGGGCACTCAGACACCCTATGGGGACCGCTACATAAGAAGCATTGAATGAATTTGGGCTTATATCCTGCTGTGTTGGGCGCTTGGGACTTTGGTTGGAACTTGGAGGAAGAAAATACCTTGTTGCCTCCCCTACTTTGTCCCTTATAGGCCTTGACAAACTTTCTACCGCCTCCATCTGACCTACTTAATGAATCTTTCTTCTTATTCGAGGAGGAGAACAAGGCTTCAGAGGTGTAGTTAGTCAAGCACTCAGTCGTGGCCTGGGCGGTTGCCAAGTCCTGCACTCGTTGCCTTTGGAGCTTAGCTCACGCTGAAGGCTGTAGGCCTTCCAGAAAATAGAACATTTTATCCTTCTCTGACATGTCTTGGATGTCCAACATTAGCCCTGAGAATTGTTTGACATACTCCCTCACAGTGCCCGTATGCTTTAAATCTCTATACTTGTGTCGAGCGATGTACTCGACGTTCTCTAGGAAGAATTGGGCCTTCAATTCTCTCTTCAAGTCTTCTTATGTGTTAATGGTGCAGCGGTCCTGTAGGATTTCTTCATGCTTTGTGCGCTACCATAGTTTAGTATCACCGCTCAAGTATATTGTAGACATGGTGATCTTGGTTTCTTCCGAGTCGGCTTTGACGGCCTTAAAATATTGATCCATGTCAAAAAGATAGTTCTTCAACTCTTTGGCATTCCGTGTTCCATCGTAGGCACAAGGCTTCGGAATGCGTACCTTTGTCGTGTAAAAAATGGAGGTGTGAGGGGCCGAGTTACTGATTGCCCGCATTAGCAAATTTAGCTTGGTGTTAATCTCCTCCAACTCGCCTCTCAATTCTTTCACCTCATCCCGAAGCCCTTCCATGTCGGTAGGCTCGCCTATGGTGCCACTAGCTTGTGGTGTATCCGCTGCTGTGATTACTTCCACAAGGTCTAGGCGGTTACCGAACTGAACCAAGCTTTCCGCCGTATCGCGTCTTAGCCTTTTCATTTCCACCTTGATCTCGTCGAGGCGGTCTTGTGCTGACTTCTTTGGAGGCATGGTTTCCGGATCCTTCAAACAACAACCGTGCTATACCAAATGTCACGGAACGATACTTTTCTCTAGTGTGCAAGGCCGTGTGACGCTTTTCTTGGGTGGAACCAAGCAAGCCAGCCAAGGGTTACCTCGCAAATCAAGCCAACACACACACCCAAAGAGGCACAAGTGAGCAACTTTTAAAGGAACAAGCTAAGAGCGATTAAGGCAACAATTAAGGCAATTGGCACATAATTTGGAATGAATAAGATCACTTTTATTGCTATTGCAAAGCAATTCTAGACTACAATTAGGTGGGGAGTGAAGATAGCTTACAACCGACAAGCATACACTAGGGACTTGAAACTCACCTTCCTGTCCTCCTTTATATATGCTTTCTAAGCCATTTCATAAGTGACATAAAGAAACATGACACCCCTTGAGGAGTCATAATGGGTTTATAAAAATATTTTCAAAGAATTTGAACAAACCTTTTTATAACATCTATATGAAACTTTAAACTAATTTTCTAGTTCTTCGAAAAAATTACAACACCTCTCTTCGATAGGACTATGACACAACAAACTTGATGCCGCACCCCTTGTCAAGGAAAAATCTACATGTGTATCCGACACCAAACCTACATATCTAGATTGTATACAATATGTACAGACATGTTTGGGTTGGCATGAGACTAGAAATTGAGAGCATAGGCCCGGTCTTGAAGTGCAACTTGTGACAATATGCTTAAAAACGATCTTTAAAATGGTATAAATAATGAACGCACAAGAGGAAGAAAGGGTTTTTAGGGGATGGGTTTGGGTTTGTAGATGAAAGTATGGATGAAATTAGCTTAATCCTAAAACAGCCGAAACTTTTAGAATTGGCATTGTGAAAGGGCTTGAACTGTAGGTAAGTTAAGGTTTCCTCGATTAGATAGAGGGCCAATAGGTAGGGGAAGGGGTTAGGGTTGACTTGGGGGTTGATTTAGGCTTGATTGTTAGGGTTTTGGGATTGAAAAGCAGATTGTGTTTGGGCTGTCAATTGTATCCCAAGAACATTAATTTTGCGGAAGAGAAAAAGGAGGAGGAGAGTCTAGGAATCCCACCTAGAATTCCTCAAAAATTATCCCATATGGTAAGGCTGCATAATGCATCACACAAAACTGCAGAAGTTTCACAAAGTTATCAAAATACTCACCTATACGAAAAATTACGTCTTTATTCATGGGTTGCCAGGTTCTAATTTTATTAGGATGGAGTCTAATAATTAGTTGATTGAGGAATTTTGAGTAATTAGAATATTCTTGTTCAAATATAAAACACATCTAATGACCCCATAACATGACTCATAATCCATGGGCAACTCCTGGAGCTCATGTCCAGTAAATTGCAAAAACTTCTAAAATACCAGTAGCTCATAAAACCTAACTAAACCATAGAATAAAATTATACTAGCAGGCAACCAACCTATAAAAACATAAAATAAGATTCAAATTCATCCTAAACTTGAATATATAATGGCCAAGGCATGCTCCATACAAAATTTCAGATTATCGGAGGGCTTCTCAACCCAAGAAATCTTTGAAATGCGACATTCTTGGAAACATCTTAATTCTAATGCCCCTGGCCCCATCCCTACTCATGCACACACACAAACAAGAATAAATAGATAAAAATTGTAATGATTCCCATCCTTAATTTGTCTATGTTGCGTCTTTAAATCTTTTGTAGTTGGTGGCCAAAATTTTGTCTTCGTGGCCTTCTCTTCTCTGGTGTACAACTTGTACATTTCCACAATTAATGATATGCAACTTTACCTACCAATCTAGCATACTCTTAGTTCTGTTCAAGTGAATCTTATTTCACCTGCACACCCTTTGAGAAATTCAAACATTTGTAGCTTACATATCACTACACTATAAGCACATATATAGTCAAGTGATTCAGGTTGTACTGTTATAAATTTATATCGCCGATTATGCGCCACATAGGCACAAAATAGTTGGTTTCTATGAAGTTTACCATGAAGTAATATTAATGTTTCCAAATCTCCTATTGGTTCTACGAAATCAAATTGCAGTGTTCAGTTCAGTGTAAAAGCATATATCTGCGGATGCAGTTTTTACTTTTTGAGTTTCTTGCAACAGGTTACTTCTGGGGATTATATATTGTGGAATACATTAGGGAAATGCCCATCTGCTGCCACAGCCAAAGTATAGTGGATGGATTGGGAAGTTAAGAATGTGAAATATTGCGATTCGTTTGGCAAAGATGCTTTGTGCTGTGTAATTGACTAAGCTCTGCTGTCCTCAAAATGTTTCTTAGTAGGGCAGAAGAGAACCGCGCCATGCTCAGGGCATCAGTTTGGCTTCACTCCAACCTTGATTAGCCTTCTCAATCTTGTATTTGGGGGGAGATTAATTTTGTCAGGCTTAAAGCAACATGAGGTTGAGCCACACAGACAAGCCAATGGTTCCTTCCATTTGTTTTTTTTTAGTTTGATGTTTTTGTTGCTGTTGATGGGTGTAGTAGTCATTTGTATGAGACAGGGCTTTTGTGGGTAGATCACATTCTTTTTGTTGAAGAATATAATTTGTTTGGTTCATTTTGGACATTGTGAACTCAAGAAAAAAAAGGGAAAAAAAATTTAAAATTTTGTATGAATGGGTTTTTTCATTTGCTTGACTTCATAGTCTTTTAAGTTTGGAACAACTAATTTGGCCTTATTTATTTCTGTGAAATTAGTTGTGGTTCTTGTTTGGATCAGCCTATAAGCGAGCTTATTAAATTAGTTTATGGCCTTTTTTTTTAACTGTTCTTTTTTAAGTTTTTAGTTAAAAACAAAAAAGTTCAATATTATAACTCAGAAGTTCATAAAATTTTGGTTTAAAAAAAACTAATAAAGGCAAAAAAAACTTGTTAAATAAATTAATCCAAACGAGTATTTGCTATCAAAACTGTGCATCATCCAACTTATAATCGGATTTATAATTGAAAATACCGATTGTATTCGTTGGTTTAACATTGGATAAGATTAGATTTGACACTACATTTTTGGGCTTATGTTAGGATAATTTTTAATTTTTTCGTTAATGCCATTTACATTTTAGGTAGTGAGGATTTCATAATGAAAGCCTCAAGACAACTTGCACATTTTTGTAGCCTAGTGGTAACAAGAGTTTAATGGAAAGGAATATTTTTGTATGTTAACTGTGTATATATACACGGAAAAAAATATATCATAAGTTAATACGACACGTAATCATGATCATTGTTTTTCGTAACTTTTTATAACAATGCTTCTTTGTGTAAAAGGACTTTAATATGATTACTTTATCAAAATTAAATTCTAAGTTACCGTTTTAACTCTAAATTACCAATATGTCGTATGAGAATTTAATAAAGCTTTATGCATGAAGTAAATGTATTTATTATAATTTCCCATCCTTGGGAGGATTTTCTTGTGGTAAGAAGTGAAGTTTTTATAGGTGAAGAGAAAATAGAGGGTGTAGTAGTAATAAGAATGTTAGGGGAATTATAGAATAAGTTAAGAATATGGTCAAACTGAAAGGGTAAATATTCATCAACCCCACCTCACTAATCAGATTTGACTAAGGAGATCAGCAATCACATGTGGACTGGCTTCTACAATTAACAATATAATTTGTTGCATTAGGCACTAATTGATACTGCATGTGTATGAGTTCCAAGATGCCGGCAGTAGCATTGCTCTCTTTTGGTCCCTTCCCTATTATTGTGTTGAAAGAGAGAGAGAGAGAGAGATATGAAGGTTGGTTAATAAAATAAGAAAGCTTTTGGGGGAGGACAGAGAGTTTGGAGCAGAGGGAACATGATGGCCTCCATGTTTACATATCCATGCCTGACCACCATGGCCTGGACGACATTATCAAGGCTTCAAAAAGAGCTTCAATACTCTCAATGGCGTCAATCTCCCGAAACTCTCCCAACTTCTCTCTCTCTCTCTCTCTCTCTCTCTCTCTCTCTCTCTCTCTCTCTCCTGACTCTTGAGTTTGGCCCAATCTAGTCAGTTTAGCACCCGGACACCAGGAATGACAGCATGTTTATGTCAGCACTAGTGTTTCCTAAGTTGGAAGGGTCTGTTTGATACTTGTGGAAATAAAAGAGAAAAAAAATGAGAAAGAACATTGAAGGAAAAGTGATTTCTCTTCTTTGTTTGATTTTATAAAATAAAAAAATTAGAGAAAAGTTAAAGAAAAACCCCTTTCCATTGTTTTAAATTGAAAGGAAAGAGGAAAGAATATAATAGAATAACTATTAAAAAAGAAAAAGAAGAGAAAGGAAATAGAAAAAGGAGGGAATTGGAAATCAAACAAATGAAGGAAAATTTTCTTTTCTTTTTTTTTTTTCTTTCCTCAATTATTAAACATGGCCTAAAACTCGGATAGGTTGATATTGACTTGCTCAGTCAGCCGAGTCAACTTCAATTTGGTCATGTTTGCAAGTCATTTGTATTCTTACCCGTTAACACAATCAAGCAGGTAAGAAGATTATTATTATTGTCAAAGAAACTTTGACAATTCTTATAAAATTACTCATTGTTTTTCATTTTCGGACTTTGTCTTGGCAATAGTTTAAATCGCTCTAGCTAGTAATTTGCACCCTTGGCGATAATCCAAACACTCATCTGTGTAGTACTTATAAGTGTAGCTATATACTACTAGACACTGAAATAAAATTTTCCTTTTTCACCCCCTTGGAAGGAAAATGAAAATTTTACTTTTCATATTGCATGCCATGGGTGAATTCAAAGGGCAAATAAGTTGATGAAAGACTGGCATCCAAACGGGAAATAAGTGAAAAAGACACAGCAGCAGAGAATATAGCAGTTTGAGGTCATATAAGTCAAGAGTCACAAAGTACTACACAAACAAACACAAAGAGAAATGATGCTTGCTTGGAAGCAATCGAGAGAGATTCTGGAAGAAAGAGAGAGAAGCACGAGGGAATGATTTGGCGTGTAAGGTTTCATCCCCATTGAGAGATTTGCTGCGCAGGGCTCGAGAAGAGAGAGAGAGAGAGAGAGAGAGAAAGAATATATTTTGGTGTGTGTTTGTTTGTGGGGGCAGATTATAAGCACTTAAAGCTCCTAACATGTCTTGTTCTCTTCAAATCTTTCAAGTAGCAGCTTGCCCACCTATGAGCAATCATTGTTCTGGCCCCTCCAAACCCATTTGTTTTGCACACATATATTTATATATATATATATATATATTGCTGGTAAGAATTGAAAGATGGGTTTGTTTCAACTAATGACTGATGAAGATTTAATCTAGTAAATGTGGCATATATATATGTATATATGTTCACTTAGAACATGTATGTGATTCTACCCATGCATGCATACACTATGACTTGAAAAGACCTTTAAAAGTGGGCATGCAAGAGTGAAGATATAGGCAAAACCCTAGCCAAATGAGTTTGTGCCCTCCCTAAAGCTAAACTAGGACAAATCACCAACTAAAGTTCTTTTTCATTTTTCTCCCAAATCCCAGTTCTTGAATGGAAGTACTTTTTACATTGAAAAGTGCAAGTCACTAATAAGAGAGCTTGGACACTGATCTATCCAACTCCAAAATCTTTGTGGCAGCTCCAACAAAGAGTGCTGGTGGGGCTAGCTGAGGCACCACCACCCATAGCCCATTTTGATGTGCGCATGGTAACAGTAGCACTCACACACATGCCCCTCAGCTCTCTCTCTCTCTCTCTCTCTCTATATATATATATATAATGTGCCACATTGCGTGAAAATGTGCGCGTGCAAGTGCAAGCAAATGTATGGCGGCTAAAGGGCACTTGTAACCATCCCAACCTATCTAAATGTCGCCTGATTGACCATCCGGTGGGACCGACGTGTCGATAAATCAATTGGGTTTTAGATTAAGCATGGGGCCACATGTGCCATGAAGGTAGGGCACACAGTAGATTATCTATAGTTATGGTGGTCCGGCCACGGTGGTTGTCGGGGACACATAGGACCTATGAGCGGGACCAATCATGGGGCATGGGGCTCTATGATTTGGGAGAGAGAGAGAGTGAGAATGTGGGTTAAGATGAGATTAGAAAAGTGTCTAGTGGGTCCAGATTTAGATTATGGTTAGAGGGTGGTTCCAAATTCTTTACCCCAAATTCAAAAGAATTAATTTTAAAAGGGGGATTTTGGTAACATCTTTTGATGTAAAAGGTGGGATTTTATTAAGAGTTTGGATTGAGACTTTTCAAGATAGATTTGGTCCAATATATGGTGTATCTTCATCTACAGAGTTAGAACTTGGAAGGGTTGACCATTTCTTCATATCACAGAGAGAGAGAGAGAGAGAGAGAGAGAGGAATATCTGCATGTTGGTGTGTATGAGTTTGGTGGGTAGGCGTGCAGGCACAAGGTGAGAGGGGGGATGTGGTCATAATGGTGGAGCTGCCAGCAACCCATAAGATTGTTCATGATGCATATACATTCTGAATCATTTCCTGCCTCTAAAAACTGCAATTTTTTGATTCCTAAACTCACAATTTCACATCATTGCTTACACCACCCTTTCCTACTCTCTCTCTCTCTCTCTCTCTCTACCCATTCTTCCTACATACTCTCCCTGTTCAATTTCTATCAATCATAAAGATAAGTCTAATGAGCTGAAGTAACTACTATAGTTACTTTCTTTGTCTAGTCTTAAAAGCTAAGGGGAAAATTTGTAGGGATAAAGTACCAGACAGTAACATTACTACCTCCTAAAGCTAAGTAATAATCTTCCATAATCTCAATACAATCAGAACAGAAATATCTGATGGATTGCATTTCACATGCCTTTCTGCTGCCAAAAAAAAAAAAAAAACTAACTTAGTTTATAGTACTGGGCTGCATCCCTTTTTTATTTTTTAAGTTGTACTAATACACCTCTACCAACAGTTAGCTGTTTCTTATCCAATACTTAGGTTCAAGTCTTCGTAGTTACTATGTGGGGTTAAATTTACTTTAACACACAAGACACGTGGTGTGATCTAAGTTTCGACCGACAACGCTTCTTGACATAACGAGAGATGGGTCCCTTTGTATTCAAATATTATGGATATGAGTCATCCACTATCTCTAACATATTTACATATTGATGTATTTTGTGTGTATCGCAAAGATTTTCTTTTACCTTTTCACAACATTTTGTCCGTGTAAAGAAATATATATATTTCTTGTAGGGAATAAACTAAAAATTTTCGATTAAAAAACTTGATTAAGTATTGTGCATTGACAGATAAGAAAGAAAATGATTATAATGCATTGCATGGAGCATAAAAATGATGTGAATTAGGCCTTTGATTTCACATCCGGACCCCCCCTAATCCAGGGATGTTCTCATAATATGGCTGCCATGCACGCCTATGATTCATTTTGTTTTTTATGTTTTGAAAAACAATTGATGATTTTTTGGGCACATCTTAGCTTTTGTAACATACCCACCTGCCCACTTCTGAGAAGACCATGGTGTCCCCTCAAATCAGTTGTTTTCATCTTTCTCTTACACCACAAACATCAAACTAGACTTGGGATATTTCTAGTCTAGTTTCCAGGCAGCCCTCTTCGTTTTTATTTTTGGTGTTTTCGAAAACAAGAAATGCATCATCATTTTTATATTCATATGAAAAGAGTTTTAAAAATTTTGAAAATATATTTTTTTATTTTAAAAACTAGGATATTTTCTAATTTGTTTTTCCAAAATAAGTTCTAGAAAATGTGATCTCAAAGAAGATGGTTTTCAAACTAATTTGTCAAAAGCAGTTTTGAAAAAATCGAAAATCGGAAATCGAAATGGAAACCATAACCAAACAATATCATATGTTTTCAGAAAAAGAAAAAAAAAACACTAGACAGTGCTCAAACAAGAAATGAAGTTCATTGATTTAGTTTAGTTTTTTTTCTTTTTTTATTTAAAAGTCTTTCAAGCTTTGTGTGCCCACATGATAACACCTATAAACGCAAGAGTAATGCTGTATATACAAACATAATTGTGATACAGTATTTTCATATAAAATTATGTGTCTGTTTGCATTCCTTTTGCTTCTAAATAGAACACTCACCATTTTTGTTCATAATTTTAAAAATACTATGTTACATTATTCTGATAGAGTTTTCTGTGCAAAGAATCTAAAGGAATAAAAATTTCCAAACAAAAAATAAGCTTGCCTCCGCATAGGAGCTCTAATAATTGTTGTCATGCACAGAAGCATCTCTAGTTTATAATTATGTCTCCTTTTCTTCACTAAGCTATCTACCATATGAATGACTAAGCCACATTGCAGTGAAAAGTTAAAGTTGGATTTAATTAATTTTGTTTGGAAGACACAAAAGAAGAGCTTTGCAAAAATATAGTGATACATAACTAGGGAATAGTTATATATAGGATTCTTAATGAATTTGAAACTTGGTTTTGACATCAAATGTGACCTAGCAATGTCAGGCACAAACAACAAAAGAGTTATGATTGTCAGCTAAGAAAAAAGTTCAAAATTTTCCCGGGAAAGAAAATTGACAAGAGAAAATTCATGCGCGTGGGCATAAATTACGTTGGATGTTCCTGTCTGATGAAAGATCTCTCACACACTCAAAGATGAAACCATCATCTTGTATTGATGATGCTTGCAAGTTGCAATCATTATTCTTGGTTGCCTCACCCGCATGCCCCCATCTTCCTCCCCACTCTCTCTCTCCTCTCTTTCTCTCTCTATATATATCATGCCACCCCTCACTTCTCTCTCCCACCTGTAGTTACAAATTCTCTAGGCCTTTATCACAACCCTATTCTTGTCCATTTTTGTTAACACTACTTCAATGGCTGTTTCTGGGTTTGAAGGCTTTGAGAAGCGCCTGGAGGTCCATTTCTCCGGTGACGACCCCGCCGGACTCGGCCTCCGGCAGCTGGACTTCGAGTCCCTGGAGGAAGTTCTCCATGCAGTGCAATGCACGGTAGTAGCAGCGGTTGGCAATCATTACTTCGACTCTTACGTTCTATCTGAGTCGAGCCTTTTTGTGTATCCCACCAAGATCATCATCAAGACTTGTGGGACCACCCAGCTGTTGAAATCTGTCCGTCCATTACTCCACCACGCTTCTGATCTAGGCCTAACCCTATGCGGGTGTAGGTACACCCGCGGCAGCTTCATCTTCCCTGATTCACAGCCCTTCCCTCACACCAGCTTCAAAGAAGAAGTCATGTTCTTGGAAGATTGCTTGCCAAGAAATCTTTGCAATAGAAAAGCTTCTATTATGCCTTCTAAGTTGTCTTCTCATTCATGGCACGTGTTCACAGCTAGTGATGAGTCTCACGTGCCTGAAGAGTTGTACACCATTGAAGTCTGCATGACCGAGCTCGACCTAGTGCTAGCCAGGAAGTTTTTCAGGCGTCCCAACGATGGAAAGTCCGGTGACACGGCCGGGAGAGAGATGACGGAGATAACGGGTATCGGAGATATCAATCCGAATGCTATTATATGTGACTTTGGATTTGATCCATGTGGGTATTCGATGAATGGTATTGACGGCGGCCGGTACTCCACAATTCACGTGACGCCGGAGGACGGGTACAGCTACGCGAGTTTCGAGTGCGTCGGGTCAGTTTACGACGGCGGTGATGGTATTGTTGAGGTGTTGAAAAAGGTGGCGCAGGTTTTTCGGCCAGGGACGGTGTCGGTGTCGACTACGTCCGCCGGCCGCGAGGTGTGGACGCGTGTCAAGAGCGCTCTAGAGCCACTTGGATTGAAATGCCGGAGTTACGCACTGGACGAATTCCCGGCGGCCGGGAGCGTGGTGTTCCAAACGTTTACTACTCGCCGGAAGTAGCCCAGTAGTGGTGGTGGTGGCAGTAGATATCTGAAAGGGGCTTAAAAGTGACGAAGGAGGGGGGGAGTAGGAGTTTTTTAGGGTATCATTAGTTGAAAATTTTTTTTTTGGGTTGATAGATGGATGGATGCATGATGCATGGTGATGTCAATGGATGCACCTATGGTATGATGATGAATGTGGGGTTGACTTGTGTAGAATGATAAAAGTGGTGAAATGAAATTTGGAGAGAGAGAGACGTATATACGATGTGGGTAAGCATGCATGAAAGAGGGTGTGTGGATTGGGTTTCATCATAATAATGCACCCCACTTAGGTTTGTCACGCCTAAGGGATTTTGAGGAATTGTGAGTAGTAGTGGGAGGAAAAAGTTTTCATCTTGAGGTTATTTGAACTTTTCTTTCTTTTTTTCTCTCCCTTTCTTTCTCTTCCCACCCTTTCTTGGTATAAAATTTTGTTTTGTCCTTTATCTTTCTTGTCATTCTCTTGTAATCAACCCCCTTCTCTCTTTGCTTTTAGCTTTTGAAGAGGAAAAGAGGAATTTACACATTCTATTTCTCTTCTTTGTTTGTGTTACAATTTTGCAAATCTTGAATATAGGGTCATTATTTACTTTGGAGGTTAACCTTTAGTCATGGCTTTTCTTTCTTTTAATAATTACAAGAATTCCATTAAGGTAAACATAAGTAGTCCTCGAGAAACACGAATGTGAGGGCATGACTGCAGATACCCAAAGGTTAAAAGAAGTTCAAATTGACACATTGCACCTCAAAAGAACCTAACTTTTGGAGAAAGTAATGGAGACTTGTAAGACTCACTTAATCAAACTAAAATGTCAAAAATTTAAAAAAATATATCCTTCTAAACCAACTTGGGTGGGTCAACCCAACTAGAGAAATAGAGAACCCGAAAAGAAAAAATTGAGCCTAATCCATTTCTATTATTATATGGGCTGGTATCCACATTGTTGGACCTTCTTGATCTTACAGCTTGCAGCCCCATCTCAAGGGGTTGCCAAATTTTAAATTTAAAGACGTCTAATTTTTTATAACTCATCTTTATTTTTACTGGGCTAACCCTCGGGATTCAAGATGTATCCTTCTATGCTTTCATGCCTACGAAGTATACATTTTACTCAAACTTCACCTTCAGAATCTGAAAGTAAATAATGCAAATTATAGAAGTCTGAGAAGGAGAATATTGTATCCCACTGTCGGGCCAACCTGGGTCAACCCACCTTGGAAAACCGAAATAATCCAAAAAGAAAAAATTGGGCCTAATCCATTTTCTTTATGGTATACATGGGCAGTCGAGCCATGACTCCTCTGGGTAAGCAGGCCTTCAAAACTGCTAATTCATTTTTAGGCTGAAGCCCACTTTGGTCAAGGAAGCAATGGAGCTATACACAAAATGTAAATATATATATATATATATATAATGAGATTAAAAAAAGAAATTTTCTTGCTTTTGACTGATTAGAGATCATCTGTGAAGCTTAGCGCGATGTTACTGCATGTGACCTTAATTTGTTGTAGACTAGGGAAATAGTGCGTTATCCTTATTTTTATTAATAACAAGTTTAGTTAGTCTTCTATTCATAGGTCTTAAACACAAAAAAGTGATAAGATTGTGTATATCTAATCCTTCCCGAACCCTTTTATTTCTAAACCCCATGATAGTTTATTACTTTTTTGTAGAACTACAGTTCACATAAATGTACGTATTCTACAAGGTGCTATTAGATTTGTTTTATCACCATGTTGAAGCTAGATGATATGAGATATCTTTCTACATTAGGATCCTGCTATGATATGAGCCACCAAAATTGAATTAATCTAGACATATGCAAGCAAACAAAAATTAATACAAGTTGAGCAATCTCTAGACTAGATATATTTTGTTAAGTTAATTTACATAAGTAAGGAACTCTAGCCCAGTTGGCCAGAGTTGAGTTCAACCCTCCTCCCTTTAGATCTTCTTTCCGGCTTAGACTCTCTTTGTAATTATTTTTAATAAATAAAAGCATAGAGAGAAAGAGTAAGAAAAAGAAAGTCCTAAAGCTTAAAATAAGAGAAATCTTGTAGGGCTCTTAGATCATGAGAGATATTTTTTGTTGGTCCCCCATCTCCTTGAACTTTCTCATTCAATGCAAGGCAACTTTCCAAAGTCCTTTTGTAATTTTGGTCGGACACATCTCTCTCTCTCTCTCCCTCTCTCTCTCTCTTGAGAGAGCTTTCTCCTTGAGACATGATGAGAGAGACTTGTCTGGGGTTGTGAGGTTTCTATATCTATATTCACAAACTAGACAGAAACTCCCAAAACAGATTAGTTAGGACAAGGTTCAGGATGCTTCAAACTTTAATGATGTATGGGCCAATGACCTTGCTGAAATTAATTGATAGGCAAGTGAATTTTGGGACTTATACAAAGGGTGAAAAGATCACAAATAAAAAAGAAAACAAATAGCAATTCTTTCAAAAATTTCGTACTAGTAATTACGTTGACAAAGTTACACTAATTTCTATTAATACAAGGTATTGAGAAAGATGGACCTGGATTCATAGCTAATTTTTAAATATTTTTTGTACAATTTATTTTTTGAGATGAGATAAAAACAAACCAACAAAAGAATCTAATGTAGCAAATTGCCATGATTAATGCACCTAGTTTTGTTAGTAACCAAATGCTCAAAGTCTACCAATACGAAATTTATGGTGATAAAACACAGAAAAATAACTATTACTTGTCCTTTTTCCTTTCTTTTCTTATGTTCCAAACACACTCTTAGAATCTATCAATAGAAAATAAAAGAGATAGTTATAACATATGCTTGTTGTTTGAGTAAAAATTAGATGATTTTTCTGTGACTCAAAAGTGAACACATAACTTCTTATGATTTAGACTCGTGAGCAAAATAGATAAAATTGTTAACAGATTTGATAAAATAACAAAAATATTTTTGTGAATGATAACTCTTTATTTTTATGTAAAAAAGTAAAATTATCTTTTTAATATTTTATTTTAAGAAAATTACTCAAATATCAGTTAATTATAACAATTTTCATCTATATTGTGGTTAAATTCAAATCACATGACTTATGTCCTCACATTTAGTAAAATATAATTACTCAAATTAAAAATAAAAAATGGAAATAATTATCCAAACAAAGACAAGTGAGAGAGGTTCTGCTCTTCCCAAGGCTCAAGGTCTCTTGTTTTGGTAAATAAAAAAAGGACCATATCTGTCCTATATTTCTCTGTCTTGCCCTTTTTGTGACGCTTTCTTCAGACAAGCCCTCTCCACCATACACATACATACATTATACATATACACCAACACCAAGCTTATATAGAACAAGCAGGATCTCAAATGATCAAATCTTTCTTTCCTTTCCATGAGACCCCTTATGTAGACTGTTGTTTGTTGTTTTCTCTCTCTAGGGTTTTCATTTCTTTTGAATTTCTCTGTCCTTAAAAAAAGCCTTTAGTACAATCTTTTATAGACCCCACAACCCAACGTATCGTCCCTCTCCCAATGCCAAGAGATTATCGTTTGATCAAAGCAAAAGAGTCTCAATCTTTTGCTTCTTAGAGTTTTCTTGCCCTGTTTTCGTTGATTTGTAACAGATCAAAATTCTCTCTTTGGTCATCTCTTTGTAAGGGGTTATCTCAGTCTTTGTGGAACTTTTCTACAAGATCCTTTTCTTGGAGAAACCCAGATGACAATCATTGTCTGTAAAGCATAATTCTGTTCGAAGGCAGGGCTTTTTTGTGGCGTTTCGCTTCTAAGGCTTGTTGATCCTTAATTCTCGTTGGTTCTATGCAAAAACCCTTATGTAACCACCACAATGTTGAATCTATGGAGTACCCATTTGGCCATTTTCCACCGAGAATTGCATTTCTTTGAAGGTTTGGTTCATACACTCTGTTCCTATTAGGAGTTATACATTTCAATTTGATTCATTAGGTGTTCCTATTGTGTTAGAACATGGGTTGTATCCATGGGAAGTGTTGTAGCCATTACCCAAAATCTTTAGATGGTGATAATAGGGACTTTCAACAATTGGGTGCATATACTGGCCATGGAAGACATATTCTTAGAAATAGATCATTGGATTTTGTTCTTGTTCCTTCCCACAACTTACGGTTGGAGTATTCGGTCCTCACACGACAAGGGTACTACCCGGAAACGCCTGATAAAGAAAATCAAGATAGTTTCTGTATCAAAACACAAATTCAAGGTAACCCAAATGTCCATTTCTTTGGTGTATTTGATGGGCACGGCCAATTTGGTACTCAATGTTCGAATTTCGTTAAGAATAGGTTAGTTGAAATTCTATCCGGTGACCCTACATTGTTAGATGATCCTGTTAAAGCCTATAATTCTGCATTTTTAGCAACAAATGAGGAACTGCATAATAGTGACATAGACGATACGATGAGTGGTACAACGGCTATTACTGTTCTTGTTATTGGGGATACGCTTTATGTGGCGAATGTGGGTGATTCGAGAGCTGTAATTGCCGTTAAGGAAAGGAATCGAATTGTTGCTGAAGATCTGTCTCATGATCAGACACCTTTCCGGAAAGATGAATGTGAGAGGGTGAAGCTTTGTGGGGCCAGGGTTTTGAGTTTTGATCAAGTGGAAGGGCTTAAGGATCCGGGTATTCAAACATGGGGTGATGAAGAGACTGCAGGTGGTGACCCACCTAGGTTGTGGGTTCAAAATGGTATGTACCCTGGGACTGCATTTACACGGAGTGTAGGGGATAGTACAGCAGAGAAGATTGGCGTGGTGGCTGTTCCTGAGGTTTCAATGTTTCAGCTGACACCTAATCATCCATTCTTTGTAGTTGCCAGTGATGGTGTTTTCGAGTTCCTCTCAAGCCAAGCTGTTGTGCAAATGGTATGTGTTTACAGTTCCAATTGGACTAGGAACCGCCTTCATCGTTCATCTATTATTCTTTTCTTATATTTAGTAATTATTTATTGTTTTTTGTCACCTTTTCTTGACCATGCGTCACTTACCATATTTTTCTGTTCACTTCAATCTTGTTTAGCTGTTGAATTTTGATAAGTTTGTTAATATGGTGAGACCTATGGCCACTTGTTGCTTTCAGTAGTTCGCCTTTAGGCAATTGCATTTCTTTAGAAGCTTATCTTCTTCTCAATGTTAGTCCTTAAGAGTGAGATTTCAATATGACTTGAAAAGCTCATCCATTTCAATCCGGATTAACAATGTTGATTTTGAAAGTTCATTGGTATGGTAAGGCCCTAAACCAGTTGCCTGTTTTATTAGTTTATTTTGTCAATGTAAATGATTAAGAGGGTTCTATAGTGTGCAAAATAATTCCAGCACTGAAATGGAAATCTTTATAGGATGTACATCTGATTTCATTCATGCCAGGCATTGGCTTATCTATTTGTCTTTCAAGTAATATTTTTAAGGTTTTGGATTATTATTTATCGAACAAGAAAGTTTAAAGTTTGCTGTCATGGAATGTAACTATAGTAGTAAACTGTGTGTTTGAATGATAGAGTTCATTGGCGGCTGTGGAGGTTGAGAGCACTATATAGAAATATCAGCAGTAACTGCAAGTCAAGTACACGAAAGAAAAACTTAAAGTTTATCAGTGCATGTGTAAGATATACTACGATTCTGTAAAGCTGTCATTAAATTGTCCCATTCTTTTGTTTTTAATATTTTATTTCTTGAGGGAGGGGAAAGTTGGTTCTTACATGCTTGAGAAATTGTTCAACATTACTCTTCATTGTGCAAGCATAGCCCTGTTCATGAAGTTTAAGCATAATAACAGTCAGGTGGAAATCCTAATTGCAATGTTCAGAATACAAAATTGGTGACATGTTTACTGTTTCTAAGGTGGCACACCTGACAATGATTTCTTTGTGAGCCAAATAAACAATGTGGTCTTGGGTAGGGAGTTGAGCTTGGATATACCTACAAGTTGATACAAACCCATCTAGCATGCCCCTTAGGAGGAGATGGGCTTAAATTTCTCATTCCATTGAAAATCCCATGATACTTGTGAAATTTGTTCTTATGCTACAAGGATAGTTCAATACAGCCTGTGAAACTGAAAATTGTCTCATATTGTTTCCATAGCTTCAAAGTTCAAATGCAATAATTCAGGTATTAGGATGTAGTCTCTACAACAAAAGTATTGTTCTCAAACTGTTTTCACCTTTTAAATCCTGAATTCCTGGTTTCAATTTATTAGATCAAGATAATGGCAGTACCTTGTTTTTATATTTTATGTCTGGCATCATTTCTCTAGCCTATGTAATGTGGATATGGTCTCTCTCTATCTTTACAACACCCCCCCCCCCCCCCCCCCCCCCCCCCTTCTGTCCATGTGGAGATACTTTTAGAACAAACATGGTGATATTTCCATCCACCATGTATTGACTGTTCATCTATGTCTTCAACATTTTTGAGCAGTAAAGATTTTTCCTGGGCAGCTCTTTGAATAGCAGTTGTCACCCTTTCTGTATCTTATCTGAAGAATTGATACCTTGAATAATTTGAATCAATCACAAAGAATAGGCTTCCACTGCCCCTGACAATATGACCATGGAAAATTCAGAATTAAGTGTATTTAAATGGATGTTGTGCAGTTAAATCATGAAGAGCTTTATTTTGCTTGCACTGCATATCAGATGCAGTGCACTTCATGGGATTTGGACAATCAAGCTGCAATAATGCAATAGAAAGGATGCTACTAATTTGAAGTTGTAGTCCATGTGCGACATCCTGACTTCTTCCTTGGGCCCTTAGACTAATTGTGTTACTAGCACTCTGAGCCTATCAGATGCACAGCCATAATAACCTCATGACACCCACCCCCTAAAAGAAAAGGAGAGACAGCCTGTACGAAAGGAATACTTTATAGAACAAACTATGTTCAGAATACAAAATCAGTGCATTTTCATAATGATTTTTCTCACAAAATTTTGCCTCAACAGAGGGTACCTGTTATGCTTCTTAAATCATGATAAAAATGCTATCCATTTCACATTTCAGATAATGCAGTGATTCGTATTCCTTTCTTCTTCTTAGAGTATAAAACTATGGTCAATGTCTAAGTATTTCGTTGGTGACTTCCTTTTCTCTTAGTTGCACGCTTCATTCAATTTTCCTGATATCTGTTTTTCTTTTTCTTTTTTCCTTTCTTTCCTTCACTGAATGTAGGTCACAAGATACACAGATCCTCGAGATGCATGTTCTGCTGTTGCTGAAGAATCTTGCAAGCTATGGTTGGAGCATGAAAATCGGACAGATGATATAACAATCATCATTGTACGCATTATGAATCATGTAATTCTTCTCTTGTTTGTTAATCTTCTTTTTCTTATTCTTTACTGAGCTCACCTGCATTAGCTTCTACAAGTGGCAATTGTGATGTATTTGGTTATCATAATCAGGAGATACCTACATTTTGAAACCCAAATGGTCCCACTTGAGAGATCTATGCCAATCCAGATTCCTACTGGTTTTGGATATTTCGTGTTCTTATTGAAAAAGGGTACCTTTGCATTCTTTTTACAAACTTCCCCCCGCACGTCTTCTCCTTGCCGGGTAGAAATATTAGGAATAACTAAAACAAAACTAGAACTTATAGAATTCCCCATATTTTCCTGCCACTTGGAGGCCTTAGTTCACTATTTGACTTCATTGATTAGTTTTTGAATGACTAATATATCTTCCTGCTGCAATAGTCAGGTACCAATGGCATCAATGTAAGCAATGGAGTTAACATCCAGCCAGCTGCACTGAAGATGCGAAAGGGAACCCCTGACACATTTGTTACCCCTCCAGAGCCAGAAGTTTTCCGTTCAGCGAGAAGTGATTTCTCGGATCTGCATCCTTGTCAGCATATTGTTTCAACAGATCGAAGCCCACTAGTAATTGTCCCGTCTCCTGCACTTCGCAAGCCTTCAGTTTTGTGAGTTTCTTGTGGTCTGTTTTCTGTACAGCATCCCTTGTTTATCGTAACTGACCATTTTTTTTTTCTTCCTCTCTTTGCAGTGATTGAGCGAATGAAAGGCGTTTAGCAAGTTTCTTTCGTTGTCCTGTTTCGTTTGCCTTGAAATGGTTCTT
Organism: Euryodendron excelsum; assembly: GCA_033060915.1. Classification (NCBI taxonomy): domain Eukaryota; kingdom Viridiplantae; phylum Streptophyta; class Magnoliopsida; order Ericales; family Pentaphylacaceae; genus Euryodendron; species Euryodendron excelsum. The sequence continues at coordinate 3,611,215 of CM065387.1, read as the reverse complement.
GCCTGCCTTAGTTTTATATTTATTTTGCAAGAGAATCACTAATGAGTCTGTCTAGACAAGCAATTCTTTTTGACATTTTGCTTTTCTAATTCTACTTGCATTCTGGAAGAGAATCACTGCATTAGTATGTCTAGAGAGAAATACACCATAACTTCCGCATTTTCATTGAAAATATGAATTTAGCTTTTAGCAAAGTCCAAGAAGAAAAAGGATGCATAAAAAGCTGGGAAAATTAGCTGTCCCTATGGTTCCTAATAGACTTTCTGACCAAATAAATGCATGTATGGCAGGTTACTGAAGATCAAAAGTTGGTGCATGCTAAAGGAGCAGATTCGATTTGATCTGCCCATACAAGATCTGCTTGTTCATTGATCGTAGCACATCCATTTCGTGGTACTCTCACTTGCTGGTAACACTGACCATTAAATGCACAAAATGGCTTAAATCACTCCGAAGACAGAAGAATTGTGGCAGTCATCCAGTACGCTCACCCTGAACTTGAATCGGAGGGTGCTGTTAAAGGTAGAGAGGTTTGGGCAGATCTTGGCAGGAAGTTTGGTGTCATAGATTATTGTAGGAGCAATATAAGTAGGAAGATAGCAGATTTTAAGGTTATCTGTGAAAACTCGTCCACCTATGCTTCGTACATGTGTTTCACGTTGTCCTCGCTGATTGCACTGACTTTTTACTGCATAAATTCATGGAGTTGGGAGTATAAGAAGAATGGGATTTACTGGCACTGCGGTTTTAAGCCTATGGTAATGGTTTGATTTTATTCTAGGGAGCCAGACTTGTTCTTCCTACTCATGATCATGAAGCATTTCAATTTATTATTATAGCACATGGCAGTTCTATGAATAATATTTAGTGGGCAATAGTTTCTAAATGCTTTTTAACTACTAGGTTGTCATCATAAGACCTCAATTTCATTACCTTGTTCTTGTACTCATGAAGTAATAGGAACTTCTAAATAATCTTAGTGAACCATGTGCCTTTCCTGGAGTCTTTTACCAATCCCATCCTTAAAAAAAATTATTTTTTACCAAGGTTTTGAACTTATTTTTCGAATCCAGTTTTTCAAACCACAAACTATGGTTGAAGTTGTGTGAATTTCATTCAAAATATTGAAAATAAAATCCACATGAAGTTGTGGTTTCAATCCACGATTTCAATAAAGTCGTAATTTTAAAACACAATTTCAATAAAGTTGTGGATGGATCCCACGATTTTCATATAAAACATGTAAAAATAAGATCTAGTTAAAAGTCGCAAAAATAAGGTTTAATTAAAGTTGTAGTTTGAAACCACGACTTCATTAAAGTTGTGATTTGAAACCACAACTTTAAAAAGAGCTGAGTTTAATAAATAAGTTTCAAACAAATTAGATTTGGTAGATAAGTTTTTTTTTTTTTTTTGTTGGGGGTGGGGTTTGGCAAATAATTTGCATTTTCCCCCTTTTTTTTTGTGTCCAAGGGAGGCCGAAGTTTGAGGAGGGGGGCTAGGGATTTGAAAACCAAATGATGAGCTAGATAGCCAAGTGCTTGACCATTGAGCTGTCCCGTGTGCTCTGTTGTTTGTTTTTGTTTTTGTGCTACAGTTTGTCCAACCCTTAGATTGACTTCTCTCGTGCGAGGCTATCATTCATCTGAATCATATGTTTTTCCCTTCTTTATACAACTGGAATTCTCCTGATTGAAAGCTCAAACATAAGCCTTGGACACTGGATGTTGACATTTGTTTTGTAATATATCTTGGCATGAATCAATTGCCCTTTGCATTTCCTCTTAGCACCCTAAAACCAAGGGTGACAAACACAAACTGGGGTCCTTTATGAATGAATTGTTCTTCACAAATTTGCAGTCTCAGGGTGCTGTTATTGTTCACAGGCAGACCCTGTGAGATGATTACTGGAAGATATCAAAGAAAACTCAAGTCAAATCTAGACTGGCTATTCAAACAAAAATGCTGTGGATTTTGTAATCAACTTGTTCAACACTAAACTAAAAAAGTATTAATAGAAGGCGAAAAAAAAAAAAGAGGTTAAAAACAAAGATCCATGAATCATCAAAATGTAAGAGGTAATGATGGGCAATAAACATGTAAAGATGTTATTGTTTCCTCATTCTACATTGTATTATGGCCATTAAATTACAAAGCTCATCAAAGGTACAGAAAAACTTAGCAAAGATACATAATTGTACAAAACTTCACGCGCAAAGAGTTAGTGTATTAGAAATAAATCGACAGCTTCTTGTCTATCATGTCCTGCAATATATTACACTGCTCCAACAACTTGCTTAATTTGTCAGCCTCATTCGTGGCCTTGGCAGCCACCACTACCCCACTGCTAGTGTCGTTTGATCTATACGATACGTAATTGTCGTCATTCGTCCCAGTCGAGTTACCATCCTCAGCAAAGTTCATTTTGGTTTCCATTTCATTACTTGCATTGGTAGCTTGTGCAGCTTTACTACCATCAGAAACCATCACCGATGAAGAGTGAAAAGCCTCACCTTCTGTGCAACCCTTGCTGGATGCAAGGGGACTGCAGCATACTTCTACCATTTCATCTAGAGATGGATGAGCTAAATAATAAGGTGAAGATAGGCTACCTTGAATCCCGAAGTTTTCCAGACCTGAAGTTGAAATATCTGCAACATGCTGCTCCAGGACATAAGCTGTCGAGGATGCCCTATTGGATAAACTCATTAAGCGCCAATTGAAAACTCTTTGGAAAATCATGACCCAATTCGGAACAACATAGTAGGTTGAATTATGGAGCTCGAGCCTTGCACTCTTCTGTAGCATTACACGAGCCTCGTTTGTTGCCAGCGACAGTCCCATCATCTTACTTGACTGGGTTAGGTATCTAATCAAGCAATTTTCAAGTTGAAGTCTGTGGTTCTCAATATCCCTGCCCAAACTAGAACCTCGATAGAGCCAGGATGCATCATCCTGAAATGCAGGAAGTTCAGTGTCTCTTAGTGCAGAAATAAGCAGTTCAATTCTTTCTGATGAGCTCCATCCTATGTCTGGCAAGTATAACTTCACCATTTCATATTCATCACTAGTTTTCTCCAGCAAGGCAATCTCAGGACAAGGCCAAGAGGTAGGATTCGCGTCAGCTGCAGCAGCAACCTTCCCCACTGCCTGATTCAAGGCTTCATTAAAGGCTGATATACAGTGTCCTGGACCGACTTCATAAACACCCATCTCATCAAGCACCTCAAGCGAAGAATTCAAGTGGGTCAAAACCAGTTCACGCGTTTTAACACAACTAACAACAGGTTGTAAAGGTGACTGACTTGCGAGCCACTGTAGTCCCCCTCTCAATTGCTCATCACTGAAAAACCCATCAAACTCTTCCAATTGCTGGTTTTTTGCAAGGAAAACAACCGAAAAGTTACTTACCCGTGATTGGTCAATGTCATGGAGCCCCAGTTGTTCCACTGTGATAGATGAAGAATCTGAATTTTCTTCATACGAGCCTACTACGATTAAAAGGGGCAAGCGAGAACCAGAAGGTAATGACGTAAGAAGGTTATGGAGCCGAGACTTTTGGATCTCCAATGAGATGCTTCCAGATACAAGGAATAAAACTGCACTTGCACCTAACACAGTCTCATTCATATTATCAGCTTTTGTATCCCTAACGATTGACAAACAGCAGGTAAGGTCACCACCAGGTTGGCTAGGAACCCACTTCTTCCATATTGACAGGCCAGGGGATGAAATTATTAGGTCATCATGATCATCTTTTCTGGGAGGCATGAGCTTAGAAAGCAACCATGGCCCTGCAGCAAAATGGGCACCCTGGCTCTGTTGTTGCAGCTTGTCACCATCTGGATTGTTCATCTGAGAGCATAAAATCATTTTCCAGCAAAAACATTTCGCAGCTGGGTTTCTTCCAGTAAGGGAACCAGCTATTGCATCTGAAACATTTAGTCTTGACCATGATCTTTCATGTTTGATATATCTCTCATTCATAAAGTGGTCAATGTTGAACTCTCCAGAAGTGCTTGGTTGCTTTACAACAAGAAAAAGGAATTTGAAGCTTCAGCAAAATGTTAGTTGAAAAAAGATCAATTGCAAAATTCCTATGCACAATGCACGGTCACATATATGAATGTATAAAAAAATATTTTTCTGTGTACACTTCCAGTTGCATGTCTGTGTATGCACATTTGTATTTTTGTATTATGCTTGTGCATGTGCATGAGTCATTTTATATATAAAACTACCCGTCTATAATTCAAATGCCTGTAAAGAATCCTTCTAAGCAGTCCTCATAGTCCATTTGCTTAAAGATTCACTTTGCAAAACTGAAGAACAATAACATCCTTGATTCAACCTTTTCTACAATGGTTCACCAAATTGGGCTGTGATGGACAGCTAATTTGTCATCTTGGTAGCTGAAGGCTAGTATGATGAACCATTGTTGGCCAAGCAAGGACAAAAAAAGTTGCAAAGCCAATGAGGAAAAATGTAAAAATCTAGACTTGTTTTAAGATTTTGATTTTCCAACCAACGTTGTCATTCAGAATAACAAGGAACTGCTTTAACATCCAGGCATGGGAGAGGAGTTCAAACAGAATAATGTCTAGGTATTATTTCCCCTCCTTTTGGTTTAATCCAAAATGTCTAGGTATTATTTCCCCTCCTTTTGGTTTAATCCAAAGCCCCCACAGATGGGGGCTTAAGTCGCTCATGCATAAAATGGAACCGTGCATAAAATAGAACCGGGGAGGAGAGTATGGCAAAAAAATACTTACATCTATGATCTGTTGAATTTGTGGGCCCATTGACAGTGAATTTAATGCAGCCATTGCGGCCAACTGCCTTTGTTCGCGTATCTCTCTTTTCTTTGACGAACGACGCTTCCATATTCTGACCAAATAGAAATGCAAGAAGTGTGAGACATGGGACAGAAAAACACCATTAGTTACAGCCATATCAGTCGAAAGAGTTGCAACCTAAAGATCAGTTTGAGTTTTCCCTCCGCAGCTTCCTCATCACGATAACTAGGTTCAACTTCCTCAGTTTCAACATCTTGATGACTATCTATATGCTCTTCCTCTTCCAAATCCTCAATAAACACTTCCTGGGGGACTGAATTTTCCATAGCAGAGTCAAATTCAGAACTTGCAAATTTCTCTTGGTCTACTCTTCCCGACATAAATTGCAATGGAATTGCTTTCGTATCGGAATGTGTGTTCCTCCCAAGAGAGTTTTGGAAATTGATATCATAATTTGCTTTCCCAGTGCTTCCAACTCTAGTTTGCTGAGATTGAGGGGAATTATTTGCCAAGGAAAAATCCCATGACAAAGGACTTACAGCAGTCATCTGATTGCCATCTCCACTCTGTTGACCAATTACTAATGCTTTGACCATGGGCTTTACTTGTGTGCCATCTTTTGGGGATGGCATCTCTTCATAATCAGCCATTTCCTCATCAAGGGCCAGGCCCGGACTTTCTGTCCCTAGGAATTTGACAGGTTTCAATTCCTGCTCATAGGCCTTAACCAACTGGACCTCTTTTACTTCTTCAGCAGGTAATGACACTGTTGTATGAGGAAATGAAACATCATCACCTATCCTTCGTGACTTTTTCATACGAACAAGTTTTGAACACTTCACAGGATAGTCATTATCACTGTTGAGAAATGGCCCATCCTTCACCATATATGGCTCTTCAAATTCCTTTATCAAGAAGCCATGATACTCCACCAGGTTTTCTATGGCTTCTTCCTGATTTCAGATAATGAAGCATAGATAAAGACAGAATTCGGATATTGTTGCTGATTTGAAATAAGGGCAATACGCATCCAGTCAAAGAATAAATACCTCCATTGCAAGCCATTTGGCAACGTGTGAGACAGGGATACCTTGGTTATTTTGTAGACCACAATGTAGAGAAGCAAGTGCCTGGGCTCGCAACTGGTCATGATAAGATAGCAAATGAGAAGTAATTTTAATCAGTGATTAAGGCATTTTGAGTTGAGTGTGATACCCATCCAAAACATTGAAAAAAGCCAGACTCAAAACACAAAGTGCACCATATTTAGAAATGGGAATTTACACCCTCCAATACATTATTCACAATATTTGATGAAGGTAGCAGCTAAATTCATGGTTATACATAAAGAAAATCAAGGGGTCAACGAATCTAGAATTTGATGATATAAATTCCTATAATAAGCACTAAAATCACAGAGGAGCTATGCCCCATACCTTCACAAAGTGAGCATGCATTAAGCATGCTTGGAGGTAACTCGCTTTTCTTGCAAGCCGAAAGAAGGCAATAAAATTACCTGTTCTGCAGGCTCTGCAAGGGAAAAGATACTACTCATTATTAGATGCAGCCACATGACGATAGTCCAATTCAATGAACTTCATCTAAATGTAACGGACAAAACAACCTTGCTACATCACGAGCAAATAATACTTCTGGGGTTTGCCTTATTTCCGGTGTCATCTTGGAAAGATCAAGCGAGAGCTCTGCAGGTTCAACCTAGCACAGACATCTTATTCACAGACAACAGTTGGAACAAACGAAATATAATGAAGAGCCCACTGCCAATGACTTACTTTGTATCCAGGATGTTTGTCCAGCTTGAGAAGCGCATAATATCCTCGAAATTCTTTTTCCGTTGCCACCTGTATTCCTTTCTTCCTGTGATCGTCATACAATTGAAACAATTCAACAGATGTTTTATTCATCTGTTCAATGTTGAGGTGTGCATCAAATCCCTCCGAAAAGCCTTCTCCTTTTGTATATTCACATAATTCATGCATGGCTATTATGTGAAGTCTTATCTGAAACCCACAGCAATCAGCAACACCACCAAAAGAAGTGAGTGGCATTTTAGCAACCAACAGATGTTATTCAACTCATAAAACAATAACTAATGTATGAATGAAAATATTAGATAAAAAGGTAGGGTTAGGCGGTACTCAAGAAAAAAATGAAGTTGACTTAAGCTGGAGTATGTCACCAACTAGAAGCAATCTGTCAATCTGTGGCGATGATAAATGCTGCCCTAGTTATTAGTAACTAAAATAGCATAACTTCTAAGAATTCAAAAACCTAAAAATAAAATAGAATACAAACAAACAAACATTTGCTACAGACAGCTCCATAAACTGGTAAGAAACGACTTTGTGAATTCTACTGCCACATCTCCAAGATCAAAATTAAGAATGGTGATCAGGTCATATGGTACCACTTCGTATGAAATGCTCAACACATGCATCAATGTAAAAACATGGACTATTAATATCATTCATGCAAGAAGATGCCTTTTTCATCCTATGCCTCCTCTAAATATGCCCCATTGAGTGATCGTTCTAACACGCTCGTAGCTAAGCCAGAGTTTACCACACACCATGTTGTCAAGGATTCCGCTTCGCTTTTCAGCAATGATGCAAATAGCACCTATATTTACGCAAACAAAAATTAAAGCTATCAGAAAGAGGACGGACCATTTGCTCCAGCATCGTAATAGCATTGAGGTTAAAAATGTGCTGCATCCTCAGATCCATTCGAATTGCCCTCATTCTATCCCACAAGAAGTTGTACAAACCAAGAAACTTGTCATCATAAGGCTGTTCTAGCAAATAGAGAAGATAATCAATCGTCTTCTGCAGGATCGGCATGGGCCTTATCAAGTCTGCTTCCCTCTCTGCTGTCCTATTATACTGCAAGAATCATGTAAGAACATCCATCATACCTGTAATAAATATGATAATAGTTCCTTTTTTTCTTTTGGGAAAAGGTTTTTTTTTTTTTTGGTGTGTGTTGTCTTTTTTTTTGTTTTTGGGGGGGGGGGGGGGGGGGGGGGGGGGGGGGGGGGGGGGGGGGGGGGGGGGGGGGGGGGGGGGGGGGGGGGGGGGGGGGGGGGGGGGGGGGGAGGCGTTGTTTGGCTGCAAAATTGAGTGCTGCAGACTACCTTCTTAACAGCAAGAGATTTGCTGGTTTGATTTCTATCTCCATCCAAGCGTTCATACTGGTCAAGATCCCCTTTCCTCTCTCTCTCTGCTCTTTCTGACTCTGAAAATGAACGAAGAGTCTGACACACAAGATCATACAAAACCTTATACACTCTAAAAAGCCTCCCAGATGAAAAACAAGGTTAGCTAGTTTCTTCAATATAGAACTGAACTAGATGGAACTTCTAATTATGAAGTTCAGAATGCTAAGGAACTAGATGATACGAGAGAGTAAAGAAGACAGAATTTCAGAATTTCAGAATGGCATTTTCTCTCTCTTAAAAAGAACAATTCCACAGGAATAACAATCTATCGAGTTTTTCCTATCTTGGATTGGGAATAGATGAATCTGGAATGGACCATAATTTTAACATTGCAGCTTCGGTCAATGGTCATTAACATGGTTGCATCTTGATCAAAAAGTTTAGACATGTACCTGGACACATATCTGGACATAATCCAATTATAATAGTAGACGATTCCAGTCCTTCATAATCAGACAGAACATTGCCATTGGGGAAATCTCCTCCCATGTCTGTAGAGTGTTCCCCCATAGTTTTTCGCCTCTCTGTCAGTGGCTGATCATGCTTAACCACAGAAAGGTTCTGGTTTCCAATGCCAGAAGTACTTTGCACTGGTTGGCTAAGTTCCACCTTGAAGCGGGCCAATCGCTTTGCTTTGGCTTGCAATTCTCTGCAAATCACAAGGGAAATGGAAAAAGATACTACCTAGAATTTTAAAGAAATATACCAGCTAATGACAAATGAATTCAAATGCACACAACATCTCACCGTTCAATGTCATCTTGAGCAGAAGAGTTGCCCTGAAAGACTTGATCAGTGGAAGGTAAAGGAGGTGACCTAGCTCTTTTGGGAACTGGGAAGTTGGTGGGCTTAGCTGCAGCAGCTTTATCATCAATACTTTGTGCAGCTGGCATGGACATATGAGGAATTTCAGAATCAGGAGCTTTGGAAAGATTATTTGATCTAGTGCCCAATCTGGGAGGGGATGGAGAAAGCCTGAACAAGGAAAAGCCACAATTATTTAACTGTGGTTGGAGGCGGGAGAGAGAATTGCAAAAATCAGCAGCCAAAAGAGATGCAGTAAGGAGGACCGTGTAAGTAGTTTAATTTATTATCTTTCAAGAGATAAAGGTGCACATTAAATTCGACGTCAAAGCAAAGGCAAATCATTATCCTATCTATCTCGTAGGAGCTCTCTTTCACCACTTTTTATTCCCACAAAATATCAAGAAATTCCATCTAGCAAGAGCCAAGATGAAAAACCTTTTAAGTAAATAAGTGCTCTTGTCATTCAACTCAAACAAACACACCCCCCCTCCCCACCCCCACACCACCCCCCCACCCCCCCCCCCCCCCCCCCCCCAACAACAACAACCTCTTCCCTTCTTGGTGGGAGCGCTCGGTGTTGAGGAAAAAAATGCCACCTCTTGACCAACTTGAAAATTCTAAAATAACACTGCTTCATCACATGGTAGGCTAATATTTGGGGAATATCATTTTCCAAAATCCACAAATTTTTTCTTTTTTCTTTTTCGTTTTTTTTTTTTCTTGCAAAGTATTATTGAGAAGATGACTTGTCCTTCATAATTTAAAATTTGAAATTTTTATATTTTAAAGATTGGAATCACAAATCTAAACACCCCAAGGGATTTTATTAAGAGAGAAACCTTTTCAAAGAGGCTTTTTGGATTCTCCACTTTGTATGTATATACAAGAATCACTGTCCCAAACAAGTTAGAATCTGGCCATGTTAGTTTTTCATTTGATAATTTTCTTTTTGGGGTTAAGCAATGAAATTATAATCAAAAAGTGCCAAAAGGGGCACCACCTCTGTACACAAAGATGTATACAAAGAAAACTACAGCCCCTCTCAAAAATTAAGATCTCCTATAAAATCTAACAGAACAAGAGAAAATTCACAATAATACCCTGACATCCAAAACTAAAAAGTGTGTAACAAAAATGATTTAAGCTTATAAATTGGCAAGACAGTCTCTTCAAAAGTCCTTCTGTTACGTTCCCACAGCACACACCACATTAAACACAAAGGAGAAATCCTCCAAGCCTTCTGTCTTCCCCACTGTACACCCACTAGGCCAAGGTCCAAATAAAGAAACGACTGAATCTAGTAAAACCCACTAAATACCAAAAATGCAAAATAACAAACTCCACATCTACCAAGCTACATCTCAATGAAGGAGAAGATGATTCACTGATTCTTCAGCTTTCCCACATATATAACACCATCTGGGAAGTTTTTACCCCATCTGCCCAGATTCTCAATGGAAAGGATAGAATCCAATGTTGCAAACCAAGTAAAGAAAGCCACTTTCTACGGAGCATCTTTCCAAATATTCTTCCATGGAAAAAATCTCTCGTGTATCCAAAACCATAGTAACAGAGAACTTCCCCTTTTTATCTAACAAAACCAATCTGTCCTCCCCCACTCGAATCCCCTTCACTGTGTACAAAGAATCAAAAAAATCATCCACGTCCATTTCCCAATCCTGAAAATTTCAAATAAAACGAGGTTCCCACACCATCCCTAAAGCACAGATAATATGCCACTAATGCCTGCTTATCCCTAGCAATAGCATAAAGATCTGGGAAAGCCACCAATAATGGCCCTTCCTTACACCATACATGTTGCCAAAACTTAACTCTCCTCCCTTCTCCAATTATAAACCTGGTATTTTTCTAAGAAATTATGTCAGTCTTTCTTGATTCCTTTCCACAAACCAACTCCATGTAAGTTTCTGAGATTAATACTAGTACATCCACCCTCCCCAAAAAATATTTCCTTTGGATCACGAACTTCCACAATTGCCCATCCTCCATAGAAAACCTCCACAAACAGACACAAGAGAACCTGGTTGAACAAACGAAGCTAACAAAAGGAGAACACACTTTATCCCAAGCCACAAAATGGTACTTGAACCCATCTCCCAATCCACCCCACAAGAAATTCCTTTCCAACTTTTCCAATCTATCTGCAACTAAAACCGGAATAGTAAACAGAGACAAAATAAGTTGGCAAAGTAGAAAGTGTACTCTTAATAAGAGTAAGCTTACCACCCTTTGATAAATTGTAATGAACACTACTTGGGAAAAAAAAATTGCCTAATGTATATTTGGCATAGTAGCATTGAAAAAGTTCTTGAGAAAAAGGCTAAAATATTAATCATGCTCAGAATCTGCTCAAATTACTTGTACCTTTTAGAATCATTTCGACTAAAATGAGAATTTTCCTGAGGAACTTCATTTGCAGATGGTAAAGGTGGGATCCTGGTTCTTTTTGGGACCTGAGCATCCGCTTGCTTCATAGCAAAAGTTTTTCTAGAATCATAGGGTAAGACTGCAGACTGGTCTTGGCGAACCCATGAGTTGCTAAAATTGCCTGGCAACCTTGTCTGGTTACCCCATACAGGGGGAGAGACAGCAGGCCTGTAAAACAACTCAACAGCATAATCAGATAAATCTGGGGAGAATTATGCATATCTTTGTATAAACTATGTACTACTAACTAGAGCACTGCTGAAATGAACTATAAATTCTCTTAATAAAAAGCACATTACTTCAACTATTTAACCAACTATGACAATCTTCATTGTTGTCATTTTACAACAAAGAACTAATTCAACCGAGATATATTTAAGGGGTGGCAAGGGAGCGTGTGGAAACCAGCATCTGCAGACAGGGCTAACAAGGACCTGCACCCCATCCCATCACGAAGCCATACCCATGATGTATTCCCCTTTTCTATCCCATCCGAGAATATTTTGCCTCCAATTGCATCTCTGCTCCACCCAATGTAGAAACAGTAAGATCTAAAATTTCTCACAAGACAAAGGAGCCTAAACAAATCTCATTTTTTGCTTATTAGTCTCTGAAAGGCCTTGAACATATAATAAGGAAAATATATATTATAAAAATAAATCATATAGCAGGTTAAGCTTGTTTTGAAGAAATTGTTCTCCAAATCATAATGCAAAACTCAAACCTACTGCCTTTCATATAGTAAGCAAGGATACTTCCAAGTCAAAGTAGAAAGCGATGCAGACAAGGAATATGTGCAAACACAATACAAGGTCATATCAGGTAAAGAGAGAATTGTGTTGACAAGGAAAGATAAGAAAGGGGTTTTCTTTGCCGGAGATCCCACTTGCTTCATCTACAACTTCCAAGGCAGGGCATTGGTCAGGAGGAAGGGGGGGGGGGGGGGGGGGGAGGGGAGGAGAGAGAGAGAGAAAGAGAGACTGATATTGACAGCAACAGTGGGCTACAAGATTAAAATAATTCCAGCAGTGACAGTCGTGGTGATGGCAGCAAAGGTAAAGAGGTGAATGGAATAAGAGACAGTAGGATGAGACATGAGTCATGAGAATATATTCAATCCAAACTATATATTACACATGCTCTATGAAGGGCAATTTTGACAATTTTAATAGGAAGGGCTGTTTAGTAAGATACTGTATGATTGACGTGGGATGAGGCGGAACAGGCCTCCTAAACTCAAATTGAACACACCTCTACCCCTATTTAAGGGCTTCCAAACCCATCCAGTAGGGGCTGCTCTGGATGGGTTACCTAATTATGCTGATGCATCCCATCCCAATAGACATTGCAGAGGCACTTGCATATCACGGGTCCTAATGCACAATAATTAGTGCGAGTTTGGTGCAGTTTAGCAACCATGAGACGTGTTATACTTGAGAGATCTACGGATTCAAAATTTATAACAGATCATATGATTGTACCTTTTTATTTTTCAATTAAACAATTTATTTCATGATTTTCTCCCAACTTTTCACCAAAAACACCCAACATCTACAATAGCAATGTCATAGCATATTCTGCAGAATAGACAAAACATTCCATATTTTCATTGTCCAGATGCCTACAGGTGGATTTATTACAGGGTTCTAACCTTCCACCTGCAATGCATGAGTATGAGCAACATGTTTACATGTGCCGTACCATTAACAAATGCAAGAAATGAAGGGACAGAGAGACAGACAACATACTTAAGCTTAAGGTTAAATTTACCTCCGAGTTTCAATGAAAGGACCAAAATTCTCTATTGAATAGTTGTTTTCTGGAAAGAGATGAGGTGATTGTATCCTCTGAGGTACAGACTGCCTATGATCATTGAAGAGCAAATCTGAAGGCCTACCCAATTAAACAAAGCAAAAGAAGTTAGATAACTCAAGATAAACTGCAATTAAAGACTTAAAAATGTTATTTGTCATGTGGAACAAGTAATCAAACAATGAAATAAAAATGATAAATGTATCAAACATATGGCCTCCCTGAAAATACTTAATAATAAAAAAAGCCGGTGAATAAGTGTAATACTGCTTTTCAATATCTCAAGCTATTGAGAAATTGCATATCGTTTATTACGTTGTCCGGTGTAAAATTGTCTAGACTACAGTATAAGGTCTGCTGCAGCTCAACCACAAAGCAAAATTACATGCCTTCGTGGAATTCATGAACTTCGTTCAAAAAAAGGAATTAAATAAAACTTGAACAGAGCCACCCAAAAATACAAACGTATTAGTTACTAGCTTCACAAAATAATGTGAGCTTAAGATCACACAAACAAAATATACCATTAACGGTGTCGTATCCTGTGCTCAGTTATATCAACATTATGTATGAGGCTTATGCGCAGAGCTCAATTCTTCAAATAAAGCAATTGTGACAGTTACAAAAAAAGTTGATAAACACATTTGGGACATCAGTCATAGAAGTTCTGCCAGCAAACAGACACACATGGAGACAACACGATTAGAGACGAAAGGCCGTTTGCCCATTACCCTCACGCATTATTCCATATGAAGGCCTAAGAATAAGGCATTATGTTGTTGTTATATGTATGTTACTTCTCCAATATAAGTGCTTAATTCCTCACATGTATTAGTTGCTTGACAGTGACTGCACATCAACCAGAAAAGAAGGAAAATTCAACATTCAACATAAGACAATTTCACAACTGCCAAAAAAAAAAAAAAACTAATGATACACAATGCACTATACATTGTAACATTGTTAATCATGAATTCTGATGGAAAAAATTTACAACAAATATTTGAAAATGAAATAAGTGGATCCAAATCAATAGAAAAGTTGTACACTCTTTATCATACAATAGCAAATGTATAACAACCAATAAGCCATACTCTTATCAATACAATTACACAAGGGCCAGCCATCTCAAATAATCTCATGAATAAAACCAAATTGGAAACGAAAGTCACATAACAAAATGTCTGAAAACAGAAATGATGTGCATTCTAAAATAACTAAATAAGAGGGAGTTAAAGTATAGGTTGTACTTCACACAAGATAATAGAGCTTACCTTGCACCACCCCTTGTGGAGTTTCTCATAATATCTTCACCACTAGAATGCAACTGGGGTGATCTGGATCTTTTCAGGTCTTGAAGTGGTGCAATTTTGGCAGGGAAGTAAGCTCCAGAATTTTGTGAAGTAAGAAATGAAGAGACTGCAGGAGGCCCTTGATTAGTTTGGGCATCATAACCGCTGAAGAAAGAGTTTTGCCTGTCGCCAGCTGTAGGAGGAGACTCAATGGGCCTAGGAGAAAATATTGCCATCAATAATACATTACACGATATATTGCTTTTTGGAACGTGTAACAGCAAATAAATTATATGCCGCATTTTAGTGTCTGAGAGAGATCTGTCAATGTGAATCAAAGTACAGAGACATCCCACCCCCCACCCCACCCTAAAAAAACAAAAAAGAAAATGACTCCCAATCCCCGACCAGACCTCTTATAGCTTGGCAGGAGAGTCTGTGGAATAATAAGGGCTGGACATAATCCAATATCTAACTGAAGACAGTAAAGAGTCAATATTATCAGTAACAGACAACTTATGTTTGAAGGGTGAGAATATGGAAGTAGTGGACCAAGACTAAACTATTAACAAATGCAAAAATACCTTTCACAGGGTCATTATAAGATCATGGACAGTTGAGATATAGAAGACACCATCATAAGGTCCCACTGGAGCTGGAAAACTCTTCTTAAAGCCCTTTTCTAGATTCTATAGATAGTACCTGTTCAGCATATAACTCCACAACAGTTTTACTTACTAGTATGCTCTAACGGGAAAGAAACTAACTACTATTACCTCTATTTCCAAATTCCTATAACCATAAGGACATAACCAGCATCTAAGCCTCCAACATGAACTGTGGGTTATCATTTGCATGGTGTGTTGACTTATGGCGCCTGTTCGGAATCAGTAATATAGTATCCTTGGTCTATTGTAAGATAAATTAGTCTGTCTGAATGATTGACTGAGCTTTATAGTGGTTTAGAGGGTATTACCTTTCACACAGATACCTTTCAAACATTTTCATGTGCTCATTTTATATAGTTTCTGGTTTACAATATTCTTTTGTGCCTAAAAAGAAAATTTTAAAAAAAAAAAAAAAGAAAGAAAGACACGAGTCTTCTACAATATATTTTTTGAAAATTAAAATAAGTTATCTGTCTAAAATAAGGCAGCCAGTGTGCGAGCCTCCTGTCATTGCAAGATCTGGGAGCCTTACCCTGACGTGCACTTCAAACCCATAACGTCAGGTCACAATGGAGTAACCTCTGCTGCTCCAAGGCCCGCCCTCCAAACTATCTGTCTGAAATCATATGTTCAAATCAGAAGGTGCCGCACAGCCATCTGATCATTCTATTAGGTTCATAACTTATGCCGGACATATTCTTGTCGCCTTGCTATGTCCCAAACTATTTAGTACAAAGTAGAAGAAATAAGGTTGGGGGCTAGAATACTCAAGTTCAAGATTGTACTTCAGTCTATCTGTGATTGCCAAAAAGAAATAAGAATAGATACATAAGCTTGGGACCTTATAACAGTCAAGCAGCTATTGTATCCAAGATTTCAGGTCTTCTACTATGACTTCTCAGTGGTAAAATGAAGCATCACAAAAGATAAAAATAGCCTAATTCTACTTGGGACTTTTGAAAATAGACATCTCTACAGTTAGAACTCCTAAGAATTTAGTCTCTTATGTAACTGAGCAAGTCACTGAATAAGAACCAAAGTAAGCCTTTAAGGAACCAAAAGAGACATAACTTGACTCATGGGCTGCTTGAAAATTAAGAAGAACCAGCGTTGGCTACTTCAGGCTTCCTACTTTTCTCATTCCTCAGACTCCTACTGGCTACCGCTCATGTCAGCATGCCACTCATAATTTAGTATTGACAAGTCTGCACTTGTTCTATTACATTTTTTTTTTTCTTTTCCCTAGCCTTTGGTTTATCATGAGTTCCAAAGTGCCAAAGAATTTCACCACAAAAAGACAAAAAGGCCACTTCAGGAAAGTGAATTATCCATGGAATTCTTCCACTTTAGAGCATAAATTAGTGGACTTATTTATTTTTTGATGTTCTACCAGTGTGCTCGTGATCACATAAGCACAATTGCCACTCTTAAAGAAGGCTTTGTAATTTACCCTTTGCTTTTTGCTTCTTAAATTCCGTCTGTGAAACTTATATAAAGAGTTATTTTTTCAAGGTGGAGGAGAAAAAAGACAGTGGCATGACAAAGGTGCTCCCACATGTACATAAATACATATGCCTTTATTTTTAAATAACTAGATCTTCACATAGTAGCATATCCAGAAAGATACGCGTAATTAATCCAGTTCTTGTATGTTTGATTTGAATGGAAAACCAGAACACCCCTGGAAATGGCTTTTCTTTTTATGTGTAAAATAAAATCACTAGAAGTGCAATGGGGGGAGAAGAACCAATGTGCACACAAATATGCATGAGGGCACAAAAACTAGGCTCCAGGAAAAAATACAAATAGCCACAAAAAAAAAACACTGTAAAAGAATCACAAGAAAGGTAAAAAAAAATGCCCAAAAGCCGGAGAAACAGAAGCTTAGCAATGTCTGCTTCAGCTTGTGTATTGGCAACTCATATTCATCAACTGTCTATCTGTTTCACTCTACGCCCAAAAAGGCGCGGAAGAGTGCTCCCCAAATCTGCTTTAAACTCCTACTGACAGAACCCCACTGACCAATCCATAACCTCCTTAATACATCTCAACATGACCAAAAGGAACCACACAAGGATTATAAAAGAGCCCAAAAGTCCATAGTTACCAAAGACTCAAGGAAAAGATAATCAACAATCTTCTGAGCATTTTTGGACATACAACACCGCTTTTATACCAGATCACATCTTATATTTTTTCATGTTGCACATCCCTCTTCCAACAAGTCCAAATGGCATGTTAGCCTTTATGCCTAGTATGCACTAACAAGAACCAATGGATTCATCGAGCAAATTTGTGTGCTTACACATGCACGTTCAAGTCTTCAAGATGGAAATAAATAACTCTATCACGGAATATGAAATTCTGAATCTACAACTGCTCGGGGGTTTATGTTACATGACATGTTGGAGTGTCATACAAAACTAATGAATCTACAATTAGAACTTTGACGAACAAGTGTTACTAAAGGATCAAGTTTGAGGAAAAAATGAGAGAACTGTTTAAACGATATGGAACTAAAAAATTATAAAGCTATAAGTTTGCATGATTTGTTACCTAAATACTGCTGCAGGAGGATGAGAAGGACCCATTACAGAGTGGTAGTTTTGAAAATTCAATGGTGGCGAATATGTTCTCTCTGGTGCTGCAAGTTCCCTATTACATATAGAAAATCTCTAAGCTATCCCAATAAGTCAGATAAAATCCATAGGAGCTTTAATAAGACAATTACAACAGTGGTTACTGGAGACATATCTTGATGTGTATAATAACAATCACATAATGTCCATGGTTTATTGTAATCAGCGTCACATGGTCGGAACTATCAGACAACGACAGATAAAAATCAGGAGCCAAAACCTTTTCCTTTTCCATTTTATTTATTTATTATTTTTCCTTTCTTTAACTACAAAACTTCTCAAAGCTTACTCATGTCCACATTCTGAACCAAACTTCCACATAGATGGAATTTTTTAAACTAATAACACTTAAAAAGGCATTGTTTACTACGGGTACAATAATCATATCAGTTTCAAATGTTGAAGAGAAATAATATTTAGTACTGATATTTCATTGCTTTAATGACCATGAATACAATTAGCACGGGTAAATTTATATTGAATTAAATATAAACTACCATCTAGTATTAAAATTTCACTGTTTCACAATCCCCCACGCAATTAGTATCATGAAATCATATACTAAACCAATTATTGCCTGGTAAATATGTTCTTAGGTCATATATTTCTAAATACCTATGGATATTTTTGCCAAGTTTTCCATAACCTTAGGCCACCATATGCGATAGCATAGTCCTCTTGATGTAGAACGTCTGTAGAGATGCTCCCTTGTAACTAATAACTCATATTTAATTTGGGACAGCTGTAAAGTACGCTCCGGGTGAAAGCCGGGTAAGAATACCTGGGTTTTAAGGTTTGAGTTTTTGCATTATGACTTGGACTATGAGTTTTATGGCTGAAAGCTTGGCAAGAATACCTGGGTTTTAAGGGTTTTTAGGCGTAACAAGAAAGTATGGCTTTAGGACTATGATTAAACTAGAAGGGGAGAGGAATTGGGGACCGTTCTATTGCCGTGAACAGTACCCCAGAAATTTAAGACAGATGCTGGTTTTGTTCCTTTTGCAGTGAAGAATTGAATGGTTAACGGGGATAAGGGCTAGGCTTATAAAGTAGAGTTCATTAGGGGAAAAGAAAGATTATCAAGATCTGTTTTTCAATTTTAAGCCTTTTGAGCTTTAAAGGGCTTACGCGGTGGAAATTTTAGAAAAAAGAAGATGAAAGAAGAAGAAAAGTTAAGAAAAAAAAAGATCAGAAGAAGGAAGGTCTAGGCATTACACATAAAAGTTACATAGGCATCACATATAGAGTCCCCATAGGCATCACACCAATGGTTACCATGCATCACACAGTCCTAAAGAAGCTCCAAAGTTCTGAAAATTCTGCAAAATATATTCACCGGCGAGTTAGAAGCATCACATAGCTTTGTATAGGAAAATAACTCCTAGTTCTAATAAGACTTTGACCCTTGAATTTCGGACCTAAGACTTTACCTTCTAATACCTCTTTAATCCTTCTAAAAAATCATATATCACGACCCAATAACACAACTCGAAAGTTAACTCACAGCAACTACCACCCATGTCTAGAAAATTTTCAAATTACCAAAATATCCTTAATGTATGAAACATCAAAAAAATTATTTAGAACCCAACTAGATTAATAGCTAACCTAAAAAAATCATAAAATAAGACTGCACTAAGGCTAACCATTTAATTATACATGGTTCCAATTGATCCCAAGTGTCTCCATCTTGAAACCAACCAATTTCCAGATTTTGCCACTTCTTTAATTTTACTATTTTTCTTGCTCTTTTTGTGTATATCATAACCCCTCTTTTTAATGCTGTCCAAAATCACATGGATTCTAGCCTAATGGTTATACGGCATAACCATTACACAGATGTATAAAGAAGTAACCGTCCAAAACCCTGAAAATTACAAAACGAGACTATAAAAAAGGGGAGGAAAACCAAATTTTATATAGGTTACTGCATTATTGGCAAGGGGCCCCTAAAGATTCATGACTATCATGGGATAGCTATAAACAAAAGCCAGTTCCATGAATTGATACAAAACACAAGACAAGCATACCGAACTCAAGGCAGCCCTTTAAAGCCCAAATACTTAAATTCAAATGCCTGAATTATTCCAGGCTTCCAGCCCTTCACCTCCAAAGGTCATTACTACGAATTGTTTGGTTTCTTTGACTTTTTGGGTACAAATGGAAGCATCTGAACAAAAGGACACTCAAGTCCCTATTATTTCAAACACAGTTTCAGAGCCTGTTAGGTTGGTCTGTTGAATCTGAAAGGCTTCACCATTTTATGCATGATTTCAAGGTTTCTTCAAATGGGGCTATTGAAAAAGTCAGGGCCTTCACCATGACTAATGGGGCAGGAACAAATATAAGAACTATTCATATAATGCCATCCAATATAATATGAAAAAAGGTTACACCCATTGCGGCAAAAGTAGCAATCTATGTCAATCGTACAAAATGAAATCCTGAATGATCAGAGAAGTACGATACAAGCATAAGGCCACAGATCATTTTCACAAATCACTCAAGACCAAAATTTCATTTTCTTTTACATTTGTTGTTCTTAGCTTTGGCACAAGTGCAGGTAAGAAATCAGACTCAACATCGGTAACAACCGAAGCTGGTAGCAGGCCAAGTGTCTTCAAAATGCGCCAATAGGGAAGAACTGAGCAGCAGCTAAGCTCCTTTGTCGCTAACTAATTTACAAACTATTTTGCAACTGAGTAGCACCAGTTGAAGGGGCTCCCCAATAACCTTGCTTCTTTAATTCTTTCTTTATTAAACCCTTTTCACAAGATCAGTAATGTGATAAGTTTGAAACCCTTTTCTTAACTACAAAAAGCATTGTCTTTCTAGGGCTCCTGCACTTGCAGCCCTTCACATGTAACTCAGGAAATAAAAGAAATTTCTTGGGTCATCTCTGGAGGCCCAAATAACATCTAATACGAATAATAAAGATGCATCTAGACAAGTTTATGCTATACAAACATGTACATATACACAAATACATGCATATATATATATATATATAGAGAGAGAGAGAGAGAGAGAGAGGACACCTGGGAGATCGTTGCAGGGGAGAAGCGGAGAATGGAGGAGTTGGGGAACGAGGGCGAGGGAAGTAACCAAATGGGGTTTGTGCTTGAAGGGACGCACTTGGACGGGTTTGTGCTTGAAAGGGCGCACTTGGACCTGAGTCCCTCCCAAAGCCCTGGTACGACATTCTTCCTAATTTATGGCATATATATGTTGAGTATATGTATAAATATATGGGTATATATAAGCCTGAATTGTATGATCGATTCTTTCCACTCTCTCTCTCTCTCTCTCTCTCTCTCCAACACTGTTTCGTTCAGGCTGTGTTTTGTTCTCGCTATTGGGTTTTGCAGGGTCTGAAACCTGAATGGGGAGGAGAGAGGGATCTGTATTAACTGGACTCGGAGAGTCGGAGCACTCCTAAAATATAGTTTTCATTTTTTAATTTAAAATATTTTAAATTCTTTAACATATTATATAAGAGATATTGAATGTTCTTATATAATATTCTTATTTTTTACGAAACAAAAATATATTGACAAAACTTCAATTTGATGGAATACAAATATATTGACAAAAAAATAAAACAATTAATGGTAAATATGTCAATCTCGAATGCATAAATCACAAAGGTAGATAATCTCGTGTCTCCAATAACAGTTCATTTACTCTCTTCGCCGTTTTGGATTGTAATTTTTTATTGTTATTCCCTATACTAATTAAAAAAATTGTAACTTTTTTATCATCTAAAAAAAAAACTTGAATTGAACAGGTTAAAAGATGTGTTTTTTAGATGTACAAAAGAAAAAATAATCCAGCTAGATAATAGTCAATTTTTTATTGGCAATAAATTTGCAAAATTTAGTGAAGAAGTAACTTTTGGGGCTAAAAACTAATGATTTGTATACCCTGCCTATATATAAAACATGGATGCAGATTTTTCAGACGTGACTAAATTTTCTTTTTGCCCTTCTTGCTATGGGTGTTGATTTTTTAGGGAAGGCTATTATCGTCATTTGAGTTGTCGTGGCTAAATTCTCTTTTTGCCCTTCTTGCTATGGGTGTTGATTTTTTAGGGAAGGCTATTATCGTCGTTTGAGTTGTGTGGGCCAATTCTTATCTTCTTGGGCGGCAGCTCATATCTCTTTTGTCTTTTGTGTTTTACTACCTATATATAAAGCATAGATGCAAATTTTTCAGACGTGGCTAAATTCTCTTTTTGCCCTTCTTGCTATGGGTGTTGATTTTTGAGGGAAGGCTATTATCGCCATTTGAGTTGACATGGCTAAATTATCTTTTTGCCCTTTTTGCTATGGGTGTTGATTTTTTAGGGAAAGCTATTATCGTCATTTGAGTTGTGTGGGCCAATTCTCATCTTCTTGAGCGGCAGCTCATTTCTTTTTTGTCTTTTATGTTTTACTACTTATGTATAAAGCATGGATGCAGATTTTTCAGACGTGGCTAAATTCTCTTTTTGCCCTTCTTGCTATGGGTGTTGATTTTTTAGGGAAAGCTATTATCGTCATTTGAGTTGACGTGGCTAAATTCTCTTTTTGCCCTTCTTGCCATGGGTGTTGATTTTTTAGGGAATGCTATTATCGTCATTTGAGTTGTGTGGGCCAATTCTCATTTTGTTAGGCGGCAGTTCATATCTCTTTGATCTTTTGTATTTTATATAACCTAAATACATTCATTTGTTTGAAGGTTCAAAAAGTTCAAAAGTACAACAATTGTATATAGATAAAAATACTTGCTGTCTCATGGAACCGAGCACCATGGGTGATTGACAATGACTTTTCCCAGAGCACTTGATTGCTCTTGGCTGGCATGCCTGCTTTTTTTCTTGGCTTTATAGATATTTTTTTCCCTATACTCTGCAATGTATTTGGACGCCAAGGTTCTTTGTGCTTGAGTTCTTCAACCGTGATCTTCGAAGGTAATGTTCCAAAGTTTCTTTTTCTTTCTTTGTCTTCTGATCTTTGTACATTTATTTTGTTTTCTTCTTATTTTTTCGCAAGCAAAGATTAGGTCTTCGAGGATTACTGATCATTCTGTAATATTTTTGTATGTTTTCCTTGAACCTCTCGTTTCTTCTTCTTCTCCTTATTCAGATCTGTGTAGCTTTTTTATGTTTTCTTTTTCTGTTCTCATTTGATTAAGGAAGATCACGTCTAAACGTTTGGTTTTCTTTTTCTTCTTCTTCTTCCGATCTGTTTACCTTTTTGATGTTTTCTTTTTTTCTTTTCTCATTACGGAATATCACTGCTAAAAGTTATTTGTTTTGAATTTTTGTGGTATTTTCTGTTTCACGAAAAAAATTGTGCGGTGAAGATTATGATTTGTTGTTCCTGTGCTATATAATATGTATGATCATATAGGTAGGATGCGTTTGTGTGTGTATATATTTATATATGTGCATATATCTATCTCTATTTTTTGCTTTGCAAGTCTTTCTTCTTTGGTATCTTTGCGTTTGGTTATAGTGCCTTCGTTTTTTTGTTGTGCTTTTTCATGTGTTGCCTTTCTTTCCTTTGTGTTCATTTTGGTTCGAAAGTGGTCTTTTCTTGCTTTAGGAACTGTAGCTAAGAACTAAATCTTCATCTATTCATGTTTATCTGCTAGGTTTTTCTTCTCTTTATTTATTTTGGGGTTTTCCCCTATTTTCTGATAAACATTTTTTTGTTTTTCCCCTTTTTATTTTTTGTTCTAAGGTTTTAGCTACAGTTGTTGGGGTGTTGTTATTTATAGGACGAGCTCTCTCTACAGACAAGTGTTTAGGTTCGAACAATCTTTCATTTTTCTTTTTTGTTTTGTTGCTTTAATATTTGAATTAATATGCAATAATAATACAAATCTATTCAAGTGAGATAGGAAACTATGCACACGTTAATTATAGTGAAGTAATACCTTTGTATTAAATTAATATTTGTACTCCATGCAGCTATTTACGTTCTATACTACATTTTTAATTTTGATTCTATGAGATTTCTAATTGTATTGTTCAATTTTTACTCTCACAGGAGAATAACTTGGAAGGTTGATTGACTTTGAATTTTTAGTTTTCCAATTATGTCAGGTATTCATCTTCTTTTGCCTAAAAATTTATTTACTTGCTCTTTTTATCTAATGGCTTACATATTTTCCCGACTCTTGTTAATTTACCCTTTTTCCTTTTCTTTTTCTCTCAAATAGTTATTTAGATATTGTTCTCAATTGAACTGTGTAGTGTTCCATGGAATTGAATGCGTAGTAAGCAATGAAATTGTCTTTTTCTTGTTTGCTCGTTCTAACTCTGTTTCTCTCTATTGAATTTTTTACTTATCAATTTTTATATGTAGTGAAATCTGATTATTTTACATTCCATCTGAGTAATAAATACAATAGAAATTTCTCAAATTATATAGTCCTAAAGTAATTTTAAATGTTTTTGTCATGTATTTTTTAGCTGTTAACTTTGTTGTTGTATGAAAGAGGCCTTTTGAGTCAATTATCAAGTGTCATTTTATGGTTATTCCAGTGGTTGTGAATGTTCATTTTTGTGCTTCGACTCTTAGCTTTGTTGGTGCTCTTTGGAGGGTAATAAGGGCATTCTCAGTGCATACTGTGAGTCCTGTTTTCCACTTCGCATATTTTTGTCTGTTGTCATGTCATAAAGCCAATATAATAATTTTTATTGCATTATTCTGCTTTTTAAAGAGCAAAATAGATTTATTTTGCATCTCCTACCTATATTTGTATTTAGATGTATTTTTATGCCAAGTAAGTTATGTTGTGTGTGAATGAAAATACTGTACATATGCACTAGTCAAAGATATTACTGATGGTACCTATATATATCCACTCGGTAATGCGTACTCAGAAATCAACAAAAACTTAATAGTTTACACATTTGCCTCTTTTGTTCTTTACTGGGCAATACAAAAATCAATATAAATAATAGATATATACTGAGAATTTCATCCAATAAAATGTCAATGCTTATCATATTGGGCAGAGCGCAGCTTGATCTGCTCCATCATTGTTCAACCACTGCATCTTTTCATATATTTCCTTTCCGTTTCCTACGCTATGTTTATCTCAAAAGCTTGTGTAACACCATTTGAAAATTTTTGCTTTTACATATCACTTGAGCTCCTATGTTAACATTTGGTTTGGTGTTCGCTAAATTCGAAGCTTAAAGTTTGTTCATGAGTTTTTCTTCATTCCAATTTTGATTTTTTTAATGGTTTTATTATGATTGTATTATTATGATTTTTGAATTTCCCTTTTGTAACTTCAAATTTTTTTGTGTCTAACATATCTTTTTGCATAGAGAGCCTCCATCTTTATCATTTCGCTTCGTTTTGTTTGATGGTTCCATAATACATGTTATGCTATATTTGCTTTTATTTCACCTTCTCATGTCATATGAGCTTTACACTGGTGTTTATGTTGATGAAGAACTATTGTTTCATGTGTTCCTCCCTATATAATTCCTATATTATATTTTTGTATACAAGTTTAGATTGTATGTAGTTTTTGTATTATATTTTTGTATAACAGTTTAGATCAAAATCAGATTTGTAAATAGTATAGACTATTTTGCTTCTCAATTTGAATATACAAATATATACATATGTATGTATTTATACAGGTTGTTTTGTGTAATTGCTTAATAAGATCTTGAGATTCCTTCTAGATTTATCTATATATATCTTGCTCATCTGTTTTGCATTTCTTTATTACTTGTGAGGCTTATGAATTGTAGAATAGCAATCAAACATCTGGCTTCACTAGGCTTGCGTGATTCTCTTCAATAATTTGCTTTTTAATCATGCATTTGAAAATCCTGGTTACTCATTGTTCTTTACTAGAATTTTTATTTTGTTATTTTTTTTATCTTTATATGTTCAGATGTTTGTTGATGAGAAATGTGTCAAATTCAGATCAATATCAACAGTTTCATTGCTAACAGTGATTTTGACAGTTTCCTAAGTTAAGGTATAGTTTGATATCTTCTCGTTGAACAAAGAATTAATGAACAATAAGCCAGCAAAAAATAATAAACACAATATTTCAGTTTTCTTGCTTCATAGAAAATTACAAAATTTAGTTTCCCGTTAAAATTCAAAGTACAAAAAAAATCAGTATATCAATGAAATAGGAGAAGTTACAAAACCAGTAATTATAACTTCCTTGCTTTACCAACAAAATCGCAATAAAAATACCAATACTTTTCTTCAAATTGATAAATCATATAGTGTTCCCTGACCACTGAGTTTGATTTTCTGCCGTGCGCATATTAATTAGGTGTGATTTAAGCCATTCCTATTGAACTGCTAATTTTGAAAGCATTATAAATTTATACATTTTCCCCAAAACACATGAATAAGCCATAATTAGAACGACTTTGATTGAATTTTTCAAGTTCACTCGTCTCATTTCAAATTTTATTTTCAATCTTATTAACAACTGATTTTCGACTTTTACAATTCTGTAAAAAACTCCATATGTAAAAATTATTATCATTTTTCTAATCAATAACTATTATTGAAAGTTTTCATATAAAGAAAAAACATATAATCATTTTTATTAACTTGGTTCAACAAAATTAGTGGCAAAAGACATCCTAATTCAATGACATCTTCTTATTGTTTAATTAACATGTGTTCAATCTTTATTTTTAGTTCCATATTTTGCCTGAAGCGCGTCGCTGTTGAATATCTCATAATTATTTTTTATTATTAGTTGCTACTATGCACACTGATTGGAAAAAACAAATGAGAAAAAATAGAAGTGGTACACCCAGTTGTTAAATATTATCATAAAATGCCAAAATTAATAATTAACAAATATTTTAATTTACTAAATTACACATCTTGTAAATGTTTATTTGGATAATTTTCTAAATTCAACTGTGTAGTGTACCATATAATTCCTTGTGTAGTGGGCAATCAAAATTTCATCGTTTTTCTTATCAATTTTTGCATGTAATGAAATTCGATTCTTTTATATTCGATCTAAGGTTTAAATATAATGCAAATGACTCAAAATGTATAACACTTAAGTAACTTTATATGTTTTTGTGATATAAATTGTAGCTATCAGGTTCGATGTTGTATCAAGCTTTTCTTCTTAGTGCGTTATCAGGTATAAGTTTATACTTATTCCAGTGATTATTTATTTATTTTTTTAAAATGCTTTTTTTACGTGACATTTACGTTCATTGATCTTTATAATTTGTTCATACCTAATGCTCTATATTAATGATTTTTTAAAAGTATTTTTAGGTATTTAGTAACTTCATAAATTGCTTATAATTATCTAATATTTATATAATATCTCATATTTAGTTTTTCCCGATTCTAATTTATGTGTTATTTTACTTTGTTGTAGTCATTTCAATATAAGGATTGATGTTGTTTTTAATTTATGTTCATAATTTAAATCTTTAATTATTAATTTGTGGAAGCTTTAGATGGCTGATAATATTAAAATCTTAAATGTCACATTCCAAAAAATATAATCAGGAATGACAAAAACCGAAAAATCTGTTGCTCAAGAGGATGCTCAGAGCTACCAAATTTATAGTGAGTAATAGCATTGTTAATTATTAACAGCATGCGTTATATAATTACATTCCAGCTGAATCTTACAGTAATATATATTTTAAGTTGTTCCCAAACTCAATTAATTATACAAATTTATATTTTAACAGAAAAGGAGCAAAGGAATGAAAGAAATAGGCGACAACGCGAAGCATATGCGAAGAAGAAGCAATTGCGCATCAATCAAAATGAACCTTCCTTTGGTATTATATATTAAAATCATTATATAGTTCTTATTATAAAATTATATAAAACAACAAATACATTTTTATTACAATTACTGTTATCTTATTTAAATACTTACTCTGAAACTCAAATTATAATAACACTAAGAACAAAAAAAAGAGCTTCATAGAACAAACAAAAAATACAAAATACAAAATCACTACAATTATCATTACATTAATAAATACACAACATTACATTCATATTTTTATTCTTTCATTTACTAAATCAATACAATGCTATATTGCTTCAGTGTTGCATTCAAATATTTTAACCGCCGTTGTTGGAAGAAACGGCAATACAGGCTGGTCCAGCACTAACGATTTTGGTTAGCGCTCTTGTCACAAAATTCAAACTTATATTAATATATTCAACTTCTAAATACAAAATCGATATCTTTACCTATGGCAAAAATTCAGGATATCCAATTTCATTTTATTTATTAAAATAGGTTCAACTTCAACACAAATCAGAGAAATGCAAACTTCTAAAAGCAAGCTTTCCTATAAATTTTTTATTCATTAAACTCTTTTTTATTCTAATTAACTTATAAACAAATTATTACTCATTATGTAGGGAGCCTAATCAAACGGTTAAGAAAAAGTTCTAATCCTATGCAACATTCAATTCCTACTGAAGCTGCAATGTTACCATCTCCAAGTTCTTGTCAACATTGCAAAGCAATCAAATTCTATCTTGAACCTAATGCGTTTTGATGTATGAACGGACAAATCTTATTAGCTTCTCTCAATACTGTGCCAGAACTTGACACATTATATATTACAAATTCTGAAGAAGTAAAAAATTTTCGAACATATAACAGTTGTTTTGCTTTTACATCCTTTGGAGTTAAATATGACAAAGAATTGTCTAAGAGAAACCATGAAATTTATACTTTCAGGATCCAAGGCCAAGTTTATCACTTCATAAATGAACTTCAGCCAACCAATGATAACCTCTCTTATTTGCAGCTATATTTCTATGACATTGACCATAAGGTTCAAAACAGATCGAAGTTTTCTGATAAATTACTGCCCTCTGTTCTGGATAAACTTATTCAAATTCTCCATCAAAGTCCTTATTCTACCTTTTTTAGAAGTCTTTCAAATATAGCAAATCTAGACACTCGTTCTATTGTCATTAGATGTGATGTTAGTTTAGATCAAAGAGTATATAATCATCCTATAGCATCACAAGTTGCAGCTATTTAGACTGAAAATTAATCTATGGGTAAACAAAGAGAGAGATATTATCATTCAACAAATTTCTGGCCATAGTGAAAATGTCCATTATTATTTTGGGTGTTATGATCCTTTACAATATCCATTGTTATTCCCTTTTGGTGAAAGTGGATGGCATCATAGAATACAAAGGATTAATAAAATGAAGGGAGATAACACTTGTGATGGACAATTTCTTGTATGTCCTAATGAAATAGAATCTGCGTCTCATCTCCTCGCAAAAGAATCAAAAGGTACGATATTCATAAATATAGTACTGCTCTAATATAAGTTTCTTTAGGTTTTGTGCTTAATTCCTTTGGCTCTTGTACTGAATTATCTCTACTTTCAGTGCTCAAACAAAAAGTTAACAATAGAGCTATGGTTTCCTGTCGTGAATATTATTGTTACAAGTTGCAAATGCGACCAAATCACTATTCAGTTCTTCTACACTCTGGCCGTTTGTTTCAGCAGTATTATGTTGACATGTATGTGAAAATAGAAACATCACGATTGCAATTTTTCAGTAGCAATCAATCTCAAATTAGAGCTGATTTATACGAAGGAGCTGTTGATAGTGTTTCTATAGGTGAAGATAAGGGTTCAAGGGTTGGCCATAGAATTATTCTTCTGCCATCATTTATAGGTGGTCCAAGAGATCTTCGCCGTCGCTATGTTGATGTAATGGCATTAGTTCAATGATATGGAAAACCAGATATTTTCCTCACAATGACTTGTAATCTATCATGGCCAGAGATCAAAGCACATTTAGGCCCAAATGAAGAAGCTCAAAATAGACCAGATTTGACTACTCGTGTGTTTAGAGCAAAGATGGAACAATTGTTAGATGATGTGACCAAAAAACAAACATTTGGAAAAGTTGCAGCATTTGTCTATGTTATAGAATTCCAAAAAAGAGGTCTTCCACATATGCACCTATTTGGTATTCTAGAAAATGGTTACAAGCTATTATCCCCAAAGAGTTATGATCGTATTGTCTGTGCTGAGCTTCCAAATGAAAAAGAAAATCCTCACTTATTCTCTATGGTTGTTAAGCATATGATACATGGACCTTGTGGTGAGTTAAAGCCAGATAATGTTTGTATGAGAAAAGAAAATGCAAAAATCATTACCACAAATCTTTTGAAGAGGTAACAAAAATTTCTAAAGATTCATACCCTCTATATAGGTGGCGAAATGATGGTCAAAAAGTAAAAGTTCAATCCCAACTTCTCAACAATTGCTGGGTAATTCCCTATAATTCAGATCTACTTGCAAAGTATGACTGTCACATTAATCTGGAGGTCTGTTCAACAATCAAAGCTGTTAAGTACTTGTACAAATACATCTACAAGGGTCATGATAAAGTCAACTATCATATTGTTCAAAAGAAACAATCAAATGTTGTAGATGAAATCCAGCGGTTTCAATTAGCAAGATGGATTTCTGCTCCATAAGCAGTGTGGAGAATTTATACATTCTCTTTAAATGATATATATCCATCGGTAATATATCTTCAAATTCATCTCGAAAATTATCAGTTTATTACCTTTAAAAATTCTGATAATTTACATTTTATATTGAAGAATGACATGTATTAAAAAACAATGCTGACACAGTTCTTCTTAATGAATACAACAAATAAAAAAGAAATAGATGGCAAATGTTTATATAAAGAATTCCTTGAGCATTTTGTTTGGTCTCAATAAGATAAAATCTAGAGTCCTAGGAAAAAAGGAAAAGTTATAGGATGAATTGTAACTGCACATTCAAGCCAAGGTGAAAGATATTATTTTTGGCTACTTTTGAATAACACCAGAGCACCAAGATCATTTGAACATCTTAGAAATGTTAATGGTATAACAACAAAAATATTTCGTGAAGCTGCACTTCTGCGAGGGCTTTTGGAATCTGATAATCATCTTGAAAAGTGTCTTCAAGAAGCTTCTAAATATCAAATGCTTAATTCATTAAGACAATTGTTTGCAACTATTCTTGTTCACTGTGCACCTAATAATCCTAAACTTTTATGAAAAAAATTTAAAAATTATTTGTTCGAAGATTTTGTTAGAACAATGTGTTTATCAAAGCAGCAAATTCAAATTAAAGTTCTTCAGAGTATAAATTCAGTTCTTCAATCAATGCGAAGAGATATTATAGAGTTCAATCTTTGCTCTAAACAATGTATTGTATCTCAAAGTAATGACATATGTAGAGAAATAGAAAAAGAAATGAACATTGTTGTTTCTGAAATTGATTATCAATCAATTGCATTATTATCTTCAGAACAACGCGTTGCTTTTGACATTATAATTGAGAGAGTATTTTCAGAACAACATGGCTGTTTTTTCATAGATGGCCCAGGAGGTACTGGTAAAACTTTTCTCTATAAAGCACTCTTAGCTGCAGTTAGATCAAAGCATTACATTGCTTTAGTAACTGCATCATCTGGTGTAGCTGCTTCTATTTTGCTAGGTGGTCACACAACTCATTCATGTTTTAAAATACCGATTGATCTAGAGATTTCTAAATGTTGCAACGTAGGTAAACAAACTAGTTTGGCACAACTTTTCAGAAAAGCTAAACTAATCATTTGGGATGAAGTACCTATGGCTAGACGCGAAAATATTGAAGCCCTAAATGATATGTTGAAAGATATGAATGATTGTAATTAATTATTTGGAGGCAAAGTAGTGGTTTTTGGTGGTGATTTCCAGCAAATCGCACCAGTAATAGCGAAAGGCACAAAATTTGAATCTATTGATGCAAGTTTAGTGAACTCTTACATATGGAAATCTTTAGAGAAGATCAAATTGACAACAAATATACGAGCAAAACATGACTTAGGTTTCAGTCATTATTTGTTGCAGATTGGAAATGGAACAGAACCAGTAGATAACAACAAAAGAGTTTGTCTACCTACTTCTATGACTATCCGTAGATCAACAAAATCACAGAACATCAATTCTCTTAACTATTTAATCGATGCAATTTTCCCAGAGCTTCAAAAAACTTCAATACATCCAATTTCAATGATCAATTGTACTGTGCTCACACCAAAGAATGATTGCGTTAATGAAATAAATAGTCTTCTGATTGAAAAATTTCGAGGTCTAATGAGAGAATATATAAGTATTGATAAAACACTTGACCCTATTGAATAAGGCTAATATGAAGACTTCTTAAATTCTCTTTCACCCAATGGACTTCCCCCTCATCACTTAATGTTGAAAAAAAATTCTCCTATCATTCTGCTACAAAATATAGATCCTTCAAAGGGGCTTTGTAATGGAACTCTTCTTATCTGTCAAGATTTTGAAGATCATATTATTTGTGCACAAATTGTTGTTGGTGATCACAAAGGACAAGTTGTCTTTTTACCTCGAATACCATTACAACCTTCTGATCAACAAAAATACCCAGTGCAATTTACTAGGACACAATTTCCAATAAAATTGTGTTTTGCAATGACAATCAACAAAGCACAAGGTCAAACTTTAGAAAAAGTTGGTTTATACTTACGAGAACCTGTATTCTCTCATGGCCAAATATATGTTGCTCTATCATGAGCTATAACTGCCTCTACCATTAAGATCTTGATTGAACCAACTTATGAAGGAGATACAAATGAAAATTGCACCAGAAATATTGTGTACAAAGAACTCTTAACTCTTGCACAGGTTATCAATTTCTGATATCTACATTTTTGGTGGCGTTCTAATTTAGCGTTTTCATGTAAACTTAATATATATGTGCACATATTATATCAACTGCTTTACTTTTCCCTGCACTTTATATATTATCCAATAAAATTTGAAACCTAATTTCATTTCTTGTTATTTGCAGGATGGGTGATGAAATTACGCCAATAAAAACCATAACAAATTTGACCAAGAATTGGAAAGCAAAAGTTTATGTGCTTGAGAAGTGGGAGCCTCGCTTTGCAAAAAATGACAGACTTCGATATCAAAAACTCATTCTCAGTGACCAAGAGGTAAATGAACAAAGTTTTTCTGTTAGTTAATATATTCATACTAATCAACATATTTTCCTTACTTGTTCCTATATATATTGCCACTTAAATATAGAGTTTAAAATTATATTAATTACCCCTATAAACATTTATGCTATATATATTATTAATATAACTATTACTGTCAATAAGTTCTAAAAGTAATTTACTACTTTAACATTGTACTTAAGTGCACATAGCCATATTCAAACTTTTAATTCAGAAATTTAAAAATACCTTTTAACTACTATTCATAATATATTGTTAAATTAATTTTTCATGCTCACAGGGTACTCGAGTGCAGACAACCATATTTGAAACCTTAATTGACACATTCAAAGACACACTCCAAGTTTTTAAATCATACTATATATCTAATGCTGGTGTGAAATTTGCTTACGAAAATCATCGCATTGTTCCACACTCATGGCAATGGACAATTCATGCAAGCACGCTGATTCAACTTGCTGAAACAAATGATGATAAAAAGCCTATTGAACAATATGAGTTCACTACATTCAGTTACTTCACTGATCATGTTGACACACAATCAGAAATCAGTAAGCATTCTGAATCATAAATTGATTTTCTTAGCAAACAAAAAATATATAAAAATATGCCTACTTATTATAAATTTTTTCGTTAGATATTTTAGCAGCTGTCATTCACATCAAGCCACCAAAGACAGTGAAAACACAAATCGGTGAATTGACTGTTCAAGAAGTTATTGTCATTGACCAAGAGTAAGATTTACAAACTTTAACTTTTATATCAAACAAACTATACAATAATTACTCTTTTTTTTTTTAACAGAACACTTCCAACTATCATGACTCTGTGGGATCAATATATTCCAAATGAGGGTGCAAAACTCTCAGCAATTGATGATTCCTTTCCTGTTTTCATTGGAATCAAGCTGAAAGTTACATCTTACTGTGGTAATTATATTCTTATATTAATAATATCATCTGAAATTAAAAACATTTCAATAGTTAATGTTTTTAATCTTATTATCATTTATATCGTCATAAATCAAATATAATAATAAAACTATATTTTTTTAACTTAAGTCAAAATCAAATTTAAAATATAACATCTTTTTGTCACAGGCTTGTCACTTTCAACAAGACCAAGAAGCAGTTTCATCCTAAATCCTGATTTTCCTGCTGCTTATACATTACGATCATGGTAAGCTTCCCTCTAAATTTGTATCAATCACTGATATAGTTGTAATATAACTAACTAACAAGTCTTACACTGCTACAGGTGTATACAAAATGAAGATACTATGCAAGCAATGTCGCTCATAGTACAAAGTCAATCTCCAAGGAATCGAACACCAACACCTAAAGTTGAAAAAATTGTTAACATTCCAACAATTCTAAATTGTCCTGATACGGTAAGATAGCAAATTTTATTTTAAATAGTTTCATATAAATTGTAAATTGACTTAACAAAAACTTTAATTTTCACAGCAAAACCAAAAGTTTTACTGGATCAAAGCAAGAATGTCAATTGTTTCATTTGATCAGACATTTTGGTACATGAGCTGCAATAATTATTTTAAATCTATTAGTACAACATACCAAATTGTGTTTGACTGCCTTCAATGTAAAACAAAGAAAGTTCTAGCACACCCAAGGTAAAAATTTAAATAGTATCAAATTTATTTGTTTTTATATTTCTCCTCCACTTCAACACACTAGATGTCATATGCAGAAGAGTTTTTCTCTTTGAATAGTGTAGAACTAATGAAACAAACCTCAGAGGTACTGCTACTTCAGATAAATTATTCTTTTACTGCTATTTTAATTCCATGCATCTGAAATTATTTTTCACATAATAAAAAAAGGATGGAAAGCTATCCAGTGAAGCTTTCGCAAAACTGTCTATTGAAGAAGAATATATCATACAAATCAGGCCCCGTCAATACCAAATGCGAGGATCATCAAAGCTCCAGTTTATTATCACTTTAATAAACAGCACTAATGATAACACTGCCACACCAACAGCTTTTTCGGCAACTACCTCTGTGCCAGAAAATACAGATCTGAAAGCTAAGAAAAAGCTTTTTTAAGATGATACTTCAGCTGAACATATTTCACCTACTGGAACTTCTTCCGAAACAACCTCTGCTTGAATCCATTTCTAAAGCTGTAGAACTATGGTGTTTTTGAAAACTTTCTACCATAGTAACAACTTTTTACTAAACTGTAATGTTGTTAATCTTTTAATATGTTGTGTTTTAACTTTCATGCTGCTGTAAAATATAATGTATATTTTGGTAGAATGTAAATAAAATATATAAATCTTTTTGTAATTTACAATATCTTGTAATGTAAGCTAACATATAAGATATCTCCTAACTTTAATCTTTATTTAATATTTTCCAAATTTCAATTATCATGTTACATTTGAATTGTATTAACACGATATGTTAAGAAAAATTGCAGCAAATTGAATATTAAAGATATTCTGCGGCTCCAATGTTCAAAAACCACTACATGCTTAAGTTCACCATCAAAGGTACAATTTTCATTATTTGTTCAGCTTTTATTTCCTATACTACCTATATATAAAGCATGGATGCAAGGATTTTCAGATGTGGCAAAATTCTCTTTTTGACCTTTTTCCTATTGATGTTCCTTCATAAGGGAAGCCCATTACCATCATTTGGAATGGTCCCAATAAATCTTATCTGCTTCGGTGATAACTCTTATCTCTTATCTCTTTTATATAACGTATACATTAATTTCTTTGAATGTTCAAAATGGTATTATAATGCATATAGATAAGTATCTCTCACGTCTAATGGCAACCAACAACGATCAATGATTGACAATGACTTTGACCAAACCACTTCATTGTTCTTACCTGCCACTCATCCTTATTGTTTTTTTTCTTTATAGATATTTATTTCTATACTCTGCAATCTATTTGCACGCTAGGATTTTTTGTGCTTCGGTTCTTTAAACATCATCTTCAAAGGTAATCTTACAACATTCTGTGTTGTTCTTCTATGTTCTAATCTGTGTAGGTTTATTTTGTTTTCCTCTTCCTTTTTCATAAGTGAAGCTCAAACCTTCATGAATTATTGCTCAAAATCAAATTATTGTGTAATATTTTTGTATTTTCTCCTTGAACTTTACATTTTCTTGTTCTTCTTCTTCTTGCTCTTCGCATGTCTCTAGTTTACTCAT
The DNA here is from genome assembly GCA_033060915.1 of Euryodendron excelsum. Lineage (NCBI taxonomy): Eukaryota > Viridiplantae > Streptophyta > Magnoliopsida > Ericales > Pentaphylacaceae > Euryodendron > Euryodendron excelsum. The sequence goes on along the minus strand of CM065387.1, from coordinate 3,575,256 downwards.
GTACTTTTTTTGTCTTTTCATTAGGGAAGATCACACCTAAAAATCGTCTTTTCTATATTTTCGTGCTATTTTCTGTTTTCCCCAAAATTATATGCAGTGAACATTTTCATTTCTTCATCCTTTGCTATGTATGTATGACCATATATATGTATGATGATTTGTGGTATTTTGTCTTTGAATATGCATTTTTGTTTTTTAACTCTCAGCTTTCTTGCTCAACTTTGGACGCTAATAAAGACATTGTCACTACATACTG
>CM065387.1:3527500-3572500 GCA_033060915.1 Euryodendron excelsum | reverse complement strand
ACATTCAAATTTCTGTAGCATAGGCTTTATGTATCAGTTCCAAAATTATGGTAAGTAAACGTTCATTCTCTTTCCAATTATTGTCAGTAAATCTTCATTCTATTTACAATTTAGCCCATTATTTTCTCTTATTACTTTACTTTTCATCCAATTCAATCTCATTGCATCATTTTCCTTGTCTTGCTATCATACTTTTATATTTTATTCTTGTCATTACATCATCTACTACGTCTTTTTGCAAACGAAATTTACAACACTTTAGAACTATATCATACTTGAATAATTTTGTAATTTTTTAAAAGTTTGCTTTATCAATCACAGGTTACAACTTTAAAGCACAAACCTTCATAGAATTATTCCTAAGTTACTCAAAAATATCATCTTCCCTCTGATAGGTGTAACTATCATTACAATTAATATTCTATACAAACATAAATAACCTTTTCTTGTGTCCATTTAATATATTTCCTTTAGAAAGGTAATATTTAAAAATAATGATCTATGGAAATAAAATTAATTGGTGACAATAATTACTTTATAAAAACATAAAATATTCACTTATATTTCTCACCAATTACTTCTATTTCCATAGCTCATATTTTCCAAATCTTACCTTTTTAAACAAAATACATATTACTTAAATAACAACACAAAATATATTTAAATTCAAAATCAAAATACAAACTTACAAATCCTCTCTAAATGATAACCATTATACAACAACCCTTCATTAACAACATATAAAAAAACACTAAAATCCTATACTTAGACCTTATTGGTTACCTATAAATATTTCTCCACCCTCATTTCGTTATGATAAAGAACTTAACCAAACATAAAAAATTAAATAAACAAAATTTTTAATTAATTAAACCTTCCTTTGATAAGTTTAGCTTTTGAATAATTTCTTCATCAACATTTGAACATAACACCAAAACCATATTTCTTCAAAAATTTTACATTTAGCTTAATCAATAGGCATATATTGCTTAATGTATATTATCTAGCTTTTCATCTATACCTTAGTTTCAAATCAACTTACACATATAACACGTTACTAAAAAAATAAAAATACAAATATATCTCATAACTTCTACCTGTGTTCTTTGGGACATGTAAAGTATCATTATTTGTATTAAAAAACTAATAAAATATTTTCCTTATAAATATACACTTACGTTGTATTAATTACTGTGTACAAATATTTATGCTAAGCATGTCCCAAAAAACATCAATTATCACCATTTTAATTAAAAAAAAATACAAACTAATCTCTTTCTAAAAACACCATTATCTATTTAATAATCCTAACCATATACTACAAAATTAGAAATGAATTTTTTTTGTTGGTATAAAGTGCTACCAATTTTTTAAGTTTAATATAAAACCTTAAAATATAAAAACAAACCAACTTAATCAATGAAAAAAAATCGGTAGCACCTCAAACCAACAAGAAGTCTTTCATCATTATTCTTGTAGTTAAAAAATACAAGCCTTTTACAGCTAAGTGTTTTAGATACACTCTTCTATAACTATCAAACCACAATAATCACTTCTTGGTAAAACTTGTATACGCAGTTCACTATTTTAACATATTTTCATTATGTATATATGATCACTTTTTAAATATAAAACCACTAAATTACACTATCCATGAAACCCAACATAGATTTATTCACATTTTATTTACAAAACAATAAAATATTTAATATTGACGAAATCTGCACATCCCCCATTACTACTTTCATTGCATCGATGAACAAAACTATTTATAACTATGCACCCACACACCACTATTTGTTATACATTCAGAACTAAATTTTTTTTATCTAAAATATATTCAGAAATCATTTTTCTTAGCTTCAGTACTTACAAAGGCAGCTTCCTTATTCTAAGTTTTCATGCTTTTAACATCTTTCTATATTCCTGCCATTCATTATTCTAAATTCAATTGGCTTAAAACTTGGCTATGTATATTTCGTTACCACTGTTTAATTTCCTAAAATATAATTCCCATCTTCGATTAAAACGCATTGAATTATTTCTCATTTTAGTATATTTTCTTATTAAACTTCATGCGCTGCAATTTTATACTTGTTATTCTGCTATTTAAAAAAATTATTTTTACTTTCTGCATTAAAATTATTTTAAATGTAATATTAATGCTCCATCATATGTATTATAACATATATAAATCAACACTTATAAATGAATTATTAAATAATAAGCATAACTTTCTATCAATAACAAACTTCTAGCATCATTTCTATTTAAAATTGACCTTCTCAATTTTGTGATATATTTGCATTGTTCAGTTTGTAGTTAAGTGGACTCATTGTAATTATTTAACAGCTCCACCTCACGTCTCTGAAGCTGCACTATTTTGATTCACTCTGCAAATTTTAATACCCTTCTCTTTCTCCCTTGTGCTTTTTTCTTCCACTGACATGCTTCTATCTTTCTATAATTTATATGTTAAAAATCAGGTTCCCTTCTTTTGTTCTACAGCGATATTCAGGAGTTCGTGTTCTTAAAACTTGTAATATGTTCACTGCCAATTTTATTTTTTCCCTTGTTATTACATGATCTATTTTACAAACCATTTCTCAAAATAAGATTTCAAATCAAGCTACATGACCAGTTCTACAAGCTAATATTCTACTCAAACGGCATAAACACGTATCCATGAAGGTGTTGTAAATGATCTGAAAAGTGGTGGCAATCTATGCCTCATCAACAGGAGAGCTGAATAGCACATGCCTTCTCATAGATGAATCCTTAATGAACTATATTACTGCTCTTCTTTTCTCGTATAAAGAAGAAGGTAACCTCTATATCCTTGATTCTCTCATCTATATGTTTAAATTGCTTATTACTTACTTTTTCTCAAAATTGTTACGGACAATATTCCTCTCTCATTTATTGGAATATATTTTCTTTTTTTAAAGCGATTTTAAATAAATGATATGGTATGGAGTTTTATTAACAATAATGGATAGAGTATGAGCTTTGGCCTTCTTTTTATTTAAAATATGAGAACATATATATTGTATAGACACTGTTGCATTCTCTAAAGTATGGGGATATGTCAAATATCACAGTGACGACACGACTTTTCATGGGATTGTTATAATGATTATGATTTCATACTTTTTATTTGACATTTTTTTTCTCCATTAGAGCTTTAATTTATACCAAATCTTAAAATGACTTTTGCCTTTCATTTTGCTTTATGCTTCTTTTATTTTCCTTAACATTGTTTCATATTGGCCAAACATGAGCATGAAATAGAATATTGGCAATATTTAAAAAAAAAATCCAGCTCTTAAGGGTGCAAGCAATGCAACTTGTCAATGCAGATTTGTGATTTTTATGATTGATCAAGGATAATTGATTAATTGTTCTCAGGTGCACTCTACCATAATGTGGTATTCCTAGGTTAGATCGGTATATCACTCCCTTGACATTTAATTATAAGTGTATTATATGTGGTTGTACGTGAACTACTTTTGCTCTTTTTCTTTTTTGTTTGGCTTTCATGCTCTGAAATGTTACGTGAATTTGATTTCAATTCTCCACTATTTTGATGCTTTGATCCTAAGTCACGAGACTGATGAACTTGTTTGTCATTAACTGTCCTCTAAGATGTTTAGTTTCTCTATTTTATTAAGATTCAAGGTGTATGGCTTTTGAAGTATTCTTTCTGCTTTCTTATGCCTCTATAGAGACTTATGAATAAGGTTACGAATAAGAGTTTTCGAGTAATGTGTTGGTTTGCTAAACTAACAAAACCTCTTGTAGTTGTACAAAACTTTGATATTGAATGTTGCATTTGTCTAAATGCGGTTCATTGAAGAATATTTTTTGCATTTCAAGTAATAGTTGTACACTTAATTATTGAATTCTTGGCTTTCTCAGCAATATAAATGCGTTTAAGTTTCTTTAAGTGACTAATTTAGTTTGTTTGATGTTTGGCATCCTAACAAATTTACTCTTTTTTCACATAGTTCAATCCATATCTTACATTTACCATATTATGTGACAGGAAATATCCAAAAAATGACAAAAGATTCTCATTGTGGTCTACTTTCCATTATATGAACTATCTAAAGTAAAACCTATTAGAGCATTGCATACAAAGTTAATGCAACTAAAATGCAAGTATTTTTGTTCAATATTGGGGAATATGTAGTTTTCAGGAGTTAGTGCAGTTGAAAGAGGTAGAAATGGAAATTTGATCGCAATGCATCTGTGTGAAATAACTTCAGAATTTGGTGTTAGATATTTAACTATGAAAGAGTGAGATAATTTATTTTCTTACTTTTTTATCCCTTCTGTTGGTAGGATGATTATAGCCTTATGTCAAACAAATGAGGCTACCTGGTGTGTACTACTTGTTCAAGTTTTACTTAATTTCTTATTGGGTTGTGAATCAAATTCTTTGAAAAAGCAACTCAGATCTTAATTTTTTCATTTTAACCAATCTAAGTAAGATGAATTCTCCAATTTGTATTTGGTTGTCATTTTCTCAATTAGTCAAATTTAGAAAAATACTCAAGCCCAATACTATTTTTATTTGAGTTTGCAAATATACTATTAATAGTTTAAATTAGCCAATTTTTTAAATTTAAACAAATCTGGTGCTTTATGAAATATCTATAAATTATAATCCCAAGGACTATACTTCTCCCATGTTCTTCTGTTTCAATTCACCACAAAAAAATTTCATTGATTTATTCTCTATTTTTCAAAAAATAACTTGCTCTGAACTACATCAGAAAAGGAATTGTTGAAGATTGAAGTAATTGCATGCTATTTTTGTTACAATGTTCAGTTTGCGACTTATGCGTGAGATTTCGAAAACTTATGTAATGGAGCATCACTAAAATGCCTTTTCATTTTTCATTTTAGCCCGAATAACACTTGAGAAAACATTTGATATTGGTTCTATTAGTATGTCTTCAAGTAGTAACTACACTCTACCCCTTTGTAGTTTGAGTAAAAATCAAATGACCCATATAGTTTAAAGTGAACACATAAACCCCATATGGTCTATCCATTTTACAATCAAGTCCAAACCACATGGGATTTATGTATTCACTTTTAAAGCACATGGGGGTCCTGTGATTTTCATTCAAAACATAAGAGGGTTATGACTTGCTTCTTATGAGTTGTGTGTTTGGGGTTTGATTGACATGTTTAGCAATTTTTATTAATTGATTTGGGATTTATTGATTGCAGGTTCGGTGTCTTGAATTCATTTCTTCTTTGTGGGACTTTGAGTAATACTAGGATTTTGTACTATTTTAAGGATATATTTGTGTTAGTATATTCATATAGATGTCTGTAGTGTCATCAATAGTCATTATAAAAGAACCATCTTTTGAGATCTACATTTGATTGCCTTTTCGAATTTCTATAAAAAAAAATAAAAATAGTCACCATTCACCAATCATAGTTATGAGGGGGACACAACTTGGATTTATTTTTTTTTTCAATTCTATGAATTTTTTCTCCTTCATTTTTCTTTCCACTATAATGCAGTTGATTTACCATGATGATAATTTTGATTTTTATGATTTAGTTTAATTTCATGTTCTCATCACATTTTTATCTTCAATTTTGGATCTTTTTCCCCCCTATCGAGGCGTTGCTAACATAAATGGACTTGTTATCAAGGTTACTTATTTGGGAAATTCATTTCCCATATATCTTTAAGTGTCTTCTTTTGCTTTTTGGTGGTAGTTTATTTCTGTTCCTAGAATTACTTTTCTTACCTTTTCAAATAATGAAAATTGACATATTTGAAATGCACATTCGTGCGCTGATATGTTTCAACATTTAAGTTTGTTTGCTCAACAGTTTTCATGTTTTCAGTTTCACCCATGTCATCATTTCATTTGGTTTTTTTTTTTTTTAAATCAATTGGTAGATATAATCATTTTATTGGCTAGGTTAGGAAAGTAAGTAAAAAATGAATATGAATTTTTCAAATTTAGGAGTGTCAAAATGAATATTTATAAGTTATTTCATTTTCACTTCATTGTTCTTTCCCTTGACAAATCTCAAATCCAATTATAGACTAAAAATGCTCTTTGGTAGAAACAAATGTGATTTTAGTACTGCACTGGAATACTATTTCAATAGCCTAAAAGCCATTGTATATCAATCTTGTCATTCAATGTAGGCATGCTATATCTCAACTACCTTTCATTTTCATTGAATGCTTGTAACGTAGCCACAGGCGCTAAAACTTATTGAATTTCTACAGGTTAGCCCGAAGTATTATGGGGACAACTATCCTAAGTTTTGTACTAACAGGACTAAGTTTTCTTACACTTAACTTGGTTTTCATAGCTTAATGACTATGGAATGGGATAAGGGGATAAGGAATCCAGAGCTATGGTATTTCTAAAGTATCATGGCATTGCTAAGCACCACCTTCTACAGAGACACTTTGGTTGCAGGTATATGAAGTTATATTTGGGTCCAATTTTATCATATTTGGATTGTGTTGCTTGTTACAATTGAAATTATGGTTAGTATTCTCTCACATTCTAGACTTTATGTTCAGTTTTTTGCTTAGTGTGAAATAAAATTCGTAACTTTTTTTGTGTAGTTTATTTCAGTCCTTCATTGCTTTGGCTCAGTTTGTGTAAGTAAAAGTATTCCTTGTTGAAGAACAATTTTTCTTAGCGAATTTAATGACATAGGACCAACCTATTTTAATTCTGGTACTGGTAGATCAACACTATTAGTTATTTGGGAGAGTATGTGATTCTTGGCCCTTTCTTATTACTCTTTCTAAAAGACTTTCCCATTATTCATACTATGAGGAAAATATTGCTACGTTGTACCTTGGGTTGTTGAATAATCTGTAAACCAACCGGGTTTCTTTGAGTTTCATATTTGATGGCTTGAGAAATCATTTTGGTTCTTCATACTGGACTTAAATCTTATCTGTGTGAAGGGTGAACCATCTTTTGGGTTAGAATTTAGCACTTTAGGCTTTAACTTGTATCCCAGTTTTTTGTCTATGCCATGGGGCAGCTTCTTTTGCAAGACATTTTGGCACTGCTTGAATTGAAGAAGGGAATCAAGCATGATGCGACACATTGTGCTTGATTTGGGGAATGAGGAATTCATTGACTTCAATGCACTTTCTCTTGTAATTGTTATTTTAGCAACAATTACAAATGCTTCTCTCTTTAATTGAGTAGAGTAGAGTAATTATAGCTTCCTCTTATGCACATATAGAAACCTACATATTCGGAGTTCAACATGTATTCATCTGAGGGACAAATGCTCTCATTTTTCATTGACAGAGAATCCTCCCATGTTGTATTGGTACTTCTATGTATTCTTCCTTATTGAGGAATTTGACATTGCTATAAACTCATTGACTCATTTCATGTCATTACTGGAGTCAAATTGTCAATTACATATTGTTTTCTAAAATTAAATAAAATATGATTAATAATTCAAGTTGACTCTGTTATTTTTACTTGCATTGTTGTGATTAATGATTCAAAGATATTTGTGTTCACAATTTGTTAACCATCTCGAAATTTGAGTTACGGCATAAGTCCCAATGATTTATAAGGCCATTGTGAGTTCATATCAACTTGGTTGAAGAACTTCAACTTTTGGGTGCTAGAATAAGTGGAGTGCTATTTAATCAGAACAAAATATAAGAGCATACTTTGCATCTTCATCCAATTTTATCTACGTGAAAATGCTCTATTAATAAATGAACATCTTTTGAAACTCCTCGCATCCATGCTTTATATATGTATACAATAAAAGACATTTTCTTTCAGCCATTCAGCCAATTTCTGGCAAACTCAATTATACTTTTTCTCAAATAATAACCTCTTTCAAACTTTTCACCCAATTTCTGCCAAGCTCAATTATACTTTTTGTCAAATAATAACCTCTTCCAAACTTTTCACACTACATCAATGTATTCTGCTCTGATTTAATTGATTATAACATCTTAAGCTTCATGATATTTCAATTTATTTATTTCTTATTTTCCATAGAATGGATTTACCTGGACCAATATATAATTTTCTTTTAGTCTTTCTCGAATTGGGTCTTATATTAGGATTAGGAAGTCTACAAGTGGTATTACTTCCCAATCCAATTTATTCTGCCTTTTCATTGGGATTGGTTTTTGTTTGTATATCCTTATTCTATATTCTATCGAACTCCCATTTTGTAGCTGCTGCGCAGCTCCTTATTTATGTAGGAGCTATAAACGTTTTAATCATATTTGCTGTGATGTTCATGAATCGTTCAGAATACTCCAAAGATTTTCATCTTTGGACTGTTGGAGATAAAATTACTTCCATAGTTTGTAGTATGTTTGTTTCACAAATTACTACTATTCCAGATACGTCATAGTACGACATTGTTTGCGCTACAAGATCAAACCAGCTTGTAGAACAACATTTGATAAGTAATAGTCAACAAATTCATATTCATTTATAAACAGAATTTTTTCTTCCATTTGAACTCATTTAAATCATTTTTTTAGTTCCTTTAATAAGTGCAATCTCTGTAGCTCCTTATAACAAGAGCATTCCTTATAAAACATCTACATACATAACCTTCAACTTTGCGTACAAATTAGACCTTTATTTATGTCATGTACTTATTTTTAATTTTTAAACTTAAATTCTTTGAATTCTTATATTATACTTCTTCTCTTCAACAATTCGTTTTAATACTTACGTAAGATATAATTTGTTTTCTCATCATCACCTCTCTTATTTTCATATATAAATTCCTTCACCAATATTCTAGCGCAATAAAATAGTTACAAATTTCTTATATCTTTATACACTGCTCAATTTTCTATTGCTCATTCTATTCTTATTTAAATGACGTATCATTTCTTAATGCTTTAATACTTAGCATCATTTTCAATTCTACATCATCTAGCATTATTTTCAATTCTGCATCAACTAAAAACTGAAACTTATATTACCTGTAATGGGCACTAAATGGCGTGCCTTGCACGCCATCTTCTCACTAGTGGTATCCCAAAGTATCAATGATATATTTTTCTTATCCTCGGATTTTTCATTAAAAAATTGTAATTGTTGAACGTAATAATTCATATTTTCAAAAAATGATTAACTATATGTTATTGACCCAAATAAATTATTATTTTTCAACATTTATACAATGTTTTTCAACATTTATACAATGTGTGTCTCCAATTCTTTTTTCTTCTTTTTTTTTTTTTTTTTGTGTATACTTTGGAATTGGAAGCAACAAAGGGAAAAACTAAAATCTGAATTGGGAATTAACCCCTTATTATGAATGATTCTCCCACATCTTCTTTCAAAAGAGTTCAACATTCAAGCATTGTGTTTTCCAATACATAGTAGCCTACTACCAAAGCTCCTCTTTCATCTCTCAAAAGTTCATTTACAAAGATCAAGTTCGAGCTTCCATCTACGTTAAGCTTCAATTTACCTATGTTAAAAAAAACACCATTTCACTAAAATATATGACCCCACCATCTCTTCACTTCTAGTTTGTTTTACATGGTTCTTCAAATAAACTCGAAGTTTTTTTTTAGATTATAAGCTAAAGGCCAGTTTTGATTTAAGTTTTTTTGCATTTTGCATTTTTATTTATCTTTAGTTTATAAAAGAAAAAAAGCAAAAAAAAATTGAAATAGGCTCTAGCAAATGGAACCATAAGGTTATGCTTACCTTTTTAAAAAAAAAATATTGTGGGTATAAGAGGGTTTAAAGTTTTTAAGATAAGGCGGATTCTATCAATTTTATTTATATTTAATTTTATGTTTGTCCATAAGATTATGTTTATCTTATAAGTCAAAAAAGCTAAATAAAAAAAAAATTGAATTAGACTCTAGCCTGTCTTACAATAATACTCTACTACTCTAGCGAATTGCGTTTTTTGATACGGCGTTCCAAAATATAGTATTCTAGCATTTCAAAATGGTAATTTTAGCGATCCAAAGTGATCTCAAATTTCTTTCTTATTTATATCTTTAAAGGTTATCCAATGGAAGAAAAAAAGAAATTATAATGAACAAAAATATAGAAAGAATAGAATTTTGATATAATAATATGCAAAAAAAAACGGGTCATAATATTCTTAAAATGTGTTTTTAGATGATTAATTTGAAAATAACAGTAATTATTTTTATTAAATGTCTGATTATTAAAGATAATTATTCTAAAAATACATCAATTATAATAATATATTTTATAAAAGTCTACTCTTAGCATACCATATTTTAAAACATGTGGTGTATCACATTTTCGTTCCCGTTTCATGTACTGAACAATCTAGATTTTAGGTAACATAAGTTCTAGCAAACGAACCCATAAGGTTATGTTTACCATTTAAAAAAAAAATTGTGGGTATAAGAGGGTTTAAAGTTTTTAAGACAATGTGGATGCTGTCAATTTCATTCATATTTAATTTTTGGAAAATATTTAATTTTATTCGGTAAAAATAAAAATGAAGGTAAAATCATAAAGTATCCAATACTTAAACAAAGGTATTAAATTTCTACTAATTTTTTGCCCAACATTTTAATCCCGAACTCCCCTGACGCCATTTTCCGGTCAGGTTCATTCTCCCCGAAAAACACCTGTCCCATGCATGTATAGATACAGAATTATCCAAAATTATACAGTAATCAGCACAAGCCAATCCATCTCTAATGGTCTAATCCCAGATTTGCATCTGGGTTCGTGGACAGTGTAGTAACAGCAGTAGCAGCGGAGGCGAAGCCATGGACGCACCTGGTTCCATTCACAAGTCAGATGAAGAATGGCGGGCAGTTCTCTCTCCGGAGCAGTTCCGAATCCTTCGCCAGAAAGGAACAGAGTAAAAATCCCCCATTTTCCACACTCGTTTACTATGAAATTGTTTTGATTTTGGCTCTATTTCGCTTGTATCGTCATTCGTCTCATCTCATTCTTTCTTCAACTTTCACTTGCTATTCTAAAAGTTTCACACGTAGCTAGAGCATATATGCATACCAGCTATTTGAATTACTGTTTCCAAAGTATACGCTCTTGATTTCCGTGAAATGTATGATTTCTAAGATGGGTTTTGTGTTCGGAATCTGATGTTCTAAGCCAAAATTGTTTTGGTGGTTCAGTTGTTTATGCTGAACTTTGTTCTGCTTGGGTTGTTGAAGAAATTTTGAGTGTTAGACTTTCCTTTCCTATGATCCTTTCTGCAGTTATCTACATTGTAGATAGATGGGCTCTTTCAGCCTATTTGGATCTTGAGTTAATTTACACATACTCTGACATTCATTTGTGTGGCATTACCAAAATAAATCCTGACTATGAGTGCTGAACAATCTCTGCATCTTCCTCGGCTTCATCTTTCTTTAGATAGTGCAGAGACAGGCAGAACCAAGATCTGGTTTTGGGGGGTGCCGAAACTGGAGACAAAAAATTTCACCTATTTACATAACTGTTATATTTAAGTTTTTGTCCCAGACATTTTCAAGTTCAAACATGAGAGATACCTTAAGATGCAAGACTAAAAAATTTACATGAAAGACAAAAAACTAATTTCTATTCATCCTCAGCAAAATACATAAAAAATTAATTAATTGTTTTGTAGAACAAAAAAATATGTTCGATTCACAGTCCAGTATGCAAAAAAGAAAATATTTTATTAAGTTAGGGATCTTAAGTAGGGTTTTAAACTGTGGGGGTGCTGATAGGATAAATCTTTGCTATGATATTATATATTACATAATATATAGGTTAAATGAAAGCCGGGGGGTGTGATCATGGGTGGCTCTACCCTATAACCAGAGGGGTCAGCTGAACTCCTTGGGAAAAAAAAAAATTTTGAGTAAAATTTTGTAATTTTTTTTTATAGGACCTTTGAACCTCCTGGATATTGATCTTGAACCTAGTAGTTATCTTAATATCGAGGTGAATACAAAGTTGCTTTTTTGTGTGGCTTGCTTGAACCTTAGTGATTTTTTTTTTTGCTTTTGATAAGCAAATATTGATCCAACTTGCTGAGTTTTATCCATCAGATTTTTCTACGATAGATCTTATGGCACTTGACAATCAACTTCATAAACTACATTGTTGATATGAGCTCCAATAACGAGTTTTTTGAACTCAAAAGAATTGGAGATCTTGCTAGAAAGTTAGTAGAGACAAAGAAGATATCACATATCTATTAGTTTATGTGCTTGTGAAATTGACGTTACTTTTACCCGTCGCGACTGCAATTGTGAAAAGAACTTTTTTGATAATGAAATTCATAGAGAACTATTTGCATAACCGAATTGGAGTTTAATGGATGAATGATTATTTGATTACATATATTAAAAAGGATGTATTTGATAGTATTGACAATGAGCTTATTATGCAGCAATTTCAGAATATGAAATCTCGTCGACGGCAATTGTAAAGTTCATGTATTTGCATTTACTTTTGTTAAAACAATAGTATCAGTATATGAAAATCACCTTTTGTTTATGATTTGAGAAGTTTAAATTAGCTTGTCAATTTATTGAAATATGTAATGGATATTGTTAGAGTAAATTTTTTAATTTTTAGAATTTATGCTTTTGAATGACACCCCTGACAAAAATATCTGGAGTTGCCACTAGGTGTGGTGGCACCCCTCCCCTTCAAAGTAGTTCCGTCCCTGTGCAGAGAGATGCACCTTCACATTTGGTTTTTCCAAGTACATAGTTCATGCATAATACTCAATCAGACCCAAGAGAGGTTTGCTATGACCATTTTAGTTGGTTACATGATATTCATCTCTCATGCCACCCCAGAAGGGTCATAGTAGATGTTAAACATAACAGATAAGATTTTTTTCCAGCGTATAATGCAAGCTTTTTTGGTCTGTTATGTTAGAGGTTTTAACTTAAACTACATTGTCCCTCAGTTGCATATGCATTGGGTTTGATCATCAATAATAAACCATCTTGGTTGATTATCACTCATCACACGGTAGTGCCCCCTCTAGGTTTTCACTCTTCCCTTTTGTGCCACAGCCATCCCAGATATGCGCAATGAATTTATATAGTTTTGACTGGCTGAAATTCTGTAGTGAAAGAATGCTAGCTTGGCAGGTTTTACAGTAATGTCGTATGTTCGAACTTCAGTTTGATGGATGTACATTCATCTAACTGCATTCTAAGCTCATATCTCTATGTTACACCTCCCTGTCTAATATCATGGGCTTTACTATCTTCAGTATGTTTGCTGAAATACTCAAACTGATATTACAAATATAATCACTCCTGGGTATCTTTGAGCATTAATCATGAGAATATCTACGTCTTCACCTTTACCTGCTCATGGAATATACTTCACATCTTAACCTTAGTTTGCTAGAAATATGTTCATAGCATTTTGATGATTGAAATTATGTGTCATTTGTGTACTTGGCCTTAGTTTGCTATGAAATATACTCATGCCATTCAAGGATGGAAAACTAGGTGTCTGACCTCTTTGTTTGGCCCTTATGCATTTGTTGTGCTCATAGTCATAACAGAAGGCTATGCCCAGATTCACAGGCTTTCCTCAGTAGGATGGATTTGGCTAAATTCATAAATTTTGCATTTACCACTTGCTATGGAGACCATTGTTGGTTGTTGAGATTGAACTGAAATTGCTGATGTGAAGCATTTCTGTCTCAAGACCACCATAAATATAGTCTGATTTATGTTAAAGACCAGAGATTTTGTGTGTTCATGTATAGAAATTATAAATATATGTGTATATGTCTTCAAGGAAATTCTCATGGTTGACTTGAGACGGCGCTGATATTGTAGTAACTACTTGCATAGTGTGATTTATTTTAGCCAACCTAGTTTCTTCCGATAAATACACTTCCATAGCTGAGTTTTGGACCCAATTGAGTGATGTAATTTGTAGTAGAGATTGATGTGTTATTATCCTTACAATTGATATTGTACAGGCCAAGAGGCACAGGGGAATATGACAAAGTCTTCAGTGACGGCATCTATAATTGTGCTGGTTGTGGGACGCCACTCTATAAATCTACCACCAAATTTAACTCTGGCTGTGGTTGGCCTGCTTTCTTTGAGGGTTTCCCTGGAGCCATTAATCGCACTGTGAGTATCAAATTTCAATATTATTGCTTATTTCTTGGAACTAAGTTGGCACCGGTTTTTTAAACAAGAAATGCAATTTTTTTTCAGCCTGACCCAGATGGGAGGAGAACAGAAATTACATGTGCAGCTTGCGGTGGTCATTTAGGCCATGTTTTCAAAGGCGAGGGCTTTCAGACTCCCACAGATGAACGCCACTGTGTCAACAGTATTTCCATCAAGTTTGTTCAGGCCGAGACTTCATCTGCTTCCCTGTGACAATTATTGTGAAGGTTTTTAGTGCAAGAATGAGCTGCTTTCGTATCATCTTCTGCTTTTCTTAATTTAGTTCAATGAAGTCTGGTATTGTTTGTATATGCTTTGTGTGTGTATCTGGGTACTTGGTGTTGAGTATTATGAACATTGTTTAATGTCGGGATGACAAATATTTCAACCCGGTCCCTGCTTGACCTAAATAACTTGAAGCAAACAATATCAATAAGAACATTCTTTTCATTTAGTGTTTCAGGGACCAAGGCATTTATGCTGCTACCAAGTCTCCCATGTTAGGGGAGACAATTATGCTTTTCCTATATATATATATATACACTTCATGATACTCTCATTTTCAGTGATTAACCATTTGTCTTGAGCTCACGGTTGGACATGAAAATTGTGTCTATCAGATGAAAATCAGATGAAAATAAGGAGGAGTCCCATGGTTAACATCTTATCAGCAAATTTTGTACTTCCATTCAGTTTGGAGAGCCACACCAATAGAGAATTTCCTTATTCCATCAGCTCTACTGCTTACTCTTTCTTCCATTGTAATTATAATGAACATGTTGATTGCCATCATAAAGTCATATACTTCAGCAGATAGCCTTAAACTTTTCACTCTTCAATGAATTCCTTTATGCCTCAAATCTAACCTTCTTGTATGTTCTTTTTTTTTTTTTTGTTTCTTTTATCACAGTATCTGCCCAGTAGATTTTTTTTTTTTGGGTCCGAATCTGCCCAGTAGATTCAAATGATACTCCTCTTTACTTTTTCAGCAACCTATTCAATTGTCATTCTCATATCCTTAGGAATCTCATCAGAAAGAAGAATGCAAGTTAAAAAGCCATGAAAAAATCAGGGCACAGCACCATCAATACCAAAGAACTAATTCTCATAAACTTCTAAACTCCAGTAGTTAGGTAGTCATTCCTATCATGTTTTGTTAGGTGGCATTTTTTTTTTAAATTCTCCTCATTTTATCACAAATTGAGATTTAGTCATGTGATAGTTTTCCTTTAAAAGTCTTTATATTTTGTTATAAATTCATATGCTAATGTAATAAAATATTTATATTACAATTTAATAAGGATAACTACAAGAAACCAGTACTACCTAACCGCTAAACTTTTTTCTGTGAGTATGAAAGTGAGAACAAATACGTTCAGCACGGATTTTTTTCACACATGACAAGACTACGTACATATAATCCTTCTTAAACTATAGCAGAAGTCTTGTTCATCGGGCTACCTTATTATTTTATGACATTGTTAAAGACTTTTAGTATTACCTTCTGTTTTCATATGCCATGGATTTATAAATTGGACACATTCTAATAACTTCAAGAGTTAAAAAAAATTTATGTTGTCACAGGTACAAAATATATATTTTTTTTCTAAAAGGCTAAAAGTGCTTGCAAAAAAGTTTCATGAAAATAGTTTAAGGAACAAGTCTACTTGATGCGGCCTTGATAATTTTTAAAAGGTAAAATTATAAAACAGTAACTGAGACTACAATCAAACAATGCTAATTATGTATATTTTATACTTTTGTGGTATGGTATCTTTCCAATAACTCTAAATCGTGACTTTCTCATTCATAATTGTCATTAGTTGGAGAGATTATAATTAGTAAGAATATAATTAATAAATTTGTTTCTCAAAATCCAAAATATATTATTTTATTCAAAATTCCTCCTATTCCCTTTCACACAGGGAGAGGACACTTGGTCCCTCTTAACCATGGTTATTCACAAACAAACACACATATAACCCTGGTTACATGTCTGGTTAACACCCCAAAAAAAAAAAAAAATTCACCCAAAAATAAGAGAGATATATATACAGAGAGAGAGAGAGACGCCAATGCTCCACGCAGAAAGAATTATAAACAAAAGAAGTACCGATTGTCTATTAGCTCCTCCGATGCTCCAAGATTTATGGTTCCTTTGATCGCTTCAACTATAACTCCAATCGGGTATGTCTCGATCGAGCGATTCTCACAATAAATCTCAAATTTTCTCACTTTTCATTGGGGATCTTTTACATACATGGACACACTGAATATATACATATATATTCTTCTATGCGTGATGTGGACTTTTATCGATCCGTGGGTTGATTTTGATTGCTCATATCGACATGGATTGATTGAAAAATTTAATGGGTATCTTGTAATTACATTGACTATTGAATTTTCTTTTATGGGTTCCTTTCTTTCTTTCTTTATTTTATTGGATGATTAATTCGTATGTTGTGATGCAGAAAAATTTATCAATTTTGATTGATTCCAATACTTAGACAACCACAGGTATGATTTCTAAGTCATTGAATGGGATGATCAATAATCAGGTTATTTGCATGTTTTGCATTCACTCTCAGTAGATGGTTTATTGAGCTGGATTATGTTTATCACAACGATGAAAAACTTAATTTTCAGCTTTATATTGGTGGTTCTAATTATATGGGCCAATTGGGTTTTTGTGTTGCACTCTTGCGGAGTTATATATCTGTGTAATTGTATTTACTTATGCTCAATTGATTTGTACTTAATGAAATTTGGTGAAGGTATTGAAAGATGTTTTTTTGTGCAGCTTAGAATGGCTTCAATGGTTGTTAAGGCCAGTAGTAGTAGTACCAGTCAAGTATTGCCTGCTATGCCAGTCCAAGAGAAAGGAAGTAGGAATAAGAGAAAATTCCGGGCTGATCCTCCTCTTGGTGATCCAAATAAAATTGTCTCTTTGCCTCAGAATGAGTGTTCAAATTATGAATTCTCAGCTGAGAAATTTGAAATCAATTCAATTCATGGACATCCCAGTGGGTGTGAGGTGTGTAGCGGTAGCCAAGATCATTCAGATGCTTTGAAACTTGACCTTGGGTTGTCTACTGCGGTAGGGTCGTCCGAGATGGCTCCAAGCCGGTCTAGAGAGGAACTAGAAGCAGCAGATGATTCCCATGATGCTGATTGGAGTGATCTTACAGAATCCCAGCTTGAAGAACTTCTTTTGAGCAATTTGGACACAATTTTCAAGAGTGCTATTAAAAAGATTGTCACTTGCGGTTACAGTGAAGAAGTTGCTACAAAGGCTGTTTTGAGGTCTGGCCTTTGTTATGGGTGTAAAGACACTGTCTCGAATATAGTGGACAATACTCTGGTATTTCTTAGAAATGGCCAAGAGATTGATCCTTCAAGGGAGCATTACTTTGAGGATTTACAGCAGATGGAGAAGTATATATTGGCGGAGTTGGTTTGTGTTCTTCGTGAGGTTAGGCCTTTCTTCAGCACAGGGGATGCAATGTGGTGCTTGTTGATATGTGACATGAATGTCTCGCATGCTTGTGCAATGGATGGTGATTCCTTGAGTAGTTTATCTGGTGATGGGGGTCCCAATGGGAGTAACTCTGTTCCCACCCAGCCCCAGTTGAGAATAGAGACCAGAAGTTCTGAACTCAATCTTCCCAATCCCTGTAAACCAAATCCTTCAATTGCTTGTGCTCATACTTGTCAATGTGAGACAGCAACCATGGATTCAATTCCTTTTCCTCATATTCCTCAATCTGAGACACCCACTGTCTCTGGGGTTCCAAACTTTGTAAAAGCAAAAAATTCCTTTGTTCTGAATGAACTTGTCCCAGAGAAAGAGAGTCCAATTTCCACATCTGATAGTGTGGATAAATCCTTTGGTGCTGTAGGAACTGCACAATCTCATGCCCATGAAGAAAAGTTTGGGAGCAATAGAAAGATTTCTGGTATTACTAAGAGAGAATATATACTCCGGCAGAAGTCACTTCATCTGGAGAAAAGCTACCGTACGTATGGTTCTAAAGGGTCTTCCAGAGCTGGGAAACTCAGTGGTTTTGGTGGTTTAATGTTGGATAAGAAACTAAAGTCTCTGTCAGACTCTACAGGTGTTAATGTGAAAAATGCCTCCCTGAAGATAAGTAAGACAATGGGAGTTAATTTGCCTCAAGACAACGGAAATCATAATTTATTAACAAATGTTGGGCTTCCTTCCCCTGTGGCATTCAACTTGGAAACAGATAATACCGTTTCTACCTTACCTAAAATCAGTATCCCTTCGATATTACCCACAGTTAGTACCCCACTGGCTTTATCAGCTGCTGATACTGAGCTTTCACTTTCACTCCCTACAAAAAGCAATGCTGCTCCGATGCCTGTCAGCAGCAATGCGGAGGCTCCCAATTGCAGTTATGCTGCGATACCATATGATAAGTCCCTGGGGCAGTGGGTCCCACAGGACAAGAAAGATGAAATGATTTTGAAGTTGGTTCCAAGGTTACGGGACCTGCAAAATCAGCTCCAAGAGTGGACGGAGTGGGCCAACCAGAAGGTTATGCAGGCTGCTCGGAGGCTGAGCAAAGACAAAGCCGAGCTTAAAACACTGAGGCAAGAGAAAGAAGAGGTAGAACGGCTCAAGAAAGAGAAGCAAACTTTGGAAGAGAACACCATGAAGAAGCTTTCTGAGATGGAGAATGCCTTGTGTAAAGCCAGTGGGCAGGTAGAGCGAGCTAATGCTGCTGTTCGGAGACTTGAGGTGGAAAATGCTTCATTAAGGCAAGAGATGGAGGCTGCTAAATTACGAGCTGCAGAGTCAGCTGCAAGCTTTCAGGAGGTGTCAAAGAGGGAGAGGAAGACACTCATGAAATTTCAATCATGGGAGAAGCAAAAGACCTTGTGTCAAGAAGAACTTGTAGCTGAGAAACGCATGTTGGCACAGCTGCAGCAGGAACTGGAACAAGCTAAAGATCTATGGCATCAACTTGAGGTATGTTTATGCAGAGTTGAATTACTGACTTTTTTTTTTTTTTATAAATTTATTTATTTTTCTGAAGAACTTAAGATACCTGCTGCATATAATCTACAGTTTTGTTTCCAGCAGCTTAATGCTAAACATGGCTTTTAAAATAGTGGGGTAGGGCCCATCATTAAACATTGTATCCAGTGAGGGATATATTGATCTGAAAGGACTTTTTAAACTGTTGATCTGTTTCATCCTTTAGATATTCAGAAAAGACTGTAGCAACACACAAAAGAAATTTGTGACTGCAAGGTTGATTTTTGGCTTTGGACATTTTTTAATTGAACCTGTAATCCTTTGTATCTGAATAGCATAAGTATGCACAAAATTAGCATGCTGCTCGTATTCTGGGAGAGGCATCATAAGGATATTACTTTAGCAAGCAGACTGATACATGATGCAGGTCCTTAGATAGAGCTAAAACTGGTGCAAATGATTTATATAGTCAGCCAAGTAGTAGAATATAAGGCTTTTCCAAGTTGAATTGTGATGTACGCATGCAAGCAATACACATGCATGTGTGTGATATGCATATGGTACTTTAAGTTCTTCCTTAGAAGTTACTCATGTTCTTCCTAAGAAGTTACTCATTACAGGATGTTTGCTTACAAAAACATGCCTTGAATTTCCTATCTGTTATAAGAGCCAAGATGATACCTAATCGGACGGAAGAGTGAGAGAAAAGGAGGGGAAGGAAGTTTTTCTTGATTAAAATTATAATATTGTGGGTTTGGTAATTTTGGTTCCTTATGCTACGCACACTTGTTGGCACAAAACTGTATTTGCTTTCCTTATCTTCCCCCTCCCCCTCTGATTTGTTATGTTGGTATATAAGGCTCTACAATAGTTACTGGAGCGAGTGCAGAGCGCAAGAACTGAAAATGGGAAGTGGAAGTGGTGAATATTGGTTATTTAGTTAGTAGTGGGAATAGAAGAAATTATGAGCGACTCCATGAACATCACAACACAAGAATTGTTGATATTTATAAGCAATGAGTAGGCTAGTAAATGAGAAGCATCTGAACTACATTAACTGATATGTATGTGTATGTATATCTTTTACGTCTTATTTTCTCTACAATAATAAACAGTTTTACTGGGGAAAGAGGCAGAGTCCAATGCTTGCAAAGTACATCCTTCAATTAACTTTGGTACCACTAGATTACACGCATCTGCACATAGTCCTGATAAGAACTTGGAATTTGGAGCAAGCCACTAAAAGTGATTGCTTTTGTCTAACCCTTCAAATAAGGGAATTGTTAAGGGTTCTTTCTATTTTATTGAAGACTCAGGTTTTTTTTTTTTTTCTTGTTTCTATTGGGGTTTAAGGAAAATAACAAAAATCATATAGCCAACTCCTCTAAAGTGGAAAAGTGGCTTGCCTTCTGATATATTATAAATATCATCTTTCGTCTTGCCACGTGGTTTGATTAGGTGTATTGATGCAAATATACTTCTATGCTTTTGATCTTGTTAACAAGTGTTCTTTTATGTCTCAATTGGTTTTAATGCATTTTCAGACTACTTAGTTCGTCTGTGTTTCTCTAAATGTTCTCAACATTTTTACATTCGTTGGCTGATGAGTACTCACTGCTGAAAGATAACTTCAAACCTCTCTGGGATGTGTTTTTTTAAGACACTAAAGGTATGATTCAAATTGTGTAAAGTGTCCTCTCAAAATTTTGTGAAATCAAAATAAAAGAATGTAATTAAGATCTACATAAATAAAATAAAGGGCGAATAGTGTTGTTTTGGCGTGTACATTGTGAAAGCTTTGCAAAAATGTACTGCTTCCCAGTGTCTCAGAAGCGCTGTTCCAACCCCTCTAGTTTTGGGGCTTTTTACTGGGTGCTCTCTCATTGAAAAGGTCAAATATCACAGGGTAGATGGAAACAGGAAGAAAAGGCAAAGGAAGAACTACTTACCCAGGCCAGTTCAATAAGAAAAGAAAGAGAACAAATTGAAGCTTCAGCTAAATCGAAAGAGGACATGATCAAATTGAAAGCAGAAACCAATCTGCAAAAGCACAAAGATGATATTGAGAAGCTTGAGAAAGAAATCTCCCAACTGAGATTGAAGACTGACTCCTCGAAAATAGCTGCTCTAAGAAGAGGAATTGATGGAAGCTATGCTAGCAGACTGACAGACGTTAGAAATTCCCCAGCTCCCAAAGAGTCCCAGCTGCCTTATATCTCTGGAATAGTGACAAAATTCCAGGAATATTCTGGGGCTGGAGGTGTGAAACGTGAACGGGAGTGTGTGATGTGCCTTTCAGAGGAGATGTCTGTGGTTTTTCTCCCATGTGCTCATCAGGTTGTCTGCACAACATGCAACGAGCTCCATGAGAAGCAGGGAATGAAAGACTGCCCTTCCTGTAGGAGCCCCATCCAGAGGCGTATTTTTGTACGTTATGCTCGCTCTTAATTTATTCCTGGAGCTGAGTTGAGTGTGCTAAATAATGATTTGTGGGTTTCCTTTAAAATGAATAATGCATTCATTTTACCTCTTTCAGTTGTTTACAGTCTAGACAATTGAGCTGCCTTGATTTAGGAAAAGGTGTGTCGTAAACCTGGGGTTGTCTATGACGGTTCTCCATCTATCATAAAATAAAGAGAAGCTTTCCTGATACTGTTCAGTGATCTGTTCTTCATCTCTTTATAGAGCTCACTAGTTCGAAAACCTATGGTAATTTATGAGGTTGCACTGCATTTTGTTTGCTTTCTTTGTGGCACATTTTTTTTTTCTTTTCGCTTTTTTGCAAAAATTCTCTCTTTATTTTTTTGATTAAAATCTTAATATAATGCATTCTGTAATTCTCTTTGTTAAGTTAACCTGCAATCATTTTCCTTGCAAAGCATGAGGCATTCTACTGTCGTGGGGCCCAATAGCATGTTTGAAAGACCGAAGGGAGTTCAATAGGATTTGTAATTGGGAAAGTTTAGGAGCAGTTCCTTTTTTTTTCCTCCTCCTTCTGCTTCTCTTGTAGTCCAATGACCTGCTAGTTGTTTTATTGCCCCTGCTTTTTTTGCCTGTCACCTGTTCTTTGTGCTATTCTTTTCTCTGTTGAGGTGAAATCTGAATGGGTTGGCAATTTTGGAGATCAATCATAGCCAGTTCTAGAAGCCTAGTGTTATCATTGTTGTTATTGGTCTTTTTCCCCTATTTTTTGTTTTGGAAGGAATATTGTTGTCTATTCAGGCGCTTTCACTCACTCCATTTTCTCCATCCTGGACCGAGATAATAAAGATACAGGCCTATTGATCAGTAGAAAGTTTTCAAACACTCTTGTGATCTTTCAGTTGAGAGATGGAAAAGGATTGCTACCATTTGTGGTGTAGATGAAAGCAGCAGTATAAATTGAAGGAATGGCCAATCTTTTCTTGGATGATATTCTAAACCTGTCATTACCGCTATTAGACAGTCAAAAATACACTTGATTTCTTTGTTTATTTTCTGGCATCATCGACTCTGGGAGAGATGGAGATTCTTGAATGTTATTTTTTTCTTGGTTCTTTTTGATGGGTAAGAATGGGAAAATTTTGTTTTGTAGGTTTTGGCTTTGTTCTTGGATTTGGTACAGCTTGTTGCTAAATATGGCACAGAGACAGTCTTAGAATGAGTCTTTATGTGGCTGTGCCAGTTGGCTTTCCCATTTGTAGATGAACATGAGGCATGTGGTCCTTAACTTAGGGGAAATAGTTTAGTGGGAATATATCACCCTCATTTTTAGGTACCACTTCCATTATACAAAATTCTATACAAAATTTTATACAAACTAAAAATTTATACAAAATTCTATATAAAATGATGTGGTTGAATGAGAGCTTTTTACTTCAAAACAATACACCCGGTATGATGGCTTTTAATTATAAAAAAATGTTTACATTATTTTGGTTGTGGCATTTTTTGTATAGAATTGTTGAAAGAATAGCATTTTTGTATGATTTTACTATAAAGCTTAGATTTGAGTGGCAGTTTGGATCAGCTTATAAGCTATCTGTTTAGATCAAGAACACATTTACATTAATAGATTTTCATCGTATCTTTTACTATACTCAATTAAGTTAGATAAAGCTTATAGTCTCCAGACTAGGGGTGCTTACAGGTAGGGTTGGGTAGTGACCCACCAATCGAATCGTCAAATTTAAATTAAGATAGTGTGACCCACCACTTGAATCGTCAAAGTCGAATTTATAAATCTTGAAATCGATTTTAACTCGGTTAGGGTTTAGGTTGGTTTGGTTCAGGTTTGAGTCGATCGAACCTACATCGTGTGTAGGTTTGAGTCAAAGTCGGGTGTGTTTGGAAATTTTCAACTAATTTTGTTTATTTATTTATTTATTTTCAAAAACAGGAAAGGGCAGTAGAGATAAGATAGGACAGAGAAGGATTACCAGATTCTCTTGTGTGTCCAAAAACGAAACCACGTGGCATGAATCGCTTGGACCAAACAGTATATTCTGCGCGGGAGAATAAGGGACCCACCGTAACGATTTTCGGTTAGAGCTCTATTATTCATAATCAGCAGCTTCGACCATAGGAATACAAGTGGAGTTCCTAAAATACCCTCGCATATTATGTAAATGACACAATGACCTCTAAATCTTTCGTGACGAAATTGCCCCTGTATTTCAATTGTGGAATGAAATATCTCCACTATTTTTCCTCTTTTGGTAATTCTTTTTTAAAAACAATGAAGCTTAGTTTTAAATAAAAAATGAAATTGACTTATGATCATTTTCATTGGTCCCCACAAGCAATTTTGTTGATTGAAGTTAGGATGGCAGTAGATCAGGAAAAGATAGATCCGATCGAACTCGCTCGTTTAGAGAAAGTATGAAAAATTAAAAAAGGGATGAAGGCGGGGATAAAAGTGTTAAATTAAACCCGTGTAGGTACGGAGATAGGGATAGACTTAGGTTTTCTCCCGTCGCGCCTTATCCGTTAAGAGATAAGGATGTGCTTGTACCTTTATATAAAAAATTACTTCTTTAATACTTTTACTTGTACTTTAAGCTTTGAG
This sequence comes from Euryodendron excelsum, assembly GCA_033060915.1. Classification (NCBI taxonomy): domain Eukaryota; kingdom Viridiplantae; phylum Streptophyta; class Magnoliopsida; order Ericales; family Pentaphylacaceae; genus Euryodendron; species Euryodendron excelsum. The sequence goes on along the minus strand of CM065387.1, from coordinate 3,548,281 downwards.
GTTTTTAATTTTATTATTAATCTCTTTAATTAAATATAAAATTAATTCATGTTAAAGGTATTACGAGAAGGATGAGAGTTTTTGAAAGAAAAACTTTTTGGTTAAATAATTAATTTGAGGATAAGAACTTTAAATTGGACTTGAGGGGAGCAAACGGAGGTTTGTACCAGTGGGGTGGAAATGAATCTCTAAAAAAATTTTTATACAAGTATAAAGGCGAGAATATAGGTAAATTTTATAATTGAAAATAGGGATAGAAGTGCCATCTTCCACCTCGCCCTGCCCCACTGCCATTTCTAATTGAAGTGCTTGTTAAACCATGAATAATATACTTGTAAACTGTAGCATAACTAACGGAAAAAAAATTAAATTAACAAAAGACAAATAAAAATAAGTACTTTGACAGACGTGGTACTGCTAATATACTTATAAACAAATCACTAATCAACCTAGTTTTGTTCCGTTTGTGATTGATTTGTAAGATAGATTCCAAGCCAAACTCGGTTATGTCCAAACTTTGCTAAACTCAAATTCATGTTTAAAACTAGCTCAATTCAAGTTTGAGCTCACCTAGTAAATCCTTTTAGCAATATGGTATGCGAATTCTCTTTCAAATTAAAAGTATTTTAGCAGTAAAATTTTCAGGCAAATATTAACACGCTAGTTGGGGCCCATCTTTGTATAATACTTGCTTACTAAGCGGACCTAGCATGGGACAAGTTGGGGCAGCTATTGACTAGATAATTACTATTACTTTTTAAAATTTTTTTTTCTGTATATCTATTTGATCTTGGGCAATAAATATAGTGTATTGTCTTTATTGAATTGACTAGCACCTACTTTTGTCCCTACTAAATTTAGTAACAAAAGAAAATTTACTAATACTTGTATTTTTTTTAACTGAATTTTATTAACCTCTCATTATTTAGCCAAATAAATAACACAAACACAACCCTCAATGTTAATATTAACTAAACCCATTATACTTTCAATATTTTATGTCTATTCTAAAAAAAAAATTCAAATCCCCAAATTATAACATTTTTATTTTATCTATCAATGACTCATGAGTCATGACCTAAACTTTCAAACTCTCAAAATTTTTATTTTCTGTGTGGAGCCTTTGTATAGAGGAAGTGCACCTTTTTTTTTTTTTTTGGGCTTCTTTAAAATTATTATCTCTTAACTTTAAAAAAAATAGTTTGCCGGTTAGGAAACAATTTTGCATATAATTCTATAAAGATTTGCTTCCATTGAACAAAAATTCTGAATCCGGCTATGGTACTATGTGATCTTAGCAAAACCCAAAAATTGAATACAGTAAAGTTCACCCAACACACCCTAAGATAAGAGAAAAGGCCAAAATACCAACCAAAAAAAAAAAAAAAACAAAAGAAAGAAAGCCGAGTTATTGATTTGAGTGCCAAGGGCTTATCCACACTGAACAAAGAGTACCGGTGATAGATTTCACCGTAACAACCCAATCACATGCTGCCACGCCATCCCACAGTGTCCATGTGGTTGAGTTGTTCCGATTCATCTGTACGCTCCCTGTTGGCAAGTAGCACTTCTCTGGTAATGACTGTTCAAGACAATAGAGGGGCATTTTGGGTAGTTAACATAATCCAGCGTTTTCAGTACCCTCTGGGGACATAACCACAAGTCAAACGTTAGTTACTTTCAAACGACTTAGCGCCTTAATTGTAATTTCGACCACTCATTTTTTTATTTTATTTTATTTTTATCTGCTCATGAAATCAAATAATACAAAAAATACAAATAAAAAAACATCAACCGCCATTTTTGTTTTAGAGAGGCACCTCTGAGCTCTGAGCTCTGAGCCTGAACAGGCACACACACCCAATTGATTCAAGTTTCTCCATACTCTCTACAAACACCTAGCAGGTATAACATATATATATATACACTGCTTCATCTTTCTGCATCATCATTGTGATCCAGTCAGGTACATATCTATATTTCTGAATTCATATTTGTATATCTACATGATTCATCATATCACAACAATTAAGGTCAAGAGTACTGGATTTATAGATCATGCATGCTGCTTTGCTATTGTTATAATCTGACGCTGCCTCTTTATTTGCTGAATTGTATGATTTGAGCTACTTGTATAAATATGAATATAGGTATATATGTCATGCCATGTATGATCTGCCCAAATACCCAGCCAAGTTCTTCAAAGAACTACTAGACCTTGTAAAAAGAAACCAATTTGAGTAGTTTAGAACAATGGATCAAAATTTCGTATTGATAGATCGTTTCGGTTAGTTAAAAAAGGAATCAGTTCAGAATCGTTTCGAAAATATTTCATGATATTTCGAAAATATTTTAAAAGTGAAAAATATTAATAAAAAGAAATACACTCTTTCTTATTTTTTTCAATTAAAATTATATAATATTTATAAAAAATTATAAGTTTAAGTTGACACAACTTATTATTTTGGTATATAGCGTTGTGTTTTCGTACTTTTTTTTATATTCCAAGTGTTTTGATTGAACTAGTGATTCGTTTCGATCTCTCAAAAAATAAAAAACGTTTCGGTCTTTTTGACAGAAACAAATGAAAATTCTGTTCCTTCGTTCAGAATACAAAATAATCAATATTGATCAATCAATATTTTGATGATGAATGTGAGAATTTGTTATCCTTTTTTTTTTTAGTAGAAGTTTGATTGATGCCCGTTTGATAAATGGGTTACTGTGTACAATACATATATATATATATATATGTATGTATGTGTATATGTATAAGCAGGGAATAAGGAGTAAGGGGAAAATGTCAGCAACTGTGAAGGACATGCTGATAAGGTCCACAGTACTGTCTGCTCAAAGAGTACTACTGTTGAAGCATAAGTATGTAGATCAGCATCAGATTGATACTCTTAGAGGGAACCGTGGGTGGTCCGGTCGAGTTCGGGTCCCTCATCATCACTGTCAGGAACTGCAAATCAGAGCCGATGGGTTCACCAAACTGAAGCCCAAGAAGGCTGAGCTACCACTTGGATGCCGATGGAGATCACAGGCCATCCTAACCCCGGTATCAGATCCCACATTAACTACAAAAAAGGTATGCTACATTGATGAGTAATGTTACAGAATGCAGTTTGTCTTGTCATTACCATTTGTTTCTTAAAATTTGAGGGTGAGGGTAGCATTTTTTTTTCAATAACCAGTGTTAGAGGAGCACTTCAGCTATAGAAACGTGCACCAGGCTCCGCTGGTCATGTATGGCAGGGCATTTTAGTTTTATTTATTTATTTCTTTAGTTTATAAGTAAAAAATTAATTTTTTTAACTTATCTTTAGCTCATAAAAATAAAAAAGTCAAATTTTTTTTCAACATTTTAACTTATAAATCAAAAAAATCAAATAAAAAAAAGCTCCATCAAACAGACCTGAGTTTGTATCCGGACTTGCTCTTCCAACTCTCTCCACTAACGGGATCAACATTGGCTAATGTCCTTTAGACATGAGATGTCATGTTGTACTTTGTCATCGTGCTAATCTTCCTGAACTAGGTTTTGTTGGTTCAAGTTTTAGGAAGAAAGAGATATATTTACACATTTATATAGCTCAAAGGTTTAGATAGATAAAGGTTAGGGGGTATTTAAGCCATTTCACAATCATATAAGGGCCTGTAATGTCTGATGTGGCATGAACCCAAAATGATGAACTCCACGTAGCTCTGTTTCATCAGTAGTCATGGGGGTGGCTCAATTCGACACCTAGCAGTTCTTATACACATGTCAAGTTCATATATATATATATATATATAAACCAATATATATATGGCTATCAGCAATCTGCAGTTCTTTAAACCATCTGTGAAGTGTTAAAACTCTGAGTGATCAGCACCCACTCGTGCGAGAGACGATGAAGGTAAGTGCATATATATATATATATACATTCTGATTTTCAGTCATTCTACTCAAAAAAGGAAGAATACTTTGACGTGTCTGTTCATTCTACCATGGACAAAGGTAGAGCCATTGTAGGAGAATTCAATCGAATGGCAAAGTTTTGTTGCATGCAATATGGAAGATTTCTATTTCTATTTTGGTTTTCTATGTTTTTTTCCAAACTAGTGTTGTGACTGCTTAACTCCTCTTCTAATGTGGGCACAGCGAGTATTTACCTTTGGCAAGGGAAAGAGTGAAGGCAACAAGGGCATGAAGTCCTTGGTGAGTAATTTGCATCCTTCTACACATGTAGAAACCCATGTTCTACTCTTGTTTTCTTTGATTATTCTTGAATTTATGACAGATTTTCTTATTTTGTTTAATGGTGACCACCTCTGAAAGTTACTATGGAAGTGTCATGTTCTAATGATGTGATGACTGCAATTTTTTTCTCTTGGAAAATTTATTGTGTTAGATGAACCAACACATGTTTATCTTAGGGTGTGTTTGGAACTTAAGGAAGAAAAGAGAGAGGAAGAGAGTAAGTGTGAGAGAAATCCTAGGGAAAATAGTTAACTCTTCTTTTTTTGATTTTGCAAAAGAAAAAAATCGAAAATGAGAAGGAAAATAACATTTTTTGTTTGATTTCAAAGAAAAGAGAAAGAAACTAACAGAGTAACTATTATTTTGAAAAGAGGAAAGAAAATAACAAGAAAGTGAGAAGGAAAATACTTTCCTTTTGTTTTTCCTTGAATTTTTTTCTTTTTCTTTCTCTTTCTTTCCTTAAGTTCCAAACACTGCCTAAAGATGACAGCATGTTAAGCATCAATGTCCTTTGAAAGAGCTAGCAAGCAACTGATTGTAAACAACAAGCATGCCTTAATTAATTAGCCAACTTGTCCAAATTTTTTGACTTTGATAAATGTTTTGCTCCATATATGTTTAACAACATTGTGAATTGGGTATTCCAAATTAGTGTGAAAGCTTATAGGTGATTTAAAACTTCTGATGGATGTGAATTTGTATGTATTAGTTGGGAGGTAAAGGAGCGAACTTGGCAGAAATGGCAAGCATTGGTTTATCAGTGCCACCGGGGCTTACCATATCAACAGAAGCATGCCAAGAATATCAGCTGAATGGCAAGAAGCTACCAGATGGATTGTGGGAGGAGATATTGGAAGGGTTAGAAAGTGTCGAGAAGGACATGGGGGCATTCCTTGGTGACCCTTCCAAGCCCCTACTCCTTTCTGTTCGCTCCGGTGCTGCGGTAAGTGCCTTTTCTTGTGTGTCGAACTTAGGCTGTGTTTGGTACGAGAGAATGGAATGGAATGTAGTATCCATTCTCACCATTTCCTTGTTTAATACTACAAATGAAGTTGGAATGACCATTCTTAGGGAATGGCCATTCTCGATTAGGTTATGTTCATTTTATGGTCTTAGCCTCTAATCCACTGGTTAGTGCATGTTGTATGACAAGGTTAGAAGCAGATACCCTAATGCCATGTTTGGAACCCGAATTTGTCAAGTGAAAAGAAAAGGAAACGGAAACCAAGAAGGAAAAGAGAAAAAGTTGGGAGATTTAAAATTTTTACTTATTTTATTTTCTTTTATCATCTGCTTTCTCTAACAATCAAACAACCAAACATACGATGTAATTTTATATCATTTTTATTTTTATTTTTACTCACCAAATTTTTGATCCAATCTCAGAGTAAAAGACCACGAAAAATATTGTTCGGTTACTTACAGTTAGCTGATAATGCAGTTCTTCAAAATAGGCATTCCCCTGCCCCACCGGTCTGCTTGTAGGAACTTCTTTCATTAAGCTTAATTTAAGCTATAAGAAATTGGAAAGCAATTAATGGGCAAATGGAAAAAGAAAATATGCAAACATTTAATCATTTTGTTGCCAATTACATATATTAACTCGTTTTCATGGTTGTAATTTAGATATCCATGCCTGGCATGATGGACACTGTTCTCAACCTTGGACTGAATGATGAAGTGGTTGCTGGTTTGGCTACAAAAAGTGGAGACCGGTTTGCGTATGATTCTTACAGACGCTTTCTAGACATGTTTGGAGATGTTGTAAGTATTGCTTTATATTTGAGATCACTAATTGTTTGAGTAAAATGTAAATCTTCTCCCCTCAATTCCATGCTACTAGAACTTTCTTTCATAGCTTTGTGTGCTCTTTGTATGTTCGAAGAAATAACTGAAGGAGAGAATTTCAAGATTGATACAGAGTTGTATTTTCAAATTTTTTGTTCTGCTCTGAAAAATTCTTGGAAATCCTCTTTTCATTGAAGGTAATGGGCATTCCACACTCGTCATTCGAGGAGAAGTTAGAACTTTTGAAGAATGCGAAAGGAGTTAAGCTTGACACTGATCTAACAGCCTCTGATCTTAAAGAGCTGGTTGAACAATACAAGAATGTCTACCTTGAAGCAATGGGTGAAAAGTTTCCTTCAGGTATTTGTAAATTTGCTTTCTTGTTCTTGTTGTTCTTCTTTTAAGGTCAATCTTAGAAATTCAATTTGCTTGTGCTCATCTGCAGATCCAAAGAAACAGTTACAGTTGGCTATTAAGGCAGTTTTTGACTCCTGGGACAGCCCGAGAGCCATCAAATATCGAAGCATTAACCAGATAACTGGGTTAAAGGGTACAGCTGTGAACATTCAATGCATGGTCTTTGGGAACATGGGAAACACTTCAGGGACAGGGGTCCTCTTCACTAGAAACCCGAGCACCGGTGAAAAGAAGCTCTATGGGGAGTTTCTAGTCAATGCTCAGGTCTTAAAATGCAACCCCCCATTTTAGTACATCATTGTAATGATCATTTTACCACAACTTTATGAGTTAGCTAGCTGATTGATATCTTTGAATAGGGGGAGGATGTAGTAGCAGGAATAAGAACACCAGAGGACTTGGACACCATGAAAAGTTGCATGCCTGAAGCTTACAAGGAGCTTGTCGAGAATTGTGAAATTTTGGAGCGGCATTACAAGGATATGATGGTAAAACTTCTGTTTTACAACTGTATTGCTTGATTTGAGGAAAAAAAAATCTTTTAGTTAGGCAAAAATTGTGATGCTACTTCTGTTTTCATTTGTGATGGGAACAGGATATAGAATTCACTGTTCAAGAAAATAGGCTTTGGATGTTGCAATGCCGTGCAGGCAAGCGTACAGGTAAAGGAGCGGTGAAGATTGCTGTAGACATGGCTAAAGAAGGCCTTGTCGACACTCGAACTGCAATTAAGATGGTGGAACCACAGCATCTTGGCCAACTTCTGCATCCCCAGGTATTTGTGCCTGTCACACTTGTTCGGAACTCTAATGCCGGTAGCCACAATGACACTGCAGTTCATCTTTCTAGCTATCAAAAGTTCAATCACAAGTGGACATTCTCAATTCAGCATTTTATTTTTATTTAAAAAAAAAAAAATCTAAATTGAGTGCTTGATTGTTGAAGTAGTTTGAAGATCCATCAGCTTACAAAGACAAAGTACTCGCCATGGGGTTGCCTGCATCTCCTGGAGCAGCAGTGGGACAGGTTGTATTCAGTGCTGACGATGCTGAAGCATGGCATTCACAAGGAAAGAGTGTCATCTTGGTATGCTCCTATTAGTTCTCACTTCATATATATATATATATTTATTGTTTTAGTTGTTTAAGCTGATCAATGATCCATCTCTAGCTCTATAATGGCACAGATATACACTTAGTAGTTAGTTCCCTTGAGAAAAAGCGAAAGAGGGACCCAAAGCATTGTTCTGTTCTTCATCCCTTGAACTGTTTGTGAAAATTCATTTTCTGATTGTCCAGCTCCTTTAAATTGGCTCTATTTATATGGGGAAGAGATTGGGAGAGACAATCGTCACAGAATGACAGAAATCCAAATTATTCTATTGGAATTTGCGTGCTATGTTAATGGAAATAATTAAGTTACTTATTCTGTTCAATTGTTGATGATTTATGTATGGTTACAGGTGAGGACAGAAACCAGTCCAGAGGATGTGGGTGGTATGCACGCGGCTGCTGGGATATTGACGGCCAGAGGTGGCATGACATCTCATGCAGCTGTTGTAGCCCGTGGGTGGGGAAAGTGTTGTGTTTCCGGTTGTGCTGATATCCGTGTGAATGATGCCGAGAAGGTAGACTTCAGATTAATGTTTTTTTTTTTTTTCTGAAAAATGGTTTAATAGCTTTTCTTTGTGGGTTTTTTTAAAGCAGAAATAGGGAATTACTTCATTGTAGTGCAGGTTGTTGTGATTGGAGACAAGGTTATTGAGGAAGGTGAATGGCTTTCACTCAATGGGTCTACAGCTGAAGTGATCTTAGGTAAACAGGCACTCTCTCCCCCGGCTCTAAGCGGTGATTTGGAGACCTTCATGTCTTGGGCTGACAATTTAAGGCGCCTCAAGGTGCTGCAGCCATTTCTGTCATAAAGGCTGTGTTTCGCATCCATTGTAGAGAACTTAAACTGATCAGTAATATGGTTTTTGATAGGTTATGGCAAATGCTGACACACCCGAAGATGCACTAACAGCAAGAAATAATGGTGCTGAAGGCATTGGACTTTGTAGGACAGAGCACATGGTAATTCATCACCTCTTCTTCTTCTTCTGACTCCTATGGAAAATGCAGGAAATTTTCTGAATCGCTTGAATTCTTCGTGTGTTGGGGGTGTTTCAGTTCTTTGGATCTGATGAGAGGATAAAAGCTGTGAGAAAGATGATAATGGCTGTGACTACTGAACAGAGGAAGGCAGCACTAGACCTGTTGTTGCCTTATCAAAGATCAGACTTTGAGGGCATTTTCCGAGCAATGGATGGTACCTTTCTCTTCTACAAGCATAAGTGCATTTAATATCTATCTGCATTATAGTAACGCGTGGTATAATCTTATGTCAATGATTAAACACATCAGTCAGGCAGGAGAGAGAGAGAGAGAGAGAGAGAGAGAGAGAGAGAGAGAGAGAGAGACTCTAAACTTTCTGTTGCATGACAAGAGTTATTCCTATTTCAGGTCTCCCAGTGACAATTCGACTCTTAGACCCTCCGCTCCATGAATTTCTCCCGGAAGGTGACCTAGAGCAGATTGTTGCTGAACTAACCACAGACACTGGCATGACAGAAGACGAAGTCTACACAAGGATCGAGAAATTATCAGAAGTAAATCCCATGCTTGGTTTCCGAGGTTGCAGGTTTAGTACTCCATCTTATGCATTTCTTGATTTAACTTTTGCTTAGATATGATTTTTCTCCTAGCATTGTTTGATAGACCTATCTGTCCTAGAAATTACCAGAAGTAAATCAAATTGTTGTTACTTATTTTGGGTTTCACAATGTGTCGACAGGCTAGGAATATCATACCCAGAGCTAACCGAAATGCAGGTCTGCGCTATCTTTCAGGCTGCCGTGTCAATGAGCCACCATGGATTCACAGTCCTTCCAGAGATAATGGTTCCCCTTGTTGGAACACCCCAGGCATGAGTCTCTTGGTCTTCCATCACCTATTTCTTATGTTAATTGGTACTTCAGAATGATAATTTGTAGACATATTCTTAATTTTTTTTTCCATAAATTTGAGTATCCTTAGAACTTGGTATATGGTTGCAGGAACTAGGACATCAAGTGAGTTTAATTCGTGGCGTTGCGAAGAAAGTTTTCTCTGATATGGGTACCTCCTTGAGCTATAAGGTAGGAACTATGATTGAGATTCCTAGAGCTGCTCTGGTTGCAGATGAGGTATGTTGAGATGAACTTTCCCTTTAAGGTTTCTATAAGTTGTTCTAGAACATAATATTAATTAGTTTCCTTATTTGATTAGTTTGTAAGCACCAATTCACAATGCATTATGTTACAGAGATTCTACTCTCTCTCCAAAGTTCTTCTCTTCTTCTCTCTCTGCTTCTCTCTCTGCTTTATTCTAACATCGTATTAGAGCTATTTCAACAAATCATAACACAAGAAAGATTATCCATTACTGTCATGGATGCTCTCATATTCTTCAACTGATGATGGTAGATTGCAAAGGAAGCAGAATTTTTCTCCTTTGGGACCAATGATCTCACGCAAATGACGTTCGGGTACAGTAGAGATGATGTTGGCAAGTTTCTCCCCATATACCTATCCAAAGGCATTCTCCAAAATGATCCATTCGAGGTTTGTTAAATCCTATGCAAGTCCAATGGATTCCATATGAATTCCTTTTTATATACTTGTGGAATTCTTGATCAATGGGGAAGTCACGAACTTGATCATACACTCCTTCCTCAGGTAATCGATCAGAAAGGCGTGGGGCAACTGATCAAGATTGCCACAGAAAAAGGCCGCGGAGCTAGGCCGAACTTGAAGGTCAGTGGCAAGATTTAGAACTTTATAGGAATGCCTGTTTCTTGAACTGATGAAACAAATATACAACTTTTCGGCCCATTTTCTCAAAATCTGCGGGCTTTTTTTTATCAGGAGCTAGCAGTATTGTCTCAACAGCCCTTTGGAAGAGTGCATAATTTCCATAAATGTATGCTAATTGTGATGGATTTATGTTAACAAACAGGTTGGAATATGTGGAGAGCAAGGTGGGGAGCCTTCTTCTGTTGCATTCTTCGCAGAGGCCGGGCTGGACTATGTTTCTTGTTCTCCGTTCAGGTGGGGTTGTTCTCTCTCTCTCTCTCTCTCTCTCTCTCTCTATATATATATATGTATGTATATACATTTATATAGTCTGTAAGTAATTAAGACTTCATGGGGTTGGATTTCTAATGGCAGTTTCTCTTGACAGGGTGCCTATTGCAAGGCTAGCTGCAGCTCAAGTTGCTGTGTGAGGAAGAGATTTTGACAGGAGGAGATAGCCCTACCTTGCACACATTTCTGCATTTCTATCTGCACTTCTGCAACCTTGGGCAGTTGTAAATAAATAATTAAAGTTCATGAATGACATAACAATAAAATGGGAAAAATGATCACTGAACATTATAGAAGTAAAATCACAAAGCATAGTCAGTGTATCAAGAAGAGGATATCAGAATTTGTGATTGCAGAAGTATGCATGCAGCACAGTATGCCTATACATACTTTGTTTCTAATAATTTTTGCAATATATTGTATGTTCATGAGAGGTATTCAAAGGGGAATTGAGTTTTTAATGTTTTTTCCCCCCCTTCTTGTGGCTAGACTATGGTTTCTTGTCATGAATTTCTAACTTGTGCTTCTCATAGCTCCATTGCATTGCAACCTCCATGTCTGTAGTTTAAAAAATACAAAAACAATTTCTTCACACGTGAGGTAAAGTTACATATAAGTTTAAAACTCAGATATTATCTTTTTAACAACTGTTTTGGGAAAGAAAAAAAAATGAGTGAAATTATTCTAGAAATTATTTACAGCATTTTTTTTTTGGAAATGACATTTTTCAGGAATAAGATTCATTGGAAAATAAAGATGACATCAAACTCATTGTCCTTCAAGCTTTTCATCATTTTATTTTTAAAAATTTCAAAAGTGAAAACGAAAAGCAAAAAAGAAAAAAAGAAAAAAAACCCTAAAGTCATGTTTGTTTCAAGAAATGGATAAGGCAAATGAAGACTCGGGACATTAAATTTCGGAATTATATTTTAGTAATTTAGCCTCCAATCTTGAAGCTTTAAATTGGTTATCCCGTGAACAAACGTGGCACTAGCACTAACACTAACGCTAACACTAACAATAACAATAATGGGCTAACGGAGAAGTAACGGACGAGTACCAGATTACTAACGGGTCAACACGCCGTCGTTCTGTAGGGTTTACTGCAATAGGGAGAGAGAGCGCTTTAGGTTCTGCAAGAGGTTGGCGGCAACAGCCTCTCTCTCTCTCTCTCTCTCTCTCTCTCTCTCTCTCTCTCTCTTTCCATATATATGTGTATGTAACATACATATATGGCAGATCAAAGTGGATTTGAGAGCTACGTGGTGGTACACAACATAGCGAAGAGGCACAACGTCGGCACATTGGCTCGGAGCGCGACGGCCTTCGGTGTATCGGAGCTGATACTGGTTGGCCGTCGTGACTTTAACGCCTTCGGCAGCCACGGTTCCACCTCTCACGTTCGCTTCCGCCACTTCCACTCCCTCTCCGACGCCCGCCTCTTCCTCAAGGTCCCCCCAATACTCTCTCTCTCTCTCTCTCCTCTCTGTAAAACCCTCTCTTTCTACACTTAGGGTTTTGAATTGTGCGGATGTCAGATGAGTAAACTTGGTGTTTTTCGAAATCCGCAGGAGAGAGATTGTGATATATGCGGGGTAGAGATTACGGACAATGCAGTTGCTGTGAATCAACATCCTTTCAAGAAGGGCACTGCTTTCCTTCTCGGCAATGAGGTGATGGTTTATAATTCTTTTGATGTTATTAATTTCGGATTATTAAGCATTAAGAATTCACATTCTGATATTCAATCCTTAATTAACCTGGATGTTCAATTCAGTTAAATTGTTTTTCAAGATTCCAGCTTTAAATGGGTTGTTTTTGGGTTTTCAAACATGATGGAGATATATATATACACAATCATGTATGATATTTATATGTCTATGTTCGTCAACAGTCACAGCGTTTAACCATGACTGTATTATAGTGTCAAGTGTGCATCATCAATATATATATATATATGTATATATATACACGCATTCAAATTTAAGCTGCACCGTGAGTTGTTTTCTATTTTGTAGGGAACCGGGCTTTCTGCTAAAGAATGTGAGATATGTGATTTCTTTGTTTATATTCCGCAATATGGGTGTGGCACTGCTTCACTGAATGTCACGGTAGCAGCTTCTATTGTTCTACATCATTTTGGAGGTAACTTTCTTTCGATCACCAGGTTATGCTATGAGTAATGTGAATTTTATTAGACATAAAATATGCTTACTTTTGTTATTAATTCATCATACAGCGTACAACAATAGTAGGTTACCTAGATTAAAATTATATGAATGCACTATATCATCAGAATAAAAATTATTGCAATGCGATGGTTGTTGGTTGGTCAGCAGCAAAGAAGTTGATCCCACCATACTATTGTTTGGGACGTATCCTTGAGGCTAGCTTTTCTGTCTTGCCTCCTGCTTATAGTCATGTTTTCTGTGGCCATTTTTCGACTATTATGATGACTAATCTGGAAGATCACACTCAGTTGGGGAATCCTTTTCGCAGTATATGATCCAAAATGGATAAGTTACTACTTCTGGGAAGCTCCTTGTCATCTACCTAAGAAATAATTCCTTTTTGTTCATTCTCTTCGTATGTTTACCCTGCCTTTTATTTGCTTGATTTGTCTTGACAAATTTGAGTTCCTAAGCATCTGCCGCAACTGTTGATGTGGATGTGTCCTTCAGAAGTAATGAGTGGTAAATCAATCAAACTTCTTTTAGTTAGAAGGTGTTCCACTTCAAACATTTGTTGAATTATATGATTTGCTGAAGTCTCTGTTCCATGTGTTTACAAGTCGTCACTTTTTTCAATCAATCAGGATTATGTCTGGCAAAATGCAGTTAGTATGCTAAGGTTCTGTTTTTTTTTGCCTGTGAGACTGAATATGTTGAGTTAGATGTTCAATAATTGCACAGAGAGCATTGCACAGAACGTGGTTCATGGTTGGGCTCAACTTAATACTTTCTTTCAGACGAACTGTCAGCCTTTGGCAATAACTCCTCTGGGTCTATTATTTGGCAGCATGCATTTTCTAGGACAAATAGAAAACATAGAACGTAGTTGTTATTGCCTATAAAAAGACTAATCTTTTCAATATTAGGATTTGCAGAGTCTCAAATATAATATTTGTTTCCTACCACTCTTTAAGTCAGTTGTTAGGATAAATGCTAAATAGGTAATTCCTGTGATATGTGGAAGACCATGTGTGGTGTGTAGGTTCTTTTACCATAAACATCCCAGTTTAAAATTATACGAGGGCTTGTGTGTTTTGTTCTATGTTTTAGTGAACTTGACACATGGTTCTGTTCAGTTTGGGCAGGATTCTCCGAGAGAACCCGAGATGGGACCAAGTTTGTTGTGGCTGAAAGACCTGTGAAACAGGTGAGACGGAACTACTGTGCAGAAACGGCAGATTCTATTATTGAGGAGCGAAAATTAAAAAGGGAAAATGCTTCTAATGGATTTTTTGACGAGAGTGGAAAGGATGGTTCACCTTCAAACCTTCTGGATGCATTGTTTGACGAGTAGTGAGAAATCAAATACATGATGTTCTTTTCCTGATCTGACCCTGGCATCATGAACACTGAAAGCAGTATTGGGATATTTGGCCCAAATTTACTGCCATTTTCAAGAAGCAAACAGCCTATATTTGAGCAATTACAGAAGAGAAGACCTTCATTGAAGGAATATGTTGTAAGTCGAACTATCAAGTTTCTTTTGTGGTTCCTAGCAGTGATCCTTTGACATTGAAGGTTTGTGTATCATATTTGTATAAATAGAGTTATGCACCGGGATAATCTGAAGGAGTTTTATGTTTCTTTTTTTTTTTTTTTTTCAATCTAATTAATTTACTGCTCAGTTTGGAAGAGCACTCTCTCTCTCTCCCTCTCAATAAATTGTTTATGGAGGTAAATGCACAGAAGTCGAAACTAAGATGTGATTAACGCACTGAGATAACTTCGATGGTGCACTTGATGTTTGCTGTGAGAAGCAACCCTGTTTTCTTCTTCCTATGTCAAGCAAAAGTCTTTTCCTCTGTTTCTCTTCCTATTATTGTCTTGTAATTGCTTCATTACTGTATCACTTAGATATGGTCCTTTATAATTCACAACTTCTCTCTCTCTCCTGATGGCTTTTATTACTAGCAAGGACCAGTGGTATGCATATACGTATTGATGGCCCATGGAACATTAGTAGCAGGAAAATGTGTTGCAAGTGCTGCAGTTACTGATTAAAATTTGCTCACAACTACATAATTTTCCAGTATCACAGTAGAAAATGCATGAATATTTGCAAGAGTGAGGAAGTCTATTCACTCTGAACAAGTTAAAAGGCAATCCAGTTTTAGTGGTGGAGGAAGAGGTTCCATGAATGAATATATACATATATCTATATGTATATATATTGCTTCTATAGCATTACCCAAAAATGATTCTAAGTTAGCTGAGACCTATATAACTAATTAGTGATGCTTAGAGGGAAAAAAAAAATCTTATTCATAAGAGAATAAGTTTCAAAGTCCAGCAAACAAATTTCATTCGCATGATTCCCATCTACTCTAGGGGTAGTTACTCTCCTTCAAAACAAAAAAGGCTATGTTTGACAAATTTGTTGATCATTTTCTTCTCACTTTCATAGCCCAACCCAACAAAAGGAAAGAATTTTTGAGTTTTTTCACTTCTTTTTCTTTTTTATCTTTTCCCTTTTTTTTTTTTTTTTTGTTTTTTTCTTAATAAATTCAGGATCCAAACATAAGATAAAAGAACAAATTTGCTTGATAAACTTGAGCTGATGTGAGGAATAGCATTTGTCATGGAGTACTTTGTAAAAATTCCTGATATCGAAGCAAGAAATCAAGCTTTCATCATCAGTATTTTTTGAGTACAGGGTTTCAAGTGCTTTTAAAACTAACTTGACGATTGCATTAGGTTGAAGGTGATAGTTGCATGCATTCTGGTATAACGTACATCATTTTCCCAGCTAATTGCTTGTAGAGTTGCATATACCCAATTTTTCTAAGAGAATTTTCTTTGTATCCAAACATCCTCCATTTTCCTGCTTTCATATTGATTGAGGTAGCGAACTAGTCGAATATAAGGTGCTAATACCTGTGTATACGTATATATAGTCTATATACATGCTCTCAGTCTCACAACACTGATGATGGCATTTATCAACCCTTGAAGCTTAGAAAATCCACCTTCCGAAGAGTAAAAGCAAAACAATTCTACTTCTAGTCCAAGGTCAGGCCATTTTACGTAGAAGCAACCTCTCTCTCTCTCTCTCTCTCTCTCTCTCTCTCAATACAAAAACTTATACATCCAAAAAATTTATACAAAATTTATATTCAGAATAATGTGTCTAAGTTGTGGGCCTATCACTTTAAAACAAAAAACTCATCAA
Organism: Euryodendron excelsum; assembly: GCA_033060915.1. Lineage (NCBI taxonomy): Eukaryota > Viridiplantae > Streptophyta > Magnoliopsida > Ericales > Pentaphylacaceae > Euryodendron > Euryodendron excelsum. The sequence continues at coordinate 3,532,268 of CM065387.1, read as the reverse complement.
GATGTATTTTAATTACAAAACTAAAACTGTCACTGTTACGTTATTCTGGTTCAAAATTCTGTACAAAAATTATAAAAAAATAACTTTTTCCAAACTTATATATATATATATATATATAGTTGTGACACCCATAACACAAGGCAAACTAGAGCATCAAAACCCCAGCAACCCAAATGGCCAAGACTAGCAATTCCTCAAGCAGTTCCGGCAAAGGCATCAAAGACAAAACATTCACCGGCGTAGGAAACCTCATAAGGCTTCTTCCTACCGGAACCGTCTTCTTGTTCCAGTTCCTCAACCCCGTCCTGACCAACAACGGCCACTGCAACACCCTCAACAAGTACTTCTCCGGCATACTCCTCGCCGTTTCCGGCCTCTCCTGCTTTTTCTCTTCTTTCACAGACAGTTACACCGACAGTGACGGGAACACTCGCTACGGCATCGCCACCTTGAAGGGTCTTTGGCCGGCGCCGGCTTCTGGGTCGGCGGCGGCGGCGGACTTGTCTTCGTATAAGCTTCGATTTGGGGACTTTGTTCATGCATTCTTTTCATTGACTGTTTTTGCTGTGGTTTCTCTTTTGGATTCCAATACTGTGGGTTGCTTCTACCCTTCTTTTCAGTCGACTGAGAAGGTTTTGCTCATGGCTTTGCCGCCGGTTATTGGTGGAATTTCTGGATCAGTGTTCATGATTTTCCCTAACAACCGCCATGGAATTGGGTACCCTTCGAGCCAGTCCAAAGACAACTCTTAGTTTGATCTATATATATATATACATTTAATGTTTTTCTTCTTCTTCTTCTTCTTCTTCTTTCTTCTTCTTCTTCTTCTTCTTCTTCTTCTCCTCCTCTCTTTCTCTGTCTCTCTTGTATTCAGAAAGCGGAGGGAAGGAAGAAGGTGATTTCATATTTCCGAATATGTAATAAGTTTGATAGCATGCATAAATACATCAATAAATCAGAATATATGCATGTAATATTTGCCCTAGAACTTCCTTATTCTTCTTCTTCTCTCTCCTGTATTCAGAAGCAGAGGGAAGGGAGAAGGTGATTTCATATTTCTGAATATGTAATATGTTTGATATCATGCATAAATATATCAATTAATGAGGTAATGTGTCTTTCTTCTTCTCTCTCTCTTCTGTATTCAAAAAGCAGTGTGCAAGGATGAAGGTGATTTCATAATATTTCTGAATATGTAGTAAGTCTTGCTCTCTCTCTCTCTTCTGTATCCAGAAAGAAGAGGGAAGGAAGACCACGATTTCATATTTCCTAATGGATAAGGATTCAGTTGGAGGAACTTCTCCCACAATGTATACGTGATAATATATTATTTAATTATATATTTATATGTATATTTTTTTAAAAATAATTTTTACAAATATATTAACTCGTCAATGGTGTTTAAAATTTAATTTTTTTTTAAAAATATTAATAATATAATTTTTATACGTGGTATGCTGCCACGTACATCGTAGGAGAAGTTTCTTTCCGAATAAGTAATAAGTTTGATATCATGCATAAATATATCAATAAATGAGGTAATGTGTCTTGTTGCTGCTTCTTCTTCTTCTTCTCTCTCATGTATTCAGGAAGGAGAGAGAAGAAATAAGGTGACTTCATACTTCCCAATATGTAATAAGTTTGATATCATGCATAAGTATATCAATAAATGAGGCAATGTGATATCATGCATACGTATATCAATAAATGAGGTAATGTGTCTTGGTTCTTCTTCTTCTTTCTCTCTCTCAATTCAAAAAGCACATGGAAAGCAGACGGTGATTTCATATTTTTGAATGAAAAATGATATTTTCAAGAAAATTTGTACAAAAAATTTAACTAAAATGATGTGACATTAGGTATTTTGTTTAAAAGTGAATGACTCTTACTTAACTATATTATTCTGTGTCAAATTATGTAAGAATTTTCATTACCTTTTTTGAAAATGTAGTAAGTGTGATATTATGCATAAATATATCAATTAATCTGGTAATGTGTCTTGCTTTCTTTTGGCTGAGATAATGTGTAGCTTATCATGATTTCAAACTCTGCAAAATATGCTATTACATAGACAAATAAAAGGCATATTATTAATGAGATTATATTAGTTTCTTGTTGAGGTTTCAACTAAGCGTTAGAAAGCTCACATGTCCTTCTCATGCATGTGGATCTGTGATCCTATTGTGTATCAACAATCCTTCTTCCACTTCCTCACTTCCTCTTTCAAAGTTTTAACTTTTAACATTACATATTTATGAGGAAATATGTATTGCTTTTTCTTGAAAACATCATTGTTTTTTTATCATTTTTGTTTTTAATTTTATTTTATGCGAAACAGCTTATGAAATCTAAAAAAAAACAACGTTTTTTTATTAATTTCCTAAAATTGGTTTAATTTACCGAATGCAATCTCAATTTTTAGAAAACGTAATAAAAAAAGAAACTAGGCTACAATCAAACACAACACTTTTTCTAGATAACCTACATAGAAAATGTTATTCTTCTAGAAAATTTATATACAAAATTTTATCAAAATAATATGACAGTGACATTATTGTAATTAAGAGTCATCGTGATGGGTGATTTGTTTTAAAGTGTATGCCTCTTATCTAACCACATTATTCTCCTGATAAATTTTGTATAAATTTTTTGTTTGTATAACATTACCCCCACCTACGCCCTCTCCAGTCACATGTTAGTGCTAATTTGTTGCTTGAAATAGATATACATAGAAATCTATGATCATAGTCAAATCAACAATGCAATACGCGCGTGTTAGTAAGCTTGAAATGCATCAATCAGGAAATAAGACTTGTCAACCATGGAATGTTGAATGATAAGCCTATAGTTTCATCAATCATGTGATAAGATTTGGCCATTTGCATATTTTCCTGTTTATCATCATTTCAATTCAATTGAACACTCAAACCAATGAAATCCAGTAAAAAACAAAAGGTTACTCAACCCCATTAGCCTCTCTCTGCATTTCTTTTTCTCAAGTCATGTGGTCCATGTTAAAATGATGTTGAATATGTGTATGTCAGGTAGCAAAAAGTCAGTTTCATTCTAAGCACTAGGCTTAAACTTGTGTGCAATATCTGTATATAGGAGGAGAATTCAGAGATTGGAAAGGTTTACTTGGTAGTGATTTAGACCTAAATCTACTCACAAACACATGCACCTACCATTCTTAGAATATGCTGTTTAATTTCAGCAAGATTTGCCATGATCTGAACTTGCTTTTGGGATTTGGCTTCTCTCCATTTTTTGCTGCATTTGTAGTTCAGAGTCCTGTAATATGTTTAGCTTGATTATTCCATTAACAAGTTAATTTGAAGTCTCAAAATTTTAAATAAAACCATTTTTAAAGTCTGTAATATGTGATCATTAAATTTGCAAGTTCTAATGGTGGTTAAGAAAGCTATTTCTTAATGCAGTTTAACTTCTTGGAGGGGACAAAATGTTTGGTTACTCAAAATGCCTCTTAAGTCAAGCTGATTTGCAATTCAAAGTGATCAATTAAAATTGTCTCTATTGTCCCAGTATGCCACCAAATTTGTGTGTAATGCTATACAAACATAATTTTTATGCAAAAATTCCATACTAAATGATGTGGATTATTTACCTCCATTTATTGAAAAACAAAATGCCCATTGCTATTGTTTATAATTAAAAAAATGTTATTGTCACATTACTCAGTATGAGTTTTTGTTTTTTTTTTTTTTGGTATAAAAATTATGTATGTTTGGCATTTTTTGGAATAGGCATGTATTTGCTAAAATTGCAAATGTTAATTGTGATTAAGAAAGCTAATTTAGGCTCTCCAGCTGGATGACTCAATTTAGTGGTATTAGTGAAAAATGGCATTACCAAAAAGTCCAAATGCTTCAAGATAATACCTCAGAGTTGAGAAAACTGCAAAATAAAGCCAAAACAATGGAGAAAAAAAAGGCATTTGGAAGAGATGGAACTAGTCTTAAATTCAAAATAGGCCAGGACAGTATCAAAGGTAAGAGAAAACAGAATCACTTGACAGAAAGATGTCCAATAATTCACTTGGGGGGAGCTAACTATATACTTTTCATGGTGTAAATCACTACACCCATGGTGTAGCTTAACAATGATTTACGAGTAATGCGATATAAATAGAATTTTTGCACAGCATTTCTACAGAGAATGATGTAGTTGTTTGTGTGGCCATTTTATTTCAAACAAAGCACTCACTATTTTGTCTCCTAATTCTAAAAATAGCATTGCCACATCATTTTATGGAGTTTTCTATACAAAAATTCTGTCAAAATAAAATTTTCGAACAAAAATCTCATACAAAATGATGTAGCTATTTGTGATCCTTTCATTTCAAAGTTCAAACTAAAACATCAATCATTATTGCTCATAATTTAAAAAATAGCAATGCCACATCATTTTGTAGAGTTTTATGTACCAAAAAATTCTATAAAAGTAAAATATTTCGTAATTTTATGCTTTTACCAAAGTAATTCACATCATGGGATGGGCCAGAGCATGAAAAAGCAAAAAGAAGGCCCGATCTTGCACACAAATTAATGGTGGTGTAGTCAAATTTTTTATATCAAAATTTGATCAAATCTAATCTTAAGTGAGGCTTAAAACTTCTCTTCTTTAATCCATTTTAATTCTCTATGATCTAGATCATTTGATTTGCATATTTAGACTTGTTTTTAACGTTATCTTGTAATTTTTACTATCAATTAGACCATCTTAGTGAGAGAAAAATGTTTAACTGTGG
>CM065387.1:3520000-3522500 GCA_033060915.1 Euryodendron excelsum | reverse complement strand
GTCAAGTTAACCTAGGGTTGGATAACTAGGGTCAAGTTAACCTAGGGTTGAATTGTAAGATGGTTTTGAAAGGTGGTTTAATGCACTTTTTGGAAAGAGCTTTGAAAAACAATTCATGTTATGCAAAGGACTTTGGTAGACAACTTTTTTGAAGATCATTTCCATGAAAATTTAACTCTAGCCAAGAGTATGGTTTATATGATTGGTGTTTGAAAACCATTCTAAAGAAGGTTTCCTTTGGACTATTATAACCTTTATCTTAACAAGAGTATGGGTTTCAAGAATTAATACAATGATGACAACTTTTGGAAAACCACTTTTAATGCAAGGATGGAGAGAATAAATCCTTGAAAGCTATTTTTGAGAAAAGGATTTTGAAAGCCATTTTTAGAGGAAACTATTCCAACAAGATAGGGTTCCTATAGCCAATGCAAAAAGGGAGACTACTCAAGAGAAGGTTCCACGAGGCCATTTCAACTACTAAACTTGAGAGAATGGGAACCTTGGAAACCAAAGCGTGTGAAATCCACTTGCGTGTAAGAATAAAGAGAGAAGGGGGTCATTCTAACAATTTAGGGCTCCTATGGCCTATATACAAAAGAGACCACTCAAGAGTGGGTTCTATGAGGCCATTTCAACTACCAAATTTGAGAGAATGGAATCCTTGGGGATTAGAGAGCTTGAAAACCATTTTTATGTAAGTTGGAATGCAAAGATGCCAAGGTGTGAGCTAAAGGTTTAGTGGGAGATTTTTTAAGGCATGGTTTCTAAAGTCTTACCTTAAACTTCAAGGAGCTAACTCTTAGAACCATTTTGAGAAGAATATTGAACTTTGATAATAACATGGAAATATGAGTAATGCAAGCTTTGTAGCACATGGTTAGAAACATGAAAATAAAGCTAAGCACACAAGACATGATCAAGTTAGCAAAATGCAAGGGGGTCACGAAGGCATACAAGGCTTTTAGGCTACACTACATAATCAAGGGGCTCTTATGCCATACCATCTTAAAGTAGGCTAGTGAAAGATCCTCCTACACAGTGGCTCCCACTAGCTTTCCTCTAGGTATGAACTAAGAGCCATTTTGGCTTAAGCATACAAGAAAGGGGGGGTTGAAGATGGGGATTAAAATAGAGAATAACCTAAGTAGGCTAGGAGGGAGAAGAGAAGAGTGGGGGAAGACAAAAATGTAAAAGAAATACCACCTTTTGCCTTCAATATGCTTGTGGACTTCTATGGATGTCTTGACTTAAACTTGAATGACTTCAAGTAGGCTTGAGGGGCTGGAAGGTGATGTTTAATGGTGTATGGGGCTATGTAAGTGAAGTGTATGGGTTAGAGGGAGGTGGTGTCTAGCCTAAGTGTTGGAAGAGTGGAATGTATGTAAAGATTCGAGATTCTGGAGCAGTTTCAGCAAAGCTTCGCATCAATTTCGGTTCTGAAATATGTAAAGGGGAAGGCTGGTATTTACAGGCAATCTAGAACAGGCCTGACACATGTACTACATGTGCCTGGCCAAAATTTGCCCTGGCACATGTAACACATACGCCAATATTGTTCCATTGCCAGAACGGCACGTGGCACCCCTTATACTGGCTAAATCCTGACGGTTGATCGAACTTCAGTCAATTTGATCAAAATCTGGGCGCAAGTAGCATACGCTCCGTCACCGGGAGTGTTCGTTTAAATTTTACCTCGATAATTGAGCCAACCGGAAAGGTTTCGGGAGAATCAGTTGCACCCACGATGTTCTCCTAGGGTTTTCCATGAACTTTTTGTGTTTTTGAGAAGTTAGAAAGATGTTCAGAAGTGTGGGATATCATATCAGAAAATGTGCATAAAATGACATCTTTGCGGAGCGTCTGTGATACGCTCCGTGGGGGTTCGAAAGTAGTTATTTTTGTGTCGCATAATCAAGGCCTTCGGGAAGCGATCTTTCTGATCAGACCATACCGATGAAAAGTACTCCGAAAATACTTTCGGGAATTCCCTATTTACGCATTTGTCAAGTCATTTGACGGTGCGTTTTGATCAGGAAATTTAGAAAAAGGTTAGTCTTGGCGAAACGTCTGCTAGACGCTCCAGGGGTTGTTGAAAGTTATAGTTTTTGAGCCATATGATAAAGGGCTTTGGTAAGCGATCTATCCGATCGAGCCGTATCGATGGAAAGATCTATGAACAAGCTTTTGGGAATTTCCTGGTTTACGCATTTCTCAAGTAATTTGATAGTGCGTTATAACTAGGGAATCAGGAGAAGTGGGGATTTAGGCGGAGCGTCTGTGAGACGCTGCAGGGAACTTTTATTAGGTCGTGGGTGTTTAGCATCTTGAGGTCTTTCTTAGGTTAAATAAGGGTGTACGACAAAATCCACTGTTCAGTAACCTAGAACCGGTGTTGTTTTGGGGCGCGTTCGGGTCGTCAGGGGCAAAATGGTCATTTTGACCGGATTTGGTTGGAAATGGTCAGGAATGGATCAGAATGTCATGTTAAGCTTGCTGG